>CM061537.1:123550304-123885396 GCA_030545055.2 Neoaliturus tenellus
CTGACATGCAGACCACAGCTGTGGCCAATTTGCGGTGGCCTCTGCACTCGGACCAAGGGCGTAAGCCACTAGGGCTGTCCTCAACCTCTCTCAAAATTAAGTAAATGTTTTGTTAGCTATTGAAAAGACAATGCAGTAAATGTTTACAAGTCTTGCGTGGCGAAGGGAACACGACATTGGATGTTGCCTTGTTGTCATAGTTGGGTCTCTTCGGAGGCTACAGCGATGACAACCCAAGTGCCCCAGGTGGGGCTTAATTTTTTTAAAGTTTTTTCGTGACCTTGACCTAAATACAGTAATGACCCCCCCCCCTCCCCCACCCCCTCCCCCACCCCCTCCCCCACCCCCTCCCCCACCCCCACCCCCCCCCAAACTTTTTTTGAGAAAAAATTTTGACCTTGACCAAAAAGTTTTTTGCTCCGGACGAGAAGTGCCCAAACAAAAAAATTTGTACAAAGTAGTGGATTTAGACCAAAGATCATTGGTTTATCAAACCTGTTGAAGAATAAATTGAAAATGGGTGTTTAAAAGCCAAATCTACTACATGATTGATAAACTGGATGTATATGACGTCACCTTCCCCCACCCTTCAACCTCGGGTATAAAGGGACCCGGTTGAGCGCGCTGCTCATTATTGCGTGGACATTCACCGAGTGCACACTCAAAGCCAAACTGTAAAAAAATGGCTCTTTGCGATATTTGTGGTGAGTTTTTCCAAGATGAAGATATCTTTGTTTTACACCGAGAATTGCATCATGAAGAGAACAGAAAAGAAGAGATTGTTGTAAGTGAAGAAGACTTGGATGCGTTTGATCGGTTATTGGAAAACTACCAGAAGCAGATGGACGACTGCGATAGCTATCTACAGTTACACCGAGAATTGCATCGTGAAGAGGACAGAAAAGAAGAGATTGTAGTAAGTGAAGAAGACTTGGATGCGATTGATCGGTTTTTGGAAAAACCCCAGAAGCAGGAGGACTGGGCTAGCTATTTACAGTTAATGCAAAGAAGAAGACCAAGTGTTATTCAATTTGCCGGAGCTGGACCATCTACATCTGGAGGATTTATTGAAAAGGAAATGGAAGAAAAAAAAGTGGAAGATGTAAAACAACTGCGTACCCAAGAAGAGGATATGGAAGAAGAGGATACAGAAGAAGTGGAAGATATAAGACAACTGCGCACCACAGCCTTGCCAGGACCAGTTGTAACTCATTTCAAAATTAATAATGTGCAATTGGAATTGGAAAACTTTATAACCCAAGCTAAAAATTTAGTTGTAAAAACATTGATGGAAGAATTGGCAAGATTGAACTTTATTAAATTTGGATTGGTGTTGGAGGCTATGTTTACTAATACCGATGGTGAAAACTCACCAAGAGCATTCATTGCTAAAAACCGAACCCTTACAACCACATCTGATATCAATGAAATTCTAGAAGAATGTTTGAATGAACTGCTAATGAAACTCCAAGAACATGAAGGAAGAGGATCTGGCTGGACGCTATCATCGATCGAAGGTATGGATGTGAGGGTTCACAAGCATGGATATGGTATGAGGGGTAGCAGCTTTATCCCTCTACCAAAGAAAATTAAAGACACCAACTCTTGCAGAAATGTTACAAACGGGGATAATGAATGTTTTAAGTATGCGATGCTAACTAAGTATGTAAAACATAATCCTTGTAGAGTTGGTAGGGAATATTATGAAAACGAACACCGCTACAACTTCCGAGGAATGTCGTATCCTGTGAGTCTTAATCAAATTGCAAAATTTGAGAAACAAAATCCAGGTGTTTCTGTTAACGTGTTCGGCTTAGATGATTCGAACAATGTGTTATCCACTACGAGTTGGAAAAGTGAAGCAAAGAAACCATACTGATTTATTATTGATAACTAAAGGTGAAATTTCACATTATGTGTGGATAAAAGATTTTGAAGCTTTGGTTGCACGACAATTAACCAAAAGAAGATTAGAGTGACAGTGTGTAAGAGATGCTTTTGTTTTACAAATAAAGATTTAAAACATGGAGGATCGGACTGGTTGAAGGAACACCAAAGACTTTGTAATGACAACTATGAAGTGAAGATTAGTCTGCCGCCGCCATCTCGAGCGTTCATCAAATTCAACAAAACAGTTCACCAATATCGGATTCCAGTAGCTGTCTACGCAGATTTCGAATCCACGTTAGTACCACAGGAGCTTCCGGATGGTGAGGTGACTAGAAGAACCAAATATCAATTGCATCAACCTAACAGTTTTTGCTTATTGGTGAAATCAACTTTGCCTGAAGAACAGTTGCAAGACTATGGTTTAACATCCACTCCGATACTCTACCGTGGGGAAGAAGCCGCTAAGCATTTCGTAGACCAGTTGTATGACATTGCTGAAAAGGTGCAACGCTTATACGGTAATGTTTTACCTATGGAACCTTTGAATCAAAATCAACAAGAAGAATACAATTTGGCAACAAGATGTTATTTATGCAAGAAGAGCTTCAGTGAAGAAAATCAAAAAGTAAGAGATCACGATCACCTGACAGGGTTATACAGAGGAGCTGCTTGTAATTCATGCAATATAAATTACAAACTGCCAAACTTTATCCCTGTCGTGATACACAATCTTAGCGGCTATGACTCCCACTTCATTATCCCAGAGTTAGGACGGGATGATGGAAGAATCGAAGTATTAGCTGAAACATTGGAGAAGTACATCAGTTTCTCAAAAACAGTAGGTAAAATTAAACTTCGCTTCGTAGACTCTTATAGATTTATGTCAACTAGTTTAGCCAAATTGTCTGAGAACCTAAGAAGAGAAGATCTAAAAGAAACCAGCAAAATTGTACATGAAGATAAATTGGACTTAGTAATGCGTAAAGGAGTGTTCCCCTATGATTACATAACTTCTGCAGAAAAATTTGAAGAAACCAGTCTGCCACCGATTGAAGCCTTCAATAGCAAGTTAAATGAAAGTGCAATCACCGTTGAAGACTACAATCATGCTTGTAATGTTTGGAACCAACTAAACATTCAAACCTTAGGGGAATATTCCGACTTTTACATAAAATTGGACGTAACTCTGCTGTGCGATGTGATGGAAGAATTTCGAAACACCTGCTTCTCCGCCTATGGACTGGACCCTCTACACTCGTACACATCTCCAGGATTAGCATGGCAAGCTCAGTCAACTCAACTACTGTTGCGAACAGAAATGTTTTTCATGGCCAAATGACATTGATGTGGTGGATGGTCTGGCTTGTAGAACATGTGAAGCTTTTGGTCAGTGCATGTGTAAGTGCAAGTCTTGGAAGAAGCCGAAACCGAAGTTGAAGACATTCCATGTGTACCAAATGAGAGGGCATAAGTACACTTGCTGCCCTGAACGTTGCATTGAATTCAAACTAAAACAGCTAACTGGCTGCAAATTGTGCAACAATCATTTTGCAGGTTTTTGCAAACATTATTTAGGAGCGTGTCAATACAGATCAACTTGGCATACCGAAGCACTCACTATCAATGAAATCGCTATAGACTCACAAGAGTAGTCTTTCTACTCTTTGACTTTTTTTAAACTCCGTTTAAATGACCTTAAAATTTCCCCCACCACTTCCCCATATATCTAGAGTACGCAGGGCCCGGAGGTCAGTCGCTCGGCGGCTGTCGTAGGATGCACATCCGGGTTGTGCAGTCTGCTGTGCAGTTTTGATTTTAACCAGTTCAATGTCACCACACTTGAACTCTGGCGAAAACGTCAAGCTGTTAAACACAATCCTAAGCCCCAGGTTCACAGTCAACCTCAAGGTCATCACACTTTAACATGTAAATTTAAGGTAGCACCAAAACGGTGCTACCTGGCTTGACATTTTCAAGTTTCCCGAGGTCATCGCAGTTCCCCCACCACTTCCCATATACCTAGAGTGCGCGGGGCCGGACAGTCAGTCGCTCGGTGTCTGTCGTAGGGTGCACATCGCGGTTGTAGTACTGGTCTAAAGGGGGCTGCTGGCTCACTTCAAGGTCACCCGAGCGGTGTCACATGACGGTTTAGGCAGAGTCACGTTGCAAACTTGCAGTTTCCTCAGCACTTTTGCTGTTTCTCGTCTAATTTCGCTCCAAGTCGTCAAGGTCATGGGAACCGGACTGAAACTCGGAGCGTAGTGCGAGAAACAGCAAAAGTGCCAAAAAATTTTAGGTTTCAGCGTGACCTTGACCTTTGTGACATCGATGACGTCATTTTGGTGACGTAAGGGGTGATGATGTCATCAGCACGTCATTTCTGTGACGTCATGGGTGTGACGTCATCGAAATGACGTCATTAGTGATGACGTCATCGATTGCGTCATCGATGACGTCATCGATGACGTCATCGGTGAGGTCATTGACCTCGATGACGTCATCCCTCAGGTGACCTTGAAGTGAGCCAGCAGCCCCCTTTTTCCACTACTGTCTTTGATTTTGTCTTCAATTTGATCATAGCACTTGTTTCGTAGCATGATATAGGTACGTAATGTTATATTTTTCATATTTTAAACAAATATATATTCCAATTATTTATTTATTTATTTAATCATTGCTAAGCCTGATTGCCAGTTGTGATGAATAAATTAATTAAATTGCCAATTCGGCATGCAGAGTGGCAGGTAAATAGCGAATAGTTGTGTTAATCAAATATCATTATTAAAGCATTATTAATTAAACATCAAATATCAGCAAGTAAATTAAATAAATCATTATCCATTTCAATCATTATTCTTTATTACAATTTGTCAATGACTTGATAACGAGAAAATTAATTAAAAGAACAAGAACAAAATTAATTATTGCAGATTATTGGTTATGAATGTGCGAAAGATTAAGGCAACTAAGTACATTCATGCAGAATATATTTACTACACGCCGTGTCCCAAAAGATCTGAACACCTTTTAGCCTAATAAAATCTATCCATGCGTACATAGATAATTTTTTAATTGCACTTTAATAAAATAACTTGTTTAGTTTTTACCACGATTAGCATTTATAAGCTGATCCAATGTTGTCACCCAGAGCTTTAAATAATAAAAAAATAACCTACAATAAGGTACGGTAGGCTTCATGAACGTGCAAGAGAAAGCTCAGTGGTGCAGGCCTACATTGAGCAAATAATAATTTATTGTAAGTAACATCTAAAACATACTATGGTTTTGAGCTTTCTCAACAAACAAGTTTCCAACCGTAAGTCTCCAATGATCGAAAATTGAGATTGAAAATCAATGCTCTCTTTATCAACAGTAGGCTACAGATTAATTGTGACCCAAGGTCCGGTCATAGCTGGATAACCCCATAAACTCTCTTTTCTCCCTCAATGGAAGCCGCGTTCAAAACTTTCAATAAACTTATATCCTTAAAAATAAAAATGTGTGATACTTTATATTTAAGAAAATTCGTATAAGCAAGTTATTAAAATATTTACACAGCAGCAAAGTTGTTCAGTTTTTCTTTTTTTTCTGGGACACGGTGTATTATTGATACACATGTCCTAAAGAGGCAGTGACACTATTATTCTTAAAAATCCTTAAAACTTTTTTCATAGACTAGGTTATTAAATGTGAGACATTCTTTGAAGATGAAATAGAATATCTTCTGTAAGAAGTGGTGCAACAAAATATAACACTACAATTGTCACCTTCTTGCAAGAAAATACAATTACGAAGAAAAGTGTTAGAGATGAAAAGTATCAAACGGTGGCCAAGAAACCTTCAAAGCAGCGATGACGCTGATTAAAGAAGTTATTAAATTCCAAGCCGATGAAGCGTGAAGATCGGGAGGTGTAATTGATTTGACTTTAGGCTGAAAGGGCACCGTTCCGCTTTTAACAATACAATTCATACTTCCTGTTTTAGACAGAATTGTTTTTTATTTTAAGTTTAGAATTAAAAAAATTTCTTTGGTTTCAATTATTTATTTGGTTTTATAAAAAACATATTGTTAGTCATTTTAAAATGTTTCTTTACTTATTAATTTACTTTTGATTATACAATATCGCAGATATTTGAGACGTACAAAGTGGATTTAAATGGATTAGTTTTGACGTATGGAAAGTTAAAACTCATTTCAAAACTAGGCTGTAGAACTAAGACAATGACTATACTAAAGCAAAAAATAGAACAAGTATAAACCATTTTTTTAACAGAGTGACGGCTACCTACCACTGAGAGAATAAGTGCTCTGACCAAATTGAAATCATTTACTTTTGTAAGATAAACATTTTAAATGAGTATTGAAGAATTCAAACTCTTAAACCGTGCAGCATTTTTTACTATCCGCCCAACCCGCCGTTATCCAGTCTAATCTTTAAAAACCTATATAGCAACACAGTTCCACCAACCTGAGTTTTATTTCTGGATGCATCTTGCAAAACCATAACAATTTATCATAACCTGATGAAAATTCCCTATTCAAAAGGCATGGCTTATGCAAATCTGACATTACCTCCATTTCATATCTGACCTCCCAGCCGACCAGGGTAAAGAAACCTGAGGACCAGGGAAGTTGGTAGTCACCGTGGATTAATAGTATCGATGTTTCAATTTTTTCGTATATAATACTATTTCAATTCATTTGCTTGTCCAGTGTACAATTTTGGATAACCATAAATTATTTTTAATACAGAACGAGAAAATTGAATTCGGCAGACTTTGAACGATCGGTAGGTTTGATTGCTGCCCCACCTGGATTCTTACGTACCCAAGTCTTAGATTTTAGTGTTGTACATTTTGAATTGATGCTTTTGGTTTGTGCAGATTAATATTCCGTCGGGCATTGTATGTTTTGGGCTCTTGACACAACATTGGTTTTAGCTAAGTTTCTTGTTCTTCACCGATTTTGATACTTGTATTTTGGTCATGTCATCTCCATACGTTTGCCAATTAGGGTTCGTGAAAGAATGATTTATTCAACATGATATGAACAGGAAAGGGTTGTTGTGCTATAAAATTATTGGTATTTTTTTTATGTTTTTACAGCAGTCACAATTGTTTTTGTTTGTCCGCAGAACTCGCTGCAGATAGACGAAGAGAACTGCCTGGTGGTGTCGACGCGGCCGGAGACTCAGCGGGACTGCACGCTGCCGACGCGGCAGGACTGCGTGCTGACAGAGTGGACGTCATGGACAGCGTGCTGCGACGGCACTCAGCACAGAACACGTAGCGTGCTGGTGGCGCCCAAGTACGGCGGCCTGCCGTGCCCCCAGGTAATGGAACAACAACAACGGATAACCCGTCAATCAACCTAACTTGCGACAGCCTAACCTAACCCGCTACAACATAACCTAACATGATACAACCTAGCCAACCCGTTACAATTTAACCTAACCTGTTAAAGTCTAACCTAACCTGTTACAGACCAAACTTACCTAATACAACGTAAGTAGTGTGTTTTGGTCACTTTTAAAACCGGCCACGTGCCCATGGAGCCACGTGCCGCGGCAGCTGGCGCCAGCTGCCATGTCACATAGCTTCCGGTGGGGGTTAGAGGGTATATATGAGATGCTGTAGTTATATTTTATGTTATATAGGTTGGGGTGGAGATGGCGATAGTGTTGGCGTTAGGGTGAAGTGAATTTGCGCATAAAATTAAAATTAAAAGTTAGTTCAAAATTGAAATTCGTCGGTGTTAACGAAACTCTAACAGTTGAAGAAAAATTAAGAGTTAGTTCAAAATTGAAATTCAAACTTATAACTGAGATGCGGAAAATATGTCAAGGTCATCCAGAGTAAGTTTTAAAAAATTCTATCCAACTATCACCAGAAATAGTTTTAAGTTGAAGTAGTTGGTGATAGCGGGATAATTGATTCGTGCCATGGGAGAGGTGTTTATCGTTTGAAAGTTGGCGATCGAATGAGAAGCGCCGCCTAGGGAGAGGGCTTATAAAACGGCAACCTTCCCCCACCACCCCTTCCCCCACTCCTTTAGACCAATAACCGGTCGCCGACTCTATGTGGTGAAACTGAACTAGACATGGCGGCCGCCATGGATAATTCTAACCTCAAACCTTAGTTTTGCATTGGTGAGCATGAGCCACCCCCACTCCTTTACCCCACCTGCCGTTCGGGCAGGTGTTGGGGGCAGAAATGTTAAAATATTGGGGTGGAGATGGCAATAGCGTTGGTGGTCGGTTGAACTGAATTTGCGAATAAAGTAACTAGGGTTGAACTAAAAGTGTACATAAATTAAAAGTTAGTTGAAAACTGAAATTTGACGGTGTTAACAAAACTCTTAATAGTTGAACAAAACTAAAAGTTAGTTTAAAACTGAAATTCAAATTTATAAATAGGATCTGGAAAGTATGTCAAGGTCATCCAGAGTAGGTTTTAAAAAAGCCTACCCAACTACCACCAGAAATAGTTCTAAGTTGAACTAGTTGGTGATAGTAGGATAGGTTGAAGTAACTTTTGAATTTTATTTGTGAACATACAATTAATGTGCAACAGCAGAGTTTAAACAAGTTGAACTTTTGTGAATGAAACTACAGAGTTGTAAATGCAAACACCAACGACGATGAGAAGGTAAACGCAGAGTCCCCAGATGATGTATTTGAAAAGCTTGAACAAACGTAACATTTCGAGTTGGTTTTCCCGTTCCATTTCCAATCGTTTAATTTCTAATTTCAATTTATCCTCTTCCATTCTAGTTATGAAGGGAACTTCATCCATTATATCCATCATGATTGTGTTAGTGTTTGAAATTTTAAAACAAGTGATGTTGATAGTTCAAAAGTCGAAGACGGAATGAGAAGTGAAAGCGAGAAATGTTAGTTAAATAAAGAAGTGGTGGGGGGAGCGAAGAATTATAAAGAAGTGGTGGGGGAAATATTTTGCTCTTCGTTATTACCATCAGTAGTGTCAGATGGTGCAGGAGTTAGATTTAGTAAACTGTCTTCGTCCGAACTTTCAACTTTATCACAAATAGGACAATCGTATGTTATTTCCAAATTCATTTTGATGGTTGTAAAATTATCTACAAGTTCTTGTAAAATATTAAAAATGTCTTGTAACTCTTCTTTAGAGTTTATTTCAAAACTAGAATTCATTTGGGCCAAAGGAGAGTTGTTCATCGTTGAAGAGTCGGGGATGGAATGAGGATCGGCACATAGGGAGGGGGCTTATATAATGGCGACCTTGAGCAGGCGTCTAGGGAGGGGGGCTGTCTAGGGAGGGGGCTTTTATATGGGGAACCTTGAGCTTATGATTGAATAAAATGTTTAGTTCTTCTTCTTCGTCTTTTAATTCAATTATTTGAACCGAAGTAGTTGTTTCATCCTCTTCACTTGATGAAGAAAACAATTCACCAGGATTTAAATATTGAACTACAATTCAGAACCATCTTATAGGATATTCGTCAATGATAGAAAGTAAGTTTTGAAACAATTCTTCCATCTCCTCCCTGTCAGTTATTATATGTTCAAACTTGATAAATTTGTTTTCCATGTTGTTAGTTAGAGTGTTGGAAGTGGAATGATTTAATATTATATAAAAATTAGAACTAGTGGTGGGGGAAATCTCAAGGTCATCCAAATGAAGTTTTAAAAAAGAGTGTAAAACTGAAATTACACATTTGATGGTTCTACAGGATCGGAATACCAATCTGACCTGTATTTACATCTTTTTATCATATGTGTACAAAAATCATCTTGATGAGAATTGGTGCGTTGACAATGAGCAAGATCGAGAGGGTGAAATTTGAAACATCTTTGAGGACAACATGTATGAAAATATCTTGATTTGTAAAGTTTCAAAGTTCGCAATTCCGGTGGTGGTAGTTGTTTTGTTTTGCATTTGCAATAACAAGATCCGAAGAATTCACATTTAGTACAAGCTAACCCATCCACCATCATTGGTCCTAAATCTGTACACTGTTGTTCACAACAGTAACGAGGTTTGTACTTGTATTTTTGCTCTTCCATGTTGACGCTGCGGAGTCCAGTGAAAGAATAAGAGTGTATAGTGTTGAATAGTGAGTTTTATGTACTGTGAAAAGTGGTGGGGGTAATTTCAAGGTCATCCAAATGGAGTTTTAAAAAATTATACCTTACAAGTGTAAGGATTATTAAAATTTAGGAAGTTTGTTTCTCTTTGTTTTCTTCAGACTTTTTCTCTCTCTCCGCCTTAGCCATAGCAACAAGTTCTTCTGTTGATAATGGATGTACTTAAGGAAATTTTAAAATTAATTTAGCTTGATATCCTTCTTTAGTTAATACATCTAAATCTTGGGTCATTTGTTCAACGGTGTTGTAGTCTTTTCCATAGATTTTTCCATCAAGTTGAATCATCATTCTGTACAACATTTTCTTAAATAGGTCTTGTCGTGGTGAGAGCTGAGAAGCAAATGATTATTTATACAAGTATCACATCCTTTTTATTAACTCACATTGATCATGTGATTCTTTAGTTGTAGTTTTGTCTGTCAAAAGTTATTCAACATTGGTAATACTTTTGGAACTTGATGTTATGTTGACCAGTTGGCGATGAAGAAGTTGTAGGTTGTGTAGAAATAAATATTTCATCATCGCAATATTTTGTTTTAGTGAACATCCTTGTATTAGTAGCACTAACATCAACAGTTAAGTGATAACCACCGGTAAGTAAAACTCGCATTTCGTTGGTTAAATCTTCGAGTTGTTCAAAAGTTGTAATGGTGTTGGTATCATAAGATGCACACTTGACTTTGAGAGACATCTTTTAGTTTTTATATTAAGCGATAGAGTGAGCGAGATGTGTACGGTACGAAAGGTAGTCGTAGACTGATGAATTTTACAAGTAGATTTTCGCTTTTATAATCACACAAAAGTGGGTCAAGGTCATCCCGTGGAATTTTTAAAAAAAGCAACATATTGTAATGTACAAAGACATCACAATATGTTGCTTCTTTTAATTTTTTTTGTTTTTTCTTTATATCATATTTATTGAAAAACAATTACAAACAAATAGTTACAATGTTATGTACAAACTAATCAGTAGTAGGTGTTACATGAATAGTTAGTTCAGTTGAGTTGTTTCCACTTGGTCCGTGCGAAACCAAATAGAGTGCGCCGGGTTGAACTACACGAAGATCTTCATTTTGAAGAAGTTGTACAAAGCGTCTTGGTAGGAAGATCTGAAATTTTGGTTCATCACCAACTGTATATGGAGCCTCGCTCAATGTGCAATTAATAGCATCACCTACTGAAGTTTCCATTTTCTTAATCGTATGAATGATGTAGTGTTTTTCTTCTTTTAGTTCAGAACATTTCTTTGTAGGTAGAATTGATGATTTAGAATGAGCGTTGAACTGATCAACTAAACTTTGAAGTAAGTTCTGTGATGCCATCTTGATGTTGTTGTTAATCTTCTTGTTAATAAGAATGTCCGTCGGAGATGTTGTCTCTTCGGAGGTTAGAGTAATACTCATGCTGCGTCATGGTAGCGCTCTCGCTTTTATAATCGACACTACCCCCACTACTGACACTACACCCACCACTTTGTTGAAGGAAATTGATCAAGCGGTAGGCATTCTTTAAAGCGCACTGCGACCTTCGATGTTTAAAACTTTTTGATGAAATACAAAGTTCGTTGAAGTAGCATTGGAAATCTTTATCAATTATTGCATTAATCACTTCGTTGCTTGTAAATGATTGTATCCAATTTGCTTTTTCCAATCCCCTTGTGTAGATAATTTTAAACTCTTTGCAATAATGATTCATAATGTGCGGCATCATGTTATAATTAATGAAACCTTCATCCCATCTTAAGTTGTGAAAATGTTTGTTCAACCATTTGTTTGTAACTTTCGCTTTAGTTGTTAGTCTATTAAATGGTACTGGAGGTTTGAACAAATAATGATAAACTACTGATGTGTTCATGTCCAAGATTACTAATTCTTTAATAATAAAATTACCATCATTTCCTCGGAAAGCTTGAAATTCAATTATACCTCTTTTAACTTCCATTATATGTGGCGCATTAGAAAACGAAACCCGTTTATTCATGATGAAAGTCTTACTAACAACTGACTTAAAAATTGAATGAGCCGATGTTTATAACAGACAGGATTGTTCTTCTTCTTTCACTTCTTGTGCCACTTCATCAATATTAAAATTGGTGTGATAGTTGTTTAATTGTCTCCACATTTCAACTTCTTGAGGTATTCTATTAAAGATTGAAGTATCCACGGGACCGTATAAAATTGGAACAAAAGGTTTTTTGTCCAATGTATCAATTAGATAGTCTTTAATTATTGCACTTGAAAATATTAGTTGTTTCAAATATCTGGTGACGGGACCGGTAGTACAACTTAAAGTGTAAAATTCTTCTTTAGTGAAATATAATTTAACATTATGTGTAGTTAAATCTCTGAAGCGAACAATTTGTCCTCCACGATGTTTTACTATATCAACTTCAATATTTGATTCCAATAAACTTAATCTTGTTCTTCTTCCAAATGTGTTGTTACTTAAATAGCACTCCAAAAGATGTAAATGTTTCATGAGAGATTCCCAAGTAGTTTTACTGAAAGTAACCATTTTGTTTCCATGATTTAAAATAACAATTGGTGAATAATCCATTGATTTTAAAATTCCAACTGATATACTTTTTGTCATGCATGAAGAAATTGGGTAGATAATCCGAAGAAATACTTCTGTTAAAATATTGGTTGTAATGTTAACTTCAACCTTCTTCCTTTTTACTTCTTTTTCAGCTTTTTCTTCTTCTCTCTTCTTATGTTTGTTGAATTTTAGCAGCTCGTCCATTTCTCGTTCAACTTGTTTTTCTATATCTGAACTATTATCATCCATTAGAGTACTATACCACGATTCCTAAGTTCATCAACTAGAGCCACCCATTCATTATTCAAACCCGTATGACCGGCTTCCATGGCTTCATGCAATAGTCTCATTCGGTCAACCAATTTATTGATGTCGTTGTAGTAAATCACATTTGTATTGTATAGATTTTTCATCAATCCTTTACCAGAGGTTGAAGTATCTCCTTTACTCTTTTTACCATGTTGTTCAAGAAGTGATAAATCCATAAGTGATAAAGATTTTCTTTTCAGTGGTTGTCTCACCGCTGGAGCAGTACGTAATGTGGGCAATTTTCGTGGAGGAAACAACTTTTTTATAACAATGTTATATTTTGTTGCACGTGAACGATTAATCATTGCATCCTTTAAGTAGTTTCTCTTATGAGCGTTAGTATTTTGTAAAATCTCTTTAAAAACACTTAAATCTTTGGATGAATATCTTAGTGGTATATTTTTAAAAATTAATTCATATAATCCTTTTGTTCCTTTATATCTATGCTCACCAATAATGATGTAATCGTCTTGAGTTATTTCAAGCTTTGAATCACCAATCTTTAATTCATTCCCATCAATTCTTGCTCCGTATATGTGTGATCTACTCAAATTCGGGTTTGATTTCATGTCATGTAGCATTTTCATTATATATTTTCTTCCAAGAGGTCCATGTTGTAATATATCGCTACTCAATTGAGTTAAATTTGGAATAGATTGTTCAGCTTCAGGTATTGGCTGTTCTTCTCCCTTTTCAACAATTGGTTCTTCTTCTTCTTTTGCTTCTTCTTGCTCACTAGCACTTGTGTATGAATCATCATCTTCTTCTTTTTTTAATGCTTGTACTTCTTGTTTAGAAACTGGTAGTAAAACATCTCCTTCATAACGAGGTTTACCAATAGTTTCTGATATCTGTTTTAAAGGTTCCGTAATAGGTTTAAATGTAGTCTCTAGAAATTCTTCTCTTTCACTTAAACCCATCCTCAATGCACGATTCTTCATCCTAATAGAATCACTGAGTGATTTTATTTCTTTTAATAGTTTTTCTTGATTCACCATGTTTACACTGTGAAGTTCAACGTGTAACTAGATGTAGCATCGGTAGTTCAACGCATAAATACAAATTTATCCAACCCTATACGATATCTACCATTTTTAATATCTTCTTCCTTCATAATAACGAGAAAGCTATATTTCTCATTCCATGCTTTGCCACACATCTCTTTAAATTTTTCAAATGGCATATCCGCATTTACATGATCATTATATATATGCTTTAAATTTGTTTCATCTTGCTTGAAGATGATCAACATATTTGCATTGTCTCTTATAAGTTGTTTTGGAATTTTACTGTATGTTTGACCAATGTAAATGCTATCAATATTATGATGTCTTCCCATAGCAAAATAATTCCTTATTGTGTCATGATTTTCACAAGAAACATCGTCAAATATAAAAATAGAAAATGGTTTTGCTTCATTTGGTTGCATAATTGTTTCACTGGCATTAAACTTGTAAAAATTCTCTTTTTTATTTTTTTAAGAGTCTTCACTTTTATCAAACCCTAACCACCGGACTTTAACCATATCCTTTTTTCTTTGTAAAATCTTCTCGACAAGATATACATCACCAACTGTTGATTTCAACAATTCGTGTCCGTAGAATCCACCTTGAAGTAATTCACCCTTGTTATCCTTTAATAAATAGGTTTCAGGTATAGTTGGTTGCACTTTATAAATTGTAAATACTTCATTAGTCCAATTTGGTAGATATCTTTTACTAAATACACCTTTGTATTTGCTTATACGAACTTTATCGTTGACCTTGAACTTCTTTGGTTGCAATTTTTCTAATTTCGGTGTTGTATTATTTTTAATGCGTTGTAATACAATTTTCGCATTAGCACTGTTTACCTGGATAGGTTTCATTCCAATGGTACGATGATATTTGTTGTTATACTGTTTTATAAGTTGTGGTAATATGTCATACCACACGATATGATCCTCGTTTTGAAAATTGTTTATACATCGCACCTTTCAATGTTCTATTGAATCTTTCAATTATTGAAGCTTTAACTTCAGAATTTGTAGAATAATGATTTATTTGATATTTCTTCATCAAAGCTCTAAAGTCTTTATTAAAATATTCTTTTCCATCATCGGTCTGTAGATGTTTAATTTTAAATTTATTTCTTTGTATTGTGGTTTCCATAGCTTTTGTAACACTTTTACCAGTCTTATCCTTCAATGGTAAAGCGTCAGCTATTTTAGTAAAACAGTCTATAATTGTTAAAATATATTTAAATCCTTTGTTTAATTTACTGTGCGGTATCATTTCAATGAGATCAGCTTGATAAAGATCATTCATCCCTTTAATGATTGTACTTCTTCTTGGAAATCTTCTTCTTGCTGGTTTATGTAGTTCATTTACAATCTTGTCCTTCACACTTTCCATCTTCAGATGTTGCTTGCACACCGCATGTAAAAATACTGATCCATAGAATAGTTTATTCTCATTTATATAGCTTGAATATAGGTCAAGGCCATTTCATATTAGTGTAAAAAAGAGGGAACATGGCATTGGGCTTGCCATGTCCCCTCTTCTTTACGAAAAGGAAAAAGGAATCTTTGCTTCATAATTATTGTTACATAGCCTTTTGTGCTCTTGTAACCATTCTCTTCCTTGTCTTCCTTCTCGTTGAAAATTAAAACATCTCTTGCAAATTATCTTTCTGTGTCGAGCTTTAGAAAGCTGCTTGTTAACAAGAGAGTCGAATTTCTTAATGTACACATAGTGAGACACATCTCCTCGCGTTAGTAGTAGTAAATCCGTATGATCTGGTAGCTCTTCTTTTACAACACGTAAAGGATACACTTTGTTTGAACTATCTAATGCAAAAACATTGATAGATGTACCAGGATTTTTCTTCTCAAATTTTGATATATCTTTCAGTGATACAGGGTAAGTAATTCCTTGAAAATTGTACCTATGTCTTTGATTTTCATAGTGTTGGTTAGGTTTATCGAAATGATTTGGTACAAACTTAGATGTCATCGCATATCTAAAACATTCATTATCTTGATTTTTCACATTAATACATGATCTTGTATCCTTAATTCTTTTGGGCAAAGGAATGTAACTAGATCCCATTAGTCCATATCCATGTTTATGAACTCTTATATCTAATACTTCAATACTTGTAAGACTCCATCCGGATCCTCTTCCTTCGTGTTCCTGAATTTTTGTTAATATTTCTTCTATACAGTTTTCTACTATTGAATCAATGTTTGAACTTTCCATAATGGTTCGGTTTTTTGTTATGAATCCTCTTGGTGATAATTCTTCTTGTACATTTATAAACATAGCTTCTAGTAGTAAACCAAATTTAAGAAAGTTCAATCTTTTCAATTCTTCTTTTAAAGTTTTACTTACAATTGGTTTTGCTTCTCTAATAAATTCTTCTAGCTTCAAGTTTTCATTTTGAATCTTATGATGCATTACTACTTTACCGGGTAATGCAAATACTTGTAGATTCGGTAAAGTAGTTGAAGATGTTGCAGTTATTTCATCTTGTTCTTCTTGTTCTTCTTGTTCTTCTTGTTCTTCTTGTTGTTCTTGTTGTTCTTGTTGTTCTTGTTCTTGTTGTTCTTGTTCTTGTTTTTCTTCTGGGTTGTTGTGAATTAGTTCTTTATGACAGTCTAATAGAATTTCATCGTGAAACGATTCCGAACATTTATCGCAACGATACATGTTGAGATGTTTACTCTTCGAAATTTTGCCAAGAAATGAAATGGGCTCTCGCGTTCCTCCTTTTATAACGGTCCCCCACCACTATTTCATCTTCTTCACTATACAAGGAAATCAAACTTTTTAAATAAAAATATTAACCTTCTACAAACTAATTGTTCATTCGTGTTCTTTATTCCCATTGGAGTTTTAGTATATACTTCTTTATATTCAAGCTTTAACTAAGTTTCCCCCACCCAACCAATTTTAGTTACTTTTAAAACCAAACACCTGCCCTCCAAACATCTATTAGGACAGATGTTATGGGACAGATGTTGAAAGAACAAATGTTAGGGTGGAAATGGCTAGAGCACAGGCACTTGGTTGAACTAAATTTGCACATAAATTAACTAGAGTTGAACTAAAAATTCGCATAAATTAAAAGTTAGTTCAAAACTAAAATTCGACAGTGTTAAGAAACTCTAACATTTGAACAAGAATAAACATTAGTTCAAAACTGAAATTCAACAGTGTTAACCAAATTCTAACAGTCGAACAAATAGGTCAAGGTAATCCAATTTTAACGCGAGAACGAGGAATAGAGCACTAAGTGGCATGTTAGTCCATTACCACAAAGTGATCTATTCCTCGCTCTCTATTCTACATCTACTTTTTTCAGTTTACTTATTTATATTAAAATGTTCAAATTTTACTATGTAGAATGTCCATTCTTTCTCTTCAACTCTTCCATTGTTTTTAGCAATTGTAACAAATATTCGTTAGTTTTCACCAAAGTCTTTAGTTTGCTACATCCAATTTCAATGGAAGGTATTATAAGTTGTAATTTTATAAGTTCAATCTTTTCTTTCTTGCGAATTTCTTTCTTTATTATATTATTCCTTATTTTTGCTGCAGATTTAAACTCCATGTTGTTTCTGCTAAAGCCACAATAATAATAAAAGTCTCTTCAAACAAACTGCATTTATACACATTCCCCCACCACTTTATAATCCCCACTCCTTTCCCCCTTTTCTTTATATGTGGAAGGAAGTATTATAATTAGATTCCTAATATTTCTTTTCCTTTTTCACTACATGGGGGGAAGGGTAATTTATTATTACACTAGTTGTGCAAGAAAATAGCCGCCAGTGTCCACACCTTGTTCATAGCACTCCATCATAGATTGTGCCCACTGCAACATGCGGTCTCTGTCATTTGGTGTGACAAGGAAAGAATGACTATCACCATACAATATAAAAGAGTCAATTCGTACATAACATCCTAAATTTAACCATTTATTAGCTTCAACTATAAACTTTTCTATTGTATCAAATGGAAATTGTGGATCAATTGCTATAACCTTACGTTCTTCACTAAGTTCAACAGTATAATCATCATCATCCTCACTCTCACTATCATTATTTAAAATGTCTTCAGGTTGTAGAAAAACATCGGAAATTTTGGAAGAATTAATATGGTCATTCACATGAGGAGGCATTTTGAAGTAGGTAATATTGTAAACAGCAGAGACGAAACAACAAGAGCGGCGTGTAGAAGCAAAATGAAGGAGTGACCAACGCTCGCTCCGCTTTTATAACAGTATGCAAATGAGGGGTAAGAGCTGACCTTAACCGGTCATCGACCCAAAGGAGTGGGGGAAGTACTTTTCTTACTACTCAAATGGAAGTAGGTTAGTAGGTCACGGGACTTAGAGTGTTAAAAAATAATGGGGGAGAAACACAACGCTATAACGCATTGTGTTTCTCCCCCATTATTTTTTTAGCAACAATTTGGAAAAAACTAAGTGAATTTACTGTTTACGCCCCCACCTTGTAATACGATCCTTTTTATCCCTGAGGAGAAAGTCTTGAGAATCTAAAGTGTTAAATCTCTTCTCTTTACACAAATTCTCACAAACTCTAATTTTATATTTTAAGCCGTTACATTTTGCCAAAATGTGTTGGTGGTCAACAACACTTAGAAAAAAATATTTCAAACCTTTCTTAAGCCTCTCTCCTCTGACGGATATTATTTTAGGATTGTCTTCAACGGTGGGGATTTCTGTCAGTTGTGGTTCAGAAATATGTTTCACGATATGTACACGGCAAAAACTTTCATTTTTAACACATTTCCTCCCACAAGCTGATCCTTTCTTAATTCCCCTAGTGAGCACTTCAGGGCAAGTAGTGGGACGGCTAAATGCCCTACGACGCTCTTCTTGTAATAATTGAAATTGCTCTGAAGGAGCAGGCTTAGGAGCAGGTTTGGGAGTAGGCTTAGTGGATTTAGTTTTATGATAGGTGTGGTCTTCAGGCATAGTAAGTGGTGGGGTAGGAGGCAATGGTGACAGTGGAATGATAGGTGTACTAAGACTATGAAGCAAAGTTTCAAATGAAGGGGTATTAAGACGGGGAGCTGGCTTCTGTGGAGGCGGCATGATGGTTGATGGCGGTGTGGAGTCGTTTGAAAGCGAAGTAGAAGGCGAAGGCGGTGAAAAAATGCTTCGAAGTTTAGAAGTCTTGATAGGCGGAAGAATAGTGCCAGAAGTTGAAGGTTGGGATCCAAGTTGCTTCTTGTACCAGTCAGGAGGATTTTTCAGACGAAGAGTTTTCTTTGGTGCAGTAACAGCCGTAGTAGAAGTTGAAGTAGAAGTTAAAGTAGAAGTTTTAGTTGGCAGAGATGACATGGTTGTGGCTCCAAGTTCGCAGCGTAACGTCTGGAATCAGAATGAAATGTTAGCCGCAGTCGATGCGTCTTTTATAACAATATGCAAATGAGAGGGGTAGCAGCTGGCCAAGACTGATTATTGACCTGGGAGGTGGGAGAAAAGGGAAAGGAGAAGGTATTTATTTAAAATAATTCGCATAACTTTTGACTAAAATAAGATAACCAAATTCTTCTTTTACCAAAATGTTTGTCTTACATAGACCTTTTCAATGATGTATCGCTTGTCCAAATCCGTCAATCCGTTATCAAGCTATAGCCATTTTAATTTTTCAGGTCATGACCGGTCGTTCACCCGGAGTAGTGGGGGAAGGAGTGGGGGAAGGAGTGGGGGTAGGAGTGGGGGAAGGGGGGGGGGATCGACTCCATTTTTTCGGGGGGGGAGGGGGGGGGGGAGGGGGGGGGAGGGGGGGGGAATCGACTCCATTTTTTCGGGGGGGGGGGGGGGTCATTGACCCTTCCAAAAGTGGGTCAAGGTCATTCAAGATTTATAATGATCCAAGGTGATGGGAACAGTAATACTGTTCCCACCACCCTGTTTGCCTAACGGTTCCCACTCCCAACCCACTAGTTACGTTCTGCAAGGGACATCGACGCAATTTTGTTTGGACCGTCCGGGTCTACCGTAACGGTCCGGTCCGGGTCTACCGTAACCATGAATTCCAAGGGAAACTGGAACACCTAATGCAGAAACGCAACTCTAACCCCACCCAAACTAATCCCACCCATTATATTCCTAAACAAAAATGCAAAAACCTAGTCCGCATTTTGCGGATGTCCCACCCCTTCTAAGTGAAGTTCAACTGAACTTCTGAATTTACATTTAATCTACCCCCTAACATCTAGCTGTAAGGCAAAACAACATTAATTAGTATTACCAACACTTAAAACTAACAACACATCATTATTAAAAAACCAAATAATTCAACACAACCAAATACCATCATTATTCTTAAAATTAATACACCTTAATGCTAAATACCTCTTAAAATTAATACACCTTAATGCTAAACCCAACTTATAACTAACATCGCAATGCGCAAATTATTTCTTAAATTTAATACAACTTAAAACTAAACACACACACATACTACATTGCATTAAAAAACGCAACATAGTAGAAGAAGTTCAAATATATATAGGCCTACTATATATTTGAAACCTCTTGCTGAGTCGCCAACAACCTTTCGCTATGAAAGTTTGTTGACGACTGACGCTAAGATCAGGCTCGTATTGCTCCTCGGATTCTCGAGTAGTGGGGGAAGTTGTTTCACTCCAGTACAGTGTTCAATCCAGTCCAGTTCGCAGCAGTGTAAAAGGAAGGCAAAGGAGTGGGGAGCGGCGCATGCGCAACAACACAAAACCAAGGTTTGAGGTTAGAATTATCCATGTGCAATAGCGCTAAAGTGAGTAATACAGGACTAGGCGCATGCGCATAGCATAGACTGATTCCGATCCGGAGAACTCGTTGCATGCGCAGCAGGTTTGAGGTTAGAATTATCCATGGCAGCTGCCATGTTTAGTCTGGTTTCACCACATAGAGTCAACAACCGGTGGTGACCGGTCATTGGCCTAGAAGGAATAGGGAAAGGTGGTGACCGGCCATTGACCCGGAGGAGTGGGGGAAGGAGTGGGGGAAGGGGGGGGGCTCCATTTTTTCGGGGGGGGGGGAGGGGGAGGGGGGGGGGTCATTGACCTTTCCGGTCGGTCATTGACCCCAAGGAGTAGGGATAGACACAGAACCCTACTTCTCTTACTACTCAGGTGAAAGTCGGTCAACCAGTCATTTGCTTGCCATCTGCCGCCATCTGGCTGGAGTTATTGCCTCTATAAAGGTGGGTAGTTTATCGCGCTACAAACATTCATTGCCTCGCATCCGCTCGGTCATCATCTCTCGTTAGTTTTATGTTATGACTACTTTACTTACTAGGTTTGAGGTTAGAATTATCCATGGAATAGCCTTTGTAAATTCTAACCTATAAAATTACTACTCTGGCTTTCTGTTTCAATTTCTTTTACACTTCATTTTATATCTCAGTCTTCTTTTAACCTCTGAACTTAACACATCGGTTATGATGACTGCACAATGTTTAAAATTAAAGCTTTTGCGAACACAACACATATTACGAAGTACTTCTAAACCTTCAATTTCAAAGTGTAGAACTAATTTAAATAGAGTTAGGAAGAAGTACAGTTTTAACCCATTATACTCTTCAAATACTTCGCAGGTTAATGTTGATGATAGTGTTATTTACAACATTTTGCATTCTATGTTACAATTCAACAACTTTGAACTTGTTACACCTATCGACTGTGTTCAACAAGTTTTTTTATTTTACCCCTACTATTCCTCATATAAGCGCTGTCACCACAATTCCTACTTCATGCTCCTCTATTCTCTTCAGCTGAGCTAAGATTTGAGGTTAGAATTATCCATGGCGGCCGCCATGTCTAGTTCAGTTTCACCACATAGAGTCGGCGACCGGTTATTGGTCTAAAGGAGTGGGGGAAGGGGTGGTGGGGGAAGGTTGCCGTTTTATAAGCCCTCTCCCTAGGCGGCGCTTCTCATTCGATCGCCAACTTTCAAACGATAAACACCTCTCCCATGGCACGAATCAATTATCCCGCTATCACCAACTACTTCAACTTAAAACTATTTCTGGTGATAGTTGGATAGAATTTTTTAAAACTTACTCTGGATGACCTTGACATATTTTCCGCATCTCAGTTATAAGTTTGAATTTCAATTTTAAACTAACTCTTAATTTTTCTTCAACTGTTAGAGTTTCGTTAACACCGACGAATTTCAATTTTGAACTAACTTTTAATTTTAATTTTATGCGCAAATTCACTTCACCCTAACGCCAACACTATCGCCATCTCCACCCCAACCTATATGGCATAAAATATAACTACAGCATCTCATATATACCCTCTAACCCCCACCGGAAGCTATGTGACATGGCAGCTGGCGCCAGCTGCCGCGGCACGTGGCTCCATGGGCACGTGGCCGGTTTTAAAAGTGACCAAAACACACTACTAACGTACACTAAACTACTATAATTTAAACCTAACGTGGTACAACCTAGCCAAACTGTTTCAATTCAACCCAAAGAGGTTTAACACAAAATACTAACCTAACGTGTCGCTAATTTGCTTAGGTTGGTTGCACTGAGGTACCAAATTGAACTACTAGGCAAGCCTGACCTGCAGCTGACTAATCTAACCTAAGCCTGTCGTGCCCCCGGAAAAGATTAGTTGAAACCCTCCACAAATATAACTTCAACAGACTCCTTTAAACAGAAAAGAACTAAGCACTTTATTAAACAGAATTGAGTTGTTACTGCTATATTGTAGGTAATCAAGTGATTATTGTAATAAAAACACGTTTCATAATAAGTTTATATTTAAGCAGAAATAAAACCAAAAAGTTAATTACTGTATTTAGTATGATGAACAAGCAGAAATAACTAGGCCATAATTTCCTAGTTGATGAATATCATACAGTAAGGCACAAAAGGCCATAGTTATTTTAGTTTATTTTGATTGACTTTTAACCCATTAAAAATTGTCACTATGTGATGTACGCTAAACAATAAATAAATAATATAAATAAATAAATTCTTTATTCCATAATGCACACATGTTTTTACAACAAATACACAATATACACTTCTATAGTCTGACAATTATGCCTACACTTTTTTATGTTATTCTATAAGCCTGCCTTTCCACATAATAGTTTAATTCGACACGTATTCTTACTAAATGTACGAATAAACTTAACAAAATGGCATAATATCAACAGCTGGCGTAGGCTTGGTTCCTTTAACTTAAATTCATGATTCAAAGGCTCTTTTAACAAAAGAACTAAGCAAGATTTTTATGCAGGTTTTTGCCAGGTTCATAAAAATACAGTCTCAAACCATACTAAATGTTTATTTTAATGAGGTTGAATGCAAAGCTTTCAATTAAAACGACGTTAAAAGCAAACTAATTACTTTAACTGACTAATTACACCCAACAAACCTGAACTGTGTTTCCCACTCAGCCGGAGTCTGCAGTGTCCATGTATGGTATAAAATAGTAATGTACCTACTATGCGACAGCTACTGTGGACCGAGGCAGACTCATTAAAAACACAGATACTCACCGAGCGCCCCGTAACGACGGCCATTCATACATTATTGTGCTGCACTTGCTTATGAAAAGAACTCCGCATTGGATGGATATTATTGCACTATTTGCTTCTATAGAAATGTGGTTATAAAATCTTGACACTATTTTTGCTCGGGTGAAATAAATTATTTTTAACTGACATTGTAAGGAATTGGTTGAATATTTTTTAAAAATGTATATAATATCGAGAATAGTGGTTGTTTGGAGGGCACTTATCGATGTCTTGAAAAATAATTACAGCCTATTAAAACGTATTTGTAACTTAGGCCAAGTATAAACTTATACTAATCTTTTAATTAGGTTGAGGATTTAAAATATATTAAACATAGCTCATTCTTAATAATTTTTCTTCGAATTGGCTTACATTTTTGCAATAGACTACACTATTTCCTTTTCACACAAACTCACTAATTTTTAACTTTTAAGTTATAATTTATCATATGAAATTATTTGATGAAGATAATGAACACGACAATGATTGAGGAAATCACAATTCTCATTACAAATATATTTAAAGATGGTCGAGAACAGTTGAGAATAAAAAAAAGGCTTTAAATTTTAATGCAGACCGTTAGAGACTTTTTGAGAAAAGAAAACTAAATATATACATTTAATTATTGATCAATTAGGATTATAGGATTAGGCCTTTTAGAAAAGTTTTATGAACATACATTATGAACGTTACATCAACAATTTTTCCAACAAAGAATCATCTTCCCAACTGAAATACTTTACTCGCCATTTGGATTAAATGGGCTGTAGAAATATTGTCCTCTGTAATATCCTTCTATCTTTACATTCATGACATCAAAATTTATTTTGTTTTAAATTATAGAATAACTAACTAGCTTTTTCGGCTTCCCTCGCGTTACTTGCCGTCAGGTTTACTGCAGCTCGTTCGCTACGCTCACTCGCTGTCTGTCACGTTCACCATGTGTATAAGAAATTGCTAGAATACCTAAAATTTTATTTTTGTCATTGAATTCGTTTCTTAGCAAAAGCGACAAATAAATCTATATCTATAAAAGGCAAATCCCTCACTCACTCACTCACTCATCACTAATTCTCCAACTTCCCGACTAGCTAGAGTGCTGAAATTTGGTATACTCATTCTTTAGGCTCAAAATAGGAAAGTCTGACTATTTTCATATTAATATTCACAAAGGGCTACGCCCTAGACGTCCTCAAAGTTACCATGTTATTCTTATGGAAGGAACATTTTTGTATTCTAACATATGATTATGGAAATTGAATTAGGTTTGTTTACATCTGCCACATGATGATTCATGCAAGAAAATGCTTATAGGCCTAAGCATAGAAGTAACCAGGTGTTATATAATGTTTATTTATGTTTGATATTGTCAAGATTATAGTGATGTACTATTACTTTTAGTCTGGTGTAATTTGGTTGTATTAAGTGCAGTTTACTTTATTTCATATTTTATTACTATATACTTTTTTACTGTTCATAGGTACTAACAAACTGTTTTGCAAATATAGTTTTTGAAGCACTTATCTTAAGGGCTCCGCCACACTGGATTTCAAAACTACTTTAGGGCATTCGTGGGGTTGAAATTTTTGACATGGACGTTCCTCTTTGCTCATGGGTGCTCACTAAGAAGCTGTTTTACCATTGTAGTTTTCGAATCTAAGAAACATTTTGCAAATATAGTTTTGAAGCCTTTTAGGTCTGCACCCCACTAGACTCAAATTAGGGCCCACGGGGTTGAAATATGATGGAGGATTCCCTTTGCTCAAGGGTACTCACTAAGAAAAGGGTTTGCAAATATAGTTTTTAAAGCACTTTAGGGCTCTTCCCACTGGATTTCAGAATTACATTAGGGCCTTCACGGGGTTGAAATTTGACATGGAAATTCCTCTTTGCTCTTGGGTGCTTACTAAGAAACGGTTTTGCAAATATAGTTTTCGAAGTTCTTTAGGGCTCTGCCCAACAGGACTTCAAAAACATTTTAGGGCCTCCGGGGTTGAAATTTGACATGGACGTTCCCCTTAGCTTAAGAATTTCAAAAAGTGTATATTTTGAAATTCTTTAGGGCTCCGTCCCACAAGTCTTGAAAATTACTTTGGGCCCGCGGGGTTGAAAGTTGACATGGACGTTTCGCTTTGATCATTGTTGCTCACTAAGAAACAATTTAGCAAATTTACTTTAGGGCTCCACCCCAAAGAACATCAAAATTACCATATATGCTAAGGGATTAAAATCTAACGTGGATGCTCCGTTTTTCCAAATAGGTGCTCACTTAGAAACGGCTTTGCAAATATAGTTTTCGAAGTTCTTTTCCGCCCCATAGGACTTCAAAATTATTCCAGGGGCTTCTCCCCACAAATCCTCAAAATTGCCATAAATCCTACGGTGTTGAAATTTAACGTTTATGTTCCGTTTTGCTAATAGGTGTTTATTAATAAACAGTTTTAGAAATATAGTTTTTATGTTCTTTAGGGCTCCGCCCTTCATGGTTTTAAAATAACTGTAGGGCCTATGGGGTTAAAATTTGATATGGTTTGTTTTTTTTTTTTTTTTTTTTGCTCAATGGTTTTAATAAAAAAGTTTTTCAAAATTCCTTCAGAGCTCAACTCACAGTAATTTGTTGTTTCAATGTCATTCTTAAGGAAGAAAATTGTGTTGTTCTTTTAAAGATTTTATTACCTAAAAAATAAATTCAGTCACGGGCGAAGCCGTGACGGGAAACAGCTAGTACATAATAAAATAGATTTTAAGATTTTTAACAAACAATTTTTTATCCTTCCAAAACAATTTTTTGTATGAATCCTATACTACTTCTGATAGGTACCTCCACGAATATGTGTACAAAGTTTCATGATGATCGTTTGAGTATAGTCTTCGCTTGAAAGCGTAATAAACAAACGGACATTCACATTTTAATATTTGTAAGAATGAATGTGTTATAATTGAGAAAATTAATTTTTTCGTAGAGAAATTTAATGAAGAAGGTTAAACTGAAATTGCGTTAAAGAGAAAGTTTTACATTAATTGTGTGTAAATTAAGAAATTTAATGCGTACGATCAAACGAAACGCAAAACTACTTAATTTTATGACGTCTACATCCAGCTTTAAATTTTCCGAAATTAGATTCATATTAATTACTATTTTCGTTGTTGTAATGTTAACTAATTGGTAAAGTGTTAAAATGGTGAGCTCGTTGATATATAGAAATCGCTACCGCTTAAGACGAGTAAACCAAGATATTGGAACTAATATTGACATCTGTGCTAACCTGTCGTAACCTAACACAACCAAACTCTCCACTCTTCTCACCAAAATTGCCGCCTTCTGTAACTCAGTGTAAAACCACCTCTATCTAAATACCTGAATTTGTCGCGCTATTGAAAAAGATCAGTACTTACTTATTGGAAATATTTTCATATTTCATTTTGTTCACCATCTAATTTTAAATCAATAGCTGGTGCCCATATAGTGTAGTAAAATTAGTCGGGGAAAATGAAATAATTTTTGGAAAGCCAATTTCTTTTTAAATGTGTTCTATGGCGTCCCCTGACCTTCCTCCGAAAAGTCCCCAGAAATCCCATATGGGGATCACGATTAAAAATGAGGGGTTGGCCCCTAAGGAGTTACATTAAAATTTGATACCAAGCATACTAAATTTAAATACATTCCAGAAGTATATATCTAATTCATAAGTATATATGCATTCTTTTTATATATCTAATTAAAGGTCTTAAAATGTAGAATACAATGCCGTAAACTGGACCTCAATATAACTGTCGGGAGGCGTTCAAAGTTTAGAATAAAATAATATTATCAAAACTTTGAAAGGCAATAACTTCGGACATATTTGATCTTTTGAGGTAGGTTTTCGGCTATGTACTCTCCTTACCATGACCTTTAAAATTATGTATAGCATGGCTATGGACCAAGAATTTTTTTTTTAAACTTCCTCTTTGGGGCGTCCATGTGGAGGGTGGGTCAAGGGTAGTATGATAAGCATATGTCTAGCTATCCGCATTTTCAAAGGTAATTGTAAAAGCAAACGTTTGCCGCAAATCGCACCTCGAAAGTTCAAGTATTTCGAAAATTATTACATTTTTAAACGTTTAGGTTAAAATTTGATTTTTATTCAAAGTTTGACAGGCTGCCGTTTTCGACTCAATCAACCTTTTGAGATGGGGTTTGCGGCATTAAATTCTACTACTTAAGAGCTTTAATTTGATGTACATAAACCCATTGGTCGAAGAAAGATTTACTTCTGACTCCACGAGGGCCATCCCATCATTGTTAGGCATGTTGCCCACTGGGGATTTCAGGGGACTTTTCTGAGGAAGGTCAGGGAACACATTTCAGCAAAAATTCGCTGTCCAAAAATTATTTTATTTTCCAGCCATATTTTGGCTTAATTTTACTACACTAATAACCAACAAATACCCCCAATTAAAATTCTAGTCGGAGGTGAATTCCATTCCATTAATTCAGCTTCTCCCCTTTCCGCAGCTGAGCGAGTGGCGTTCGTGTGAGGTGGAGGACAACTCAGTGGACGGCGGCGGTGGAGGTACCGCCCTGGAGGGGTGCGCCCCCCACACGGAGGGGGTGCGGCTGCGGGTGGAGCGCTGGGGCGAGTGTAGGCCTTCGCCCCACGACGTGTGGGATGGCGAGAGCGGCGACCGCGCGGACAACTACTACAAGCACTGGCCCCAGGTGGGCACGCAGCGCAGGGAGTTCACCTGCCTCACCGTCAACGGCACCACGGTCCCGCTCAGGTCAGTCCTTATAATAATAACTTTTAATGAAAAAATAGCATTGTACAATAATCGTGTGGCAAACGCCAAACCATTATTTTAAATTAATTTTTTAAATCAAATTTGCCCAATCATCCCCACACCCAGGACTGGGGAAAACTGCTGTAATGTAATAGACAAGGGCTGTTTCATTAGCGGGTAAAACTATGTAAAAATTAGTACCCAAAACGTCACTAGCCTGATCAGCTGGTGCATGTTATTCTTATGGACATCAGATTGATAACGTCACCGGCCTGATTCAAAAGCGGCATTTTCCAACATCAAAGGAATGAAACAGCCCTTCTTTTGTTCATGTGTTCTCCGCAGTCCTGCCCGCACCCCTCCCCTAGATTCAGTTGAACAATGTCATTTACTAAAATGTTATGTCCATAAATCGTCTAGAACTCCCTCTCAATTAAAAACTACTTCAATCTACCTTTGAACCTTTTGCCACTCTCCTTCAAAACATTCTCAGGGAAATATAAGATCTTCACTCCTGCTTGAGATGGAAGATTCATTGCAACTCTGGATTTGTTCTTTTTGTGCAACAGTCTCCACATAGTTCTGTCTCTCGCTGGATAGTGGTGTTGGTTGACTCTGGATAGCGGATTATTTAAGCTTGTAGAAGAGGACAGTCTTATATGCAGTGTAGCCAGAGTATGGTAAGGATTCCCAACTCATTGGAGACGCTCGAGTTGTATTCACAATCGTCATAGTATTACCTTTGGAATCACCTATTGGAATCACCCCCTAGGAGAAAACTACTACAAACTGGAGAAACAGTTTTCAATCAGAAAACCCTACTTTATGATTTCTTTTTAAATACTAACGAACTCCTGGATTGAATTATTAGGATGAGCTCAAATAAATCTCCTCATACTAGAAAAGATGTTTTAACTTGTTAATCATTTCAAGAGTTGTGACTCACCAGTAAAATACCTACAAAAGAATTATCTCAAGTTTGTAAACCTTAAAACACCAAATGAACTCCTGTGCCGATCTAGCCAGCAGCTGTACTAAAGTGTAGCAAATCCAATCCAAAATGAAACAAATAACCAAGCCAAAATCTGACTGGAAGATTTAAAATTTATTCTTATATCTTTGGACTGTTTACGTTTGTATAAAAATATCTAGAATAAAAAAAGGGAGGGAAAAGACTATACAGATTAGTTGTTAGAGCTGGAATTAACTTGTTCTCACTTGCAGTTTCTGTGTCCAATAGCAAGTTCAAAAGTTTCATGTCTTAACATCTTAAGGATTCTATGAGAATCAAATTGCACCACAGCTTATGAAACTTAATAGCTTTTTATCCCTTCATTACACTATCCATATGTAAAATTTTATTTTACACATTTGCTGATTAAACACAACATCAATAGGCAATTCTATTTTGATTCTAATCATGTTTAAAACGTAATCCAACCATCAGTTACGGAAATAAAAAATTGATATGCGTAAAAAATTAAATACCGGGTTGGCGAAGCTTTTTAGATGACCCTTTTTGTATTCATTTTGTATGATATTTTTTTTATTGTATAGATGCAAAAACAAATATACAAAAGGGTTCCAGAGAGTTCAGGGACACCCTGTATAACAATAGATATCAGAATTTATACCAACTGTTATAATTATTTAAACTTTTAATCCATGGCAAATAGGGCAGTTTTATTTGAAAAAGAATATTAAAATTTATACAATACAGTAAGTAAATCAAAATCAAAACAAATCAATTTAATTAATAAATACTAATTAAATCTAATCACAAAATACCATAAACCATATGAATTAATAATATACAATTAATTGAAGCCTTGGCTAATAGAATTCCCTACAAGAAGTAATATCAAGCCTGGCAGAATGATCTATTTATTGTATTCCAAGAATAACTTACTCAACTTGCCTTCAAGAAACGATAAAAATTAAACTTTAATAAACTCCAACTAAGTTGCTTCAATTACTCTGTTAATTGCTACTTTATCGTTAGTCTTTCTTCTCTATCTCCACAGATATCTTCAATTATGATCTTGAATGAACTACAACGCTTTATCGTTTGTTGTTACTTATACAGTACATAATTCAGGTAATTTATTATACATACGATATTTTTCAAAATGCCATTGTGAAGGTCGGGAACCAAAATAAAAAGTTATGAGTAGGCTATTATAACAAATTAAAACTATAAACAACTTATTTTAGGAAAGGTGCTTGATGTAGGTCGACTACTTTCTGTAGTAAGTAGGGTTATGAATAAAAACTTCCACTTGATTAATATTTTATTTTATTTACACATATAAACTTAGTTGAATTTTCATTACCTATTTATTTTCTTCGCCATGTTTATAATTTAGATTCGTAAGTTATGCCTTGTTTCTCCCTTTTGCCATTTATTTACATTATCCAGTTTTCAAGGAGATGAGAAAGAATTTTTTTCTGACACAAGTAGCCAACCTGTCGTGTGAGACTACAACAAATCTAGTGGTCTACCTACTGAAATAAAATTTTTTCGTCACCCTATTTCGATAACCATTATACCAACTTTTTTATGTTCAGTAAAAATCAGACTTGTAGTGAAGTTAAAACCTAGAGTTGGATCATTTGTTTCACGTGCTTTTATTGTGATTTTCGTGAAACAATATAAACTTTTGCTTAACGTGAGAGATGAATAAAAGACTGAATTGTTTGAAAATTATTCTATGGTTACTGTATACTACAAACATATTTCACTTAATGAAATTTTTGGATATAACGGTAAACGTGTTATATATGTTGCAAGCACATCAGAAATATTTTCCCAAAACTGATTATGAAAGTTTCATTAGGTCTAATGACGTCGGCGTCGGTGCTCCTCGCCGCTACAAATTGTATCATCTTTCTGAGAGGCTAATTGAATTGCTTCCCAACGAAAGAGTTTTGTTGGATGAGTTTATATTTTTGTGTTAAATCAGTAAACGGCACTTGTATAATGATTCCAACAATTTTTTGGAATGGAATAATTTAAGTTAGTGTAAACAAATTAAAGACGTAGTGTAGATTATTTATTTAGTTTCATTTTTCTTTTTCTATCGTTTAAAGTTGAAAAAATAAAAAAATATTTTTTTTAATATTTTAGATAAAAGAGAAAAATTTGAACTCCCTTCAGTTTATGATTGGATCCCATAACAAAGTAAAGGCAGTAGTATGAAACTAAATTGAACCCACGTGGTAGTAAAGGTTCTATTTTGTAAGCTTCTGAGAACTTGTGACAGCCACATAAGGGGCGTTTACGATGAAAAGGTTCTCAGAACTTTTGTAAAAAGGTCACACATAAAGGATTTAATGACGTTTTTCTCTCTATCCTTTTAAAATATTGACTTCCATCTGAATTGAATCACTTAGTATACATAATAACCCTACTAAAATAACTTAATCGTTTATGTTCCAAAGAAAATCTGTGATGTGTCTATTCATTCTGGCATTCCTGAATGATTTGTGATGGTGCATCATTAGCCTATATTATATTTTACAAGAAAGGGATCCCCCTGTTATTCTTGTGTTTTTCTTCTTCTTTATTGTTGGCAGCCCCTTCTTAAGTAAAGACTGACTCGGACCTCAAGGTTAGAAAGCTGGAAGTCACGTGGTAACACAGCGTGAATATACCTAAATACACCTTTGTGGTGTAGGCCTACTACCACAGTCTAACGTCTCATTGATCCGAGGCACTACATTTTAAGGTTCAAATGAAATATAATACGCCTAACCAAAATCGTCTTGGAATTTTTAATATCGTATAGTTTGTAATTAAATTGGAATTAAATACCTGAACCTACTATTAATCGGTCAATCTAGTATTTATTTTTGTAATTCCCTTCAAATGGTTGATTGAGAGAGGTACGCCCTCCAATAGTGATCAGGTATGCAATTGTATGCCGTGTTCTGACCACCATCGCCATGCCAGGTAATGTCCAAGCGCCTGTATCATGGTCATTCATCACTTAACACCGACTAATGGCTTGGTACATTGTGATAAATGGACGGTTGGCTTGATATGTCACACTCTCATGATGAGTGTGAGCGAGGGATCGCTTGTACAAATGGAACATCTCTTATTGTCAAATACGATATCTTTTAAAATCCCTTTTTAAAGATTTCCTTTCTCTTTCAACTGTATAGAAAAATTCTATAAAATTGGATATACAGTACATTATGTTTGTATATGGCAAGTAATACCCCCCTCCCTTTTGACTATAGTAGGATTCACGAAAATAGTCCGATGGTAGTCGGCACATTGTTGGCAATTTACTCTGAAACACATGTTTATACGGTATTACACATGGTAAACATAACAAAAAATGGCAACATTGCAGGGCGGGAGGGGGTGAGGGGGGACACAGCTGTTAAAATTTCCATCGGACTATTTTCGTGAATCTTACTATAATCAGGCGTATAGTGCTTGCAATGTGGATAATATTTAAACGTTATTCCAAAAGAAATACGCACTTTAAAAAAAAACACAGTAAAACATTTTTGCTCAAAAGAAAAATGTAAGTTGTATGTATGAAACATTATTGTTTGTCATGCAAAATTTACAAATATTTAAAACTCAAGAAACATAAAAAATAAGGCATAACATCAACCTCAAAATTCCTGTTTACAACACTACATTAAAAAAATAAAAAATAATTTACTATACAATGGTGTCGTATTTTATAATAAAATGCACTAAAACAATGCACTGATGTAAATCAATGTATTTTGGAGTGATTAAAACAGTATTGCATTGGTCTGGTGTAATCTACATATACATATAATAGCCGACTTGTGTAAATCAATGTATTTTGGAGTGATTAAAACAGTATTGCATTGGTCTGGTGTAATCTACATATACATATAATAGCCGACTTGTGTAAATCAATGTATTTTGGAGTGATTAAAACAGTATTGCATTGGTCTGGTGTAATCTACATATACATATAATAGCCGACTTGTGTAAATCAATGTATTTTGGAGTGATTAAAACAGTATTGCATTGGTCTGGTGTAATCTACATATACATATAATAGCCGACTTGTGTAAATCAATGTATTTTGGAGTGATTAAAACAGTATTGCATTGGTCTGGTGTAATCTACATATACATATAATAGCCGACTTGTGTAAATCAATGTATTTTGGAGTGATTAAAACAGTATTGCATTGGTCTGGTGTAATCTACATATACATATAATAGCCGACTTGTGTAAATCAATGTATTTTGGAGTGATTAAAACAGTATTGCATTGGTCTGGTGTAATCTACATATACATATAATAGCCGACTTGTGTAAATCAATGTATTTTGGAGTGATTAAAACAGTATTGCATTGGTCTGGTGTAATCTACATATACATATAATAGCCGACTTGTGTAAATCAATGTATTTTGGAGTGATTAAAACAGTATTGCATTGGTCTGGTGTAATCTACATATACATATAATAGCCGACTTGGTTTTTTTTGTACGATTTTCAACCGATTTTAAGGATTTTGTGATATTGGATAGGGCTTAGCGATAAGTTATAGAAAAAAAGTATTAAGTGTAAGGTATAGGCAGAAAAAAGTATATTCGTAAACATCCACCACACGAGGTTTTAAAGTTTGTTATTTCTCAGTTAGATTAACATTAGTTAGGAAATAAATTTATTTCCAAGTTTATCATCTGTAAAGAGTAAACACAGTACACATTGGATATATCTAATCATACCAGGGAGGTTATGTTAAACCACGAATAATACAACGGTCAACGAAGTGAATTCAAATAGCATAAAGTAACGTTTAAAAGTAATTTTCTATCAATACCCAAACTAAATTAATTGTTTGATTTTGAGCAACGTGTACACTAGTGATTATTACGGTTCGTTAATAATTAAAATAAAATAATATTACTGTATAGCTATTAATTTAGTCAGTAAACAAATATCACCCCTACTTTTAGTATACGTTAAAGAGTTATACCGTTAATCAAATCATAGAATTAATTTTACTTCATCACTTACTATCATATAAAGCAAATTAACAAACGTTCTCTTTCTTCAGTCGTATACAAATTCAGTTACCGACATACATTTAAAGTACGCTTATAGATAGTATACTTTAAAAGTGTATATTAAAAGTCACACCCTTTGATATTTTTTTAACAACAGCAGGTCGCAAGATTATCTTCTGGGTAAGTCTTATTGACCACAAGAAGAAACTTTGGATCTGTCAAAATGTTCAACCCCCTCCCCAAAAATATTGGATGGGGGGTAAACGATATTTTAAAATAGCAACCCCTCATTTTTATGTCGATTTTGGATCGTAAACATAAACCTTTTTATTCTTAAAAATCTAATATTTAGGGAGCAAGAGTTAGTTGAAGTTCATTTTTGGTCTAAAACCTGAATTTCGATGTGAAACCTAAACTCTTAAAATCTTATTACGATCCATTGTTAAATTTGGTTTAATAATGTATCTCTTTATGATGTCATTTGCAAAATCTTAAATGGTGCAACGGTAGGAGATAAAATATTATCTAGAAACTAATTTTCAATTTTTGTTGACCTATCGCTTGTTGGAAGTGGATCACCAAACAATTAAGTGAAAAATTGGACACATACCAATTCACTATTAAAACTAGCGAACAAAAGGTCATAAGACAAAAGATCTTTAACAAAGGTTTGGTTCTGCGAGGTTGAATGGTGCCCACTCGGTGTATTCAATAACCTTATCGATCTTATCAAAGAAACCTTCCACCTTGTAAGGGAAAAATAAATTACCAGCATAAAACTTTGATCTAAATATTTTTACATGACTTTTATTTTCTACTGAGTATTTAAAATGTATGTGGATAGGTAGATGTGGCTCTCATACTGAGACAACCCAGTTCAATGTAATTATTTGTATATGAAACATTTAAAAATATTTTTATTTTAATACACGAAAAACGTCTAAAATTATCGAAGTATATCATTAATCGCATTAGGAGCCTTGCTGTGTGGATATTGGCAGTCTCTTAGAATATTTTATTAAGCACATATAACATGAATAAAAACCAGATGCACGGACTATAAAAAAATCATTCTTCAGTAGAATTCAAAGATTTTTGTGTATGTATGTCAATTAATAATGGAAGTAATATGTGTATTATATGTTTAACGCTTCAAATTGGACGTTAAGTACAAAGAACAGTTGAAAGTTTTAACGTGAACTTTTTTTATCAACACATATCAACAAAATGTTTAATGAAGATAATTATTATCTAATCAATGAAAATTTATATCTCCTTTTTACTTTCACTTCTCTTTAATGGAAATCACATACATTCATAGAGAAATTTAATAAATTATATGAAAGCAGAGCACGGACTATAAAAAAATCATTCTTCAGTAGAATTCAAAGATTTTTGTGTATGTATGTCTATTAATAATGGAAGTAATATGTGTATTATATGTTTAACGCTTCAAATTGGACGTTAAGTACAAAGAACAGAAAGTTTTAACGTGAACTTTTTTTATCAACACATATCAACAAAATGTTTAATGAAGATAATTATTATCTAATCAATGAAAATTTATATCTCCTTTTTACTTTCACTTCTCTTTAATGGAAATCACATACATTCATAGAGAAATTTAATAAATTATATGAAAGCAGAGCAATTCGGACGTTTCAAAGTAAGTTAAATAACAGTGGCTTTTTACTCTACTCGTTAACTTAAATTTCTAGCCAACAATATAAACCATTTTTCCTATGTTATAATTTACATTACAGAGAATTTTAATGGGAACTTGAAATATTTACATCGCCCTAATTAAATGTCTCCTGTCACAAGGGGATTAAGCGAATGACATCCGCTCGCCCCCTCCCCCCCGCCCACTGCCCCCTGTCCCCTCGTCCCCTCGGCCGCTGCGTCCGCCGCTTCTGCAAGCATATTTCGCTAATTAAGCAACTGGACGGTCATCGTGTTGTTAGTGAGGTTTGCCATAAAAATACCCTTAAACATTCAGCGAAGATGTTTTTATATTTTATAATATCGTAATTAATTCATTTGATTACAATTTTCAACGACCCATTTAGTTATATGTAATAATTGATTCATGGTTTATGCCTCCAGAATCGTTTTGATCTAAATAACAGGTTACTAACCTTTAACCGTCAACGATCCTTGTTGAATCACTTCTTATGGTGACTCGAGTTTCTGCCTTAAAAGGCCATTATCAAACCGTGTAAGATTGTCAAACACTTACTCCATTTGGAGGTCGTCAAAAAATAAAAAGATACAAACAGTCCACATTACACTTAACATTTAAACACACGAAACATAAAAAGGACAGTCCCGGCCGGCCGCTCATTATCGAACTGGTTTGCTCGCACCGATTGTAGCGTTATCAGAACGTCTTGTCCCCCTACCCCCTCCACTGTCAACAGAGGCCTTTATGATATCCCGATTCCGTGTCAAATCTATAACACTGTTGAAAAGTACATTGGCTCCAAAACTCAATTTGTCATTTAAGATGTTATTTGGATCCGCTTTATATGCCTTATATATCTCAAATTCTTCTAGAGAATAGAGATAAGGCCCCTTTTTACATTTATGTAATACCTTCATGTTTTCAGTAGAGCTTCGGATGCTGTGATTCATTTCACACAGGTGTTCAGCAAAGGTAGATTTTTGCTTCTGCAGTCGGGGTTTAGGTAGGTGTTCTTTGAACCTTGTTTCAAATGATCTTCCGGTTTCACCTATATAAAATTTGGTACAATCGGAGCATTCCAATCTATATACGCCGGTGCCTGTAGTTTTGTTTAATTCAGAACTATTAATTTTTTTCTGCGGTTTTATGAGGTTTCCTATTTTATTTGACGTTTTGTAGGCCAATTTAATGTTGTGGGGTTTAAGCTCTCGTTGTAGTGAATAATTTAAATGTTTGCCGTATTCTATCGATACATATTTCGTTTTTCCGGGTTGATCTTGTTGTAAATCTAGGGGTTTCTTGGGTTTGGTTTTATTTTTTATGATCCTGTCTACAATGGTACTTTGGAATCCATTAGCAACGGCTATGTATTTTATTATCTTTAATTCGGTTTCATAATCTTCCTTACACAAAGGCATTGACAGTAATCGGTGTACCATGCTATTGTAGGCTGACATTTTGTGTGATTCAGGATGATATGATGTATAATGGATGGTACTGTCTGTTGTTGTGGGTTTTCTAAAAATGCTATATCTTAATCTTCCGTTCTCTTTTGTTACTGTTGTGTCCAGGAAATTTAATTTGTTTTTTTCTTCTAGTTCCAATGTAAATTTAATTTTAGTGCCAGTATTATTCAGGTAGTTTTTCAGAATTTCAACTTGCCTTTTATTGCCATTATAGACAATAAATGTATCATCTACATAGCGGTGATATGACTCAATTTTTGGCATGTATTTATTTGTCTCTGAGAAAATGTAATGGTTTTCAAAGAAGTTTAAATAAATTTCAGACAATATACTTGAGAGTGGTGAACCCATGGCAAGGCCATCAGTTTGATTGTAATATTTTCCGTTAAAATAAAAGTAGTTCTGACTTAAAACCAGTTCTAACAGAGTCATTATTTCTTCAACTTGATCTGAGTTGAGATTAGAGTTCGATAATAAGTTGTCTTTAGCTATGGCCAGAGTTTGTTTAATAGGAATGTTGGTATACAAGTTCACTATATCTAAAGAGGCTATTGTTCTATGGCTTTCTAACCTTAGGTTCTTTGTTTTATCTACAAAGTCTAAACTATTTCGTAGGCTGTAAGTTTTTTCCCAAGTAATATTCTCTCTCAAAATTTTGTCGAGTTTACCAGCTAGTTTGTAGCTTGGGGCTGTGGTGAAATTGACTAAAGGCCTAATAGGCAAATCTTTTTTATGTGCCTTAGGTAAGCCATGCAGTAAAGGTGCTTTAGGATTCATTAACTTCAGGCTTTTAATTTCATTTTGAGATAGTATATGTTTGCATTTATTCAACTTTTCTTTTAACTTAGTTTGAAATTTGGACGTTGGGTCGGAATCAAGGGTTTCGATTTCGTTTTCCTCTATAAACTTATCTACTTTTTTTATATAGTCATCATATTTGAGCACTATTATTGATTGCCCTTTGTCGGCTTTGCATATAATACAATTATGTGCAGAGAGTTTGCTGTTGATACTTTGTAGCAATTTACCTTCTTTTCTGTACAGTTCGTTGAATTTTTTATTTCCTCTGGTTAAGTGTTTTTTAATACTAGCATTAATCTTATGTCTAATCGCCGTTCTGTCATCATTTGAGTTTACATATTTGATTGCAGTTTCAGCATTTAAGATCTCTGAAATCATATTTTTTCTCCAACCGTTGATTGGTAAATTATATTTAAATCCTTTGTTTAATAGTGTAAGCTCATCTTTATTGAAATCTATGTTTGAATAATTTATGACTCTTGGAAAAAACTTGTGTTTAATTTCAATTATTTCTTTAGGTTTCTGTTGTACTAACAGGTTGTTAATCTTTTTATCTTGGGTTTTCTGTTTGTTAAATATTTTCCTATTCAATTGCTCATTGATTATACTCGCCAACTCACTCCATCCAAGTGAATGTGAGAAAACATTTAGTATAATCAATGAGCAATTGAATAGGAAAATATTTAACAAACAGAAAACCCAAGATAAAAAGATTAACAACCTGTTAGTACAACAGAAACCTAAAGAAATAATTGAAATTAAACACAAGTTTTTTCCAAGAGTCATAAATTATTCAAACATAGATTTCAATAAAGATGAGCTTACACTATTAAACAAAGGATTTAAATATAATTTACCAATCAACGGTTGGAGAAAAAATATGATTTCAGAGATCTTAAATGCTGAAACTGCAATCAAATATGTAAACTCAAATGATGACAGAACGGCGATTAGACATAAGATTAATGCTAGTATTAAAAAACACTTAACCAGAGGAAATAAAAAATTCAACGAACTGTACAGAAAAGAAGGTAAATTGCTACAAAGTATCAACAGCAAACTCTCTGCACATAATTGTATTATATGCAAAGCCGACAAAGGGCAATCAATAATAGTGCTCAAATATGATGACTATATAAAAAAAGTAGATAAGTTTATAGAGGAAAACGAAATCGAAACCCTTGATTCCGACCCAACGTCCAAATTTCAAACTAAGTTAAAAGAAAAGTTGAATAAATGCAAACATATACTATCTCAAAATGAAATTAAAAGCCTGAAGTTAATGAATCCTAAAGCACCTTTACTGCATGGCTTACCTAAGGCACATAAAAAAGATTTGCCTATTAGGCCTTTAGTCAATTTCACCACAGCCCCAAGCTACAAACTAGCTGGTAAACTCGACAAAATTTTGAGAGAGAATATTACTTGGGAAAAAACTTACAGCCTACGAAATAGTTTAGACTTTGTAGATAAAACAAAGAACCTAAGGTTAGAAAGCCATAGAACAATAGCCTCTTTAGATATAGTGAACTTGTATACCAACATTCCTATTAAACAAACTCTGGCCATAGCTAAAGACAACTTATTATCGAACTCTAATCTCAACTCAGATCAAGTTGAAGAAATAATGACTCTGTTAGAACTGGTTTTAAGTCAGAACTACTTTTATTTTAACGGAAAATATTACAATCAAACTGATGGCCTTGCCATGGGTTCACCACTCTCAAGTATATTGTCTGAAATTTATTTAAACTTCTTTGAAAACCATTACATTTTCTCAGAGACAAATAAATACATGCCAAAAATTGAGTCATATCACCGCTATGTAGATGATACATTTATTGTCTATAATGGCAATAAAAGGCAAGTTGAAATTCTGAAAAACTACCTGAATAATACTGGCACTAAAATTAAATTTACATTGGAACTAGAAGAAAAAAACAAATTAAATTTCCTGGACACAACAGTAACAAAAGAGAACGGAAGATTAAGATATAGCATTTTTAGAAAACCCACAACAACAGACAGTACCATCCATTATACATCATATCATCCTGAATCACACAAAATGTCAGCCTACAATAGCATGGTACACCGATTACTGTCAATGCCTTTGTGTAAGGAAGATTATGAAACCGAATTAAAGATAATAAAATACATAGCCGTTGCTAATGGATTCCAAAGTACCATTGTAGACAGGATCATAAAAAATAAAACCAAACCCAAGAAACCCCTAGATTTACAACAAGATCAACCCGGAAAAACGAAATATGTATCGATAGAATACGGCAAACATTTAAATTATTCACTACAACGAGAGCTTAAACCCCACAACATTAAATTGGCCTACAAAACGTCAAATAAAATAGGAAACCTCATAAAACCGCAGAAAAAAATTAATAGTTCTGAATTAAACAAAACTACAGGCACCGGCGTATATAGATTGGAATGCTCCGATTGTACCAAATTTTATATAGGTGAAACCGGAAGATCATTTGAAACAAGGTTCAAAGAACACCTACCTAAACCCCGACTGCAGAAGCAAAAATCTACCTTTGCTGAACACCTGTGTGAAATGAATCACAGCATCCGAAGCTCTACTGAAAACATGAAGGTATTACATAAATGTAAAAAGGGGCCTTATCTCTATTCTCTAGAAGAATTTGAGATATATAAGGCATATAAAGCGGATCCAAATAACATCTTAAATGACAAATTGAGTTTTGGAGCCAATGTACTTTTCAACAGTGTTATAGATTTGACACGGAATCGGGATATCATAAAGGCCTCTGTTGACAGTGGAGGGGGTAGGGGGACAAGACGTTCTGATAACGCTACAATCGGTGCGAGCAAACCAGTTCGATAATGAGCGGCCGGCCGGGACTGTCCTTTTTATGTTTCGTGTGTTTAAATGTTAAGTGTAATGTGGACTGTTTGTATCTTTTTATTTTTTGACGACCTCCAAATGGAGTAAGTGTTTGACAATCTTACACGGTTTGATAATGGCCTTTTAAGGCAGAAACTCGAGTCACCATAAGAAGTGATTCAACAAGGATCGTTGACGGTTAAAGGTTAGTAACCTGTTATTTATTGTAATAATTGGTTACGGTTACTGTTATTTATTAAAATCAAATTGGTCTTACGAAACATAATGCGAATTATATTTTTTTCCTAATTCTTTAACTTCAATAACTACATTTATCCTTTTATTATTTATTAAAAACTTGTATTATGAAAGTTTATTCTTAATAAATGGTTAATTGTAATAATTTTAAATTGATTGTAATTTTACCAAGACATTAGGAATAGATGAATATTTTAATTGATTAAAATTACAACTGGTTATTGGTATCTACAATATCAGTGCTTAAAATCCAACCTGGATCTAAAATAAACATAAAAAATTACATTAATGGGTGTCTATCAACTTTTTTAATTACATTTTATTGTTACATTTACTGAAAGTATATTATTCATAAAAATATTGCAATTGTAACTTCACAATTGTGTTTTTAACTTAACCATAATTCTTTGTTCGAAGTTCATTGTTGGTGATGGTCAGTTTATATTATTGTTTGGTAAATTGTTGACTATATTTTCCATCACTGATTTAAAAAAAAAAATTCACGACGTTTCGGGATCTGGACTCTGATTCCGTCTTCATGTGGAAGATATACCTAGAACATAACAAACTTTTACTTTTACTAACTTTGTTATGTTCTAGTATTTCTTCCACCTGAAGACGGTATCAGATTTCAGATTCGAAACGTCGTGAATTTGTTTTTTTAATAATCAGTGATGGAAAATGTCCGTAATGATTTACCAAACAATAATTTAATCGCCATTTTCCGAAATACTATGATATAAATAGATAGAAATTAGTCTTCATCAAAATTTAAGTAGCTCCAAAAAAAACAAAATACAAAATTTAAAACAATTCTTTGCAGAAATAAAGTTTATTCATGTCAAATTTTCATTTTTGTGGTTAGTTACAATCACTCAAATTTCATAAAAATAGTTTACATCAACTGTCAAGTGATTCTATCCTAGTTTAACTCTATAATATTATTGGACACTTAGATTTCGATTGAATATAATTAGTCTGTAAAATCGAAAAAGATTGTTATTTACAAAAGTTTTTTATGCGTTACAATAAAACTGTAACACAAACTGAAGACATCATAGCTAGATGTTGGACTTTACTTTACAATTTTGTAGTAATAAAACGTTTATTGCTTGCAGTCTACGAGAAGTAATACCTCTATGAGCAATAGAACTAAATAACCATTACCATTCCAAGCAACGTGCAAGCCACGCCTCAACAGTTCATTTATCATTTAACACTAACTAATGGCTTGATACCTGAACTGTGTTAGCTCAACACAGTATATCTGATAACAGTTAGATAATTCCAATGCATTCTATATTTACTGTTTACTTTACTCATAAGGTCTCCATGTCGACTTGAAAATCAATATTTAAAATGAGGAATAAATGAATGTTTAAGAAAATCTGTATTGTGCACAGTTTCTATATAATTGCATGTACAATTTATTATTTATTGATATACGCGTCGCAAAAAATAATATCTCTCAGACTAGGAGTTAAAGCCTAAACTAATTCCAGCTAAATCACAATTACATCGTAAGTATAATACAAAAGCACACAAAAAAGTGCACATTGATGTTGATATTGATAAACTTAATTCTTAAATTAACTATGTGTATTTCACAAATATTTTGTTCAGTTTAGAATCTTAAAATATATACAGTACAAAACATTTTGGAAGTTTATTAAAGAAAATTTTTATACCAAAATTTAGACTTCTTTACTTATTAAACATATTTATAATTTTCATGGTGTTTTAAAATCAAGCTTATTTGTTTTATGTACGGACCATCATGTTCTGGATTTGAAAGTAGTAAATTTGAGATCCAAAGTTTGTTTTGAATGCTGTTAATGCCTATAAATGCATTTTCATCGATCTTACAAGTGTACAGCGTTTACTTAACTTTTAAAAAAAAATTTTATCTATATTTACTATACAACGTTTTTAAGTTTTCACTAAACTATGTTTTTTTTTTTTTTTACTGTAATATAATTTATTTTTTACTATGAATAAAAATGCACAAGCCATCAAACAACTGTTGAGTGACGACTTAGTTACGAGTAACGAGTGATGACTTACAGTCACAAATAAAACCAAATATAGCAAATATAGTTAGATTGCAAATAAATGAAGTGACCACACGGGCTTACTAAATACAGCATACAATTGTTATACTAAATGGCTTTAATTAATAACAGAGCCTATCAACATATTTTGTACTTTAAATAAGTGACTAAGTTATGCATAGTACGTTTTCAGACCTCGTTTGTGTATATCAAATACATAATTGACCCTTTTACCTTAAGAGTATTGCCTTCGACAGGCTTAATTTGGATGGCTTGACTCGAGAAGATTATTGCAATATGATACAGACGTGACGCCTTGGGACGGAATTATATCACACACTTCCCAGAACTCCTTTGGCAGAAGAGTCGACTTCGACTAATATCAACCAATATAGGCTATATTATTGTAATTATGTTTATTTTTGGTTGGAAAGATCATGGCTATTTATATAGCATATTCATATCTTTCGTCATATTTTCATAATATTAATTCATTATATATTTTAGAAAGCTTAGAATATTAATAATACGTTAATTTTGAAAATTCACATTGAATAAAAAAAAATTGTGAAATTTGGCATTGGTATTACAAATATCTATACCAAATGTGAACTACCTACAACAATCCGTTACCTAAAATAAAGCATTAAGTGAAAAAACAAAATGGGCGGATATATGGGTACATTTTAGGATATACTTTCAATATAAACGTTATTGCTTATTTTGACCTTATTAACCATATTATGAAGTTCAGTTACGTGCTTACAGACACCCATTAAAGTAAATAAATCCAACATGGAGTCACTTCACCCATCTTGAATTATCTCTTATGTTTCATCAAGTTTAAAACAGTGTTTTGCTACTTTTATATGACGTCACATACCTGTAAATGATCGATTTTTAGTTTCGATTTCGAAGTGGGATTTAAGCGTTTGCTCAAGCCCTTGAATCATTGTTCGCGAGACAAAACAAAGAACATTGGCGGCCATTGAAGCTCCTCTTGCGGAATAAAGCAGGCCTCTTCATTGTTGGATCACAATGGGCTGTATTGAACTTGGGAGCTATCCCGATGAAACTGGAGCTTCAAGCAACTTGTTTCTTAATTGATAATGAGCTGGATGAAAAAATTTGTAGTAGATTAAGACTTATACTTGTGAGATTCTTTTCAAAATACAGTAGTCCACATAAAGAAGATGAATAGTTAATATCATTGTTTAGGTGATTAAAGCTACTTTGATGATTTCTAAGCCCTGTGACAAAATAATAATAATGATGAGCGTCAGTATATGAGTGTAATTTATTGTGAATAGATTGTAAATTCCCATAGTTTCATGAAAATTTGTGAAAAATGTACATTGTTAGTGGCTTTTCTAATCATTAAAAATCCAACAATAAAAGTTTTCAAACATTAAACATTTACTATACAATATACCCTATACGAAAAATTGAGCTTTATAAAAAAACTTGAGCAGTTTAAAAGACGATATACTTAAAGCATTCACTATACTCATCAAAAACTGAATTTTTTTAAGTTGTCCCTTTTATTTATACCACTAGGAGGACCGAGCTTATGCTCGGTAAAATTTTGAAGCGTACTTTCTTTTGTCAGACAAAAATCGTTCTCTCCGCTCACTCGCCCTCTTCTTTTTTAAGACGAGCTCGTTCGCTTCGTTCTCTCGCCAGGCCAAGAAAGAGTGCTACACTTTGCTATAAATTTGTATAGGTTAAAGATGAAATACATTGGCTTATATCTACAATTATCAGTTGGTTTTTGTTTAATTTAGTCGTTAATTTGAAATGTCCATCAGTATAACATGGAAACTTTGAAGGGCTGTAGAGCGAAAACAGAATTTTTCCCAGCTATGGGATCAGTTCCAATCGATTTCTCGTGGCTTAGACCCCCATCTTCAACAAAAATTCTTATGGAAAGAAAAAACTTTTCCCAAACAAACAGTACTCTTTTTAGAGTATAATAAGAGTACCTCCAACAAGAGGATTAGTGATTAGTGCTCAAGACTTAAAGAAACGGTGGATATTAGTTAGAGGGTGAGGCGGTGAGCCGCTTCAGTTAGGTGGATGCTTCTAACTAAACTAATTTTTTGCCATGATTGAAATTCCAAAAGTGTTTCCAGGACTTTAATTTAATTTCCTCTTTTTACCATTACCATTACAATCAAATCTTTCAACAAAACCGAACATAATGGCATCAAACTACCTCTCGCTATCTATATTCAATTAGATATTTAATTTAATTACATGTAAAAACTATTTACTTTTAAATCACCTAACAGATTATAGTAGCCCCATTATATATACTCGGAGTAAAATTTCCAAGAACGTTGTGTCGTCTTTATCTCACAGGTTAGCGACAATTGACTCATTACCTGTGATCGCAAGAGCAACAATGCAGGCTTTGACAACCCCTTTGTTGTAGAGACCCGACGCTCGTCTCAAACGGAACACCCTCTCTCGTCAGGGGCGGGTTGTTGCGAATTACTTGATTAAACACTCCGACTGTTTGACGATTAAAGAGTGACAGAAAGTAAACGGAGTTTAAAATGCTTTGATCGCTGTTAATTACAGTTTTGTTGATCTACTTGATTGTTAACGCTTCGTTCAAAGCAAATACTGGTTTGAAGTCAGGAGGGGTTGTACACTATGTGTAATAAATCGTTTGTCATTCTTAGCGTGAAAACAGCTTTTCTTTGCGTGGATTTTCATGGGATAGTATACTATTTATAGTTGTAAATTTGTAAGTTCATCGTCCAGTTTTAATATTACGAAATAATGAATATTTGAGATTACTATCGTCTATTTATCAATTAGTAAAAGAGGTTAAACAAACCAATGTCGCCTGATTTTGTTGTATGAGAAATAATATTTTGTCAGCGGGTTGCATTCGTTTACCATTGAATTGTAAATTTTGTTAACGATTTTAGAACTATAAAATATATATTTTTTTAAATCCCAGGTACCAGGTAACCAAGAAAAATATTAGGCCTAGTATTTTCAAAATCTACCAGCAAATAGTACAATTATGTGCCGTTTATTTCATAATATTTAGTGTACAAAACTATAAATAGATTTTACACCACTTTTATGTGTAACCTGAATTTTTAAAAGCTACGGAAATAAAACTTTTGTTTCTGTGCTATTTTGTTACACAGAGATACTCAGTGCACATGTAAGTAGAAATATTTCAGTACACAGTGAGAATTCTATTTGAAATATTTATTTATGAGATTTAGTGTGGAAGCGGTGAAATTGGTCAAAGAGAATATGTGGTGAGGACTTATAAGGGTCTCGCAGGTTACAACCTCCCATACACCGGACCGGCTAGTGGTTAGAATCTGCCTCGAGAATGCATTAGCATATGTGTTAATTTAACCTTCACTGATATAACTTTGAAGATTACATTTAGTGGAGTTTCAATTTTTTCATTTATGAACAATTTTAAGGATGTGTTAGTTCGTTTCGAGAACACTCGAAAAAAGAAAATTGAGTCTTTTTTATATAAATTATTCGTCATATAATCAAATACGTTACATTGTGCTCTACTATTTAAATTTTTATTACAAAAATCAATTTTTTTCTCCATTTGCCATTTGTTGTTTGTTGTATATCGTTTGCCGTTGTTAGAGCATTTTGATAATTTATATTTATTTTTATATTTCCACGAAGCTTTAAATGCGTTTTGGGTTAGATAGCGTACGGGCGTAATAATAATTTCAACTTTTACAAGTATGCTGTCAATTCATAATGGTAATTAGTGACGTATTGTTAGAATTCTTTTATTCGTGTAAAGATTATGTGTTACGTTTCATACTAAATTGTTAACTATGTTTACTTCCCGTTTAAGATATTTTCCTTCAATGCTTACACAGTTAACACTTCAGCACTTTTAGCTGTTTTTAGTAGAAGCCAAAATAAAATAAATTTAACAAAATTACAGTATATACAAGATGTATGTAAAGTTAGTCTATATCGTTAATAGGGTCAAAATAAGCAAAAAGGTTTATTTGAAGGTAATAAAATGCATAGTTACCCTAATACCCACCATTTAATTTTTTAGAGTTAATAATTTTTATTTCGGTGACGAATTGTTGTAAAGGTTCATGTGGCAGGGACCTTCATAATACTATTTTGACTCAATAAACCATATGTAGCTTTGTAACGGGCTTTATAAACACACTGTGTATGTTATTTTGTATTTAAGACTAACAGAATATATTACTAAAAATATATATTTTTTTACTCATTGTTATCAAAATTGTAGTATAAATCATACAACTTTTAAACTGTTAATTAAAATGCTAATTTTAATAGAAACCAAACAAGAGAGTGGAAAAGTAAAAAGCCCTGGTGTAAAAGGACTTAAAAGGAAGATTAGAGACAATTCAATCGGTTAATCGAGGGACCGCCGACCCTGCCCGGCAGTGGTGAGCCGCACACCCTTATAATTCCTCCACAGGCTGGCCACTCCGGCGCGGCCAGCTTAGGCGCTTTATTGAGTTTCAAAAACCATACTTAAATAATCCCGTCACAGCAAACCTGCCTGCTAAGTGAACTTCCAGTAAAATATGGCGATTTCTTCAAATGTATCTTTAATGTCATGAGCCTATAAATTAATAGAGTTAACAACAAGTCAAAGCAAAACGAAACAAAATAAAATATACTTGAAATTACATACATGTTCAACAGAGATCTATCTACAGCACATAAATATTTTAAATTAAAAAGAAAAATCAATGTCGATGAAGTTCTCCACGCTGTAGTACCTACTCTTTCTCTGTTTGTAGCTGTCTCTGGTTTCTAAATTCTACTGTACCTGGATCGCGTGTGTTCCACTTGCCCCACGGTTTCGGGCCCATCTCAAAACAGGACACTTGCCCCACGGGGTTAACAGTCAGAAAAAATGACAGCTAAGAACAGGACACTTGCCCCACCAGAAGAGAGGGCGGTACAGCAACTCCCCCAACGTCCTGCTGCTCTCTCGCCTCTCTCGCTAGGAGTGATTAAACATTTTTAGTCGATCCCAAGTCAAAAACGCCAGATTGAAGGTTTTCAATCAAAAATTATAAAAGCCTCAACGTTAATATATACTATACTATTTCATAGTAGCAGCCATGTAACTGATTTCTTTTGTCCAAACAGTATATTATTACGAGGCTTCATTGTGTAATTAAATTATTTTATTTAATTAGAATAAAGATAATTTGGGCAAATAATCATTAGTTAATATAATATTATTCTCGTGTGATTTTAAATTAATGTTTCATCTATCTTCTTATTTCTATAAGGGTTTCGTCTGTTACGTCCCTTTTTCTCTCAACCTACTGAACCGATTTTTACTATTGAGGTGTCATTTTAAAGCTTAGGATATACCGCAGTGACGAATTGTAATTAAAAAGGTCATATTGTTTCGGGCTTCGCCCCCCTCTCCTTTGATTTATTTCTAGAGGGCGCTTTAAAATGTTGACCAACCTTTATTGCAAGTTCTTTAATGTGAATTGTAATTTAACAGGTGGATTACCTTCAGATGAATTTCAAAAGCCAGATAGTAAACAAAAATTGATTAGATCTCTGTCACTTCATAATCAACATTCACGTACTGTAGGTGAGTTTCACTCATATACAGAATCATAATATGCGCAATTTGCGCATGGGCCACCTCGTTTTCTATTTAATTACAGTAAACAGTATGCAATATTCCAAAGAAAAAACTAGTAGACATTAAGCATTCTTGTGTTTTATACTAAATATACCACCAAGCCGGAGAATACGATAACTCTAGGAGTACTTTTTTTACCATCACAACTCTCATTCTCGCGCCACGGAACTTAAGGGTTACTTTAACTTTCAGTTTTATGGAAGAAACTGTTTTGCACGTTCTCTTATTTTGATGTTAGCATTTTGTATTTCTTTTAATACTCGCATACTATTTATTATTGGATCTTGATATCGAATAACAAAGGAATCTTTATTTAAGAATGTTAAGTGATCTATTCGGCTCAATTAGAGGGTCGCATGTAGTCGTAATGTGAGTAAGCGAAGCAGGGGGCTACAATGCAATTCATACGGGACTGTGCTTTATGATGACGTCACGCAACAGAGCATTCATGCAACCACCAGCCAAGCCGAGTGAGGGAGAGAGAGAGCGAGAGAGGCGCTCTCTTCTGGTGGGGCAAGTGTCCTGTTCTTAGCGGTCATTTTTTCTGACTGTTAACCCCGTGGGGCAAGTGTCCTGTTTTGAGATGGGCCCGAAACCGTGGGGCAAAATGGATACACCCCCTGGATCATGTTTTAGGTTTGGAGGGAAGTGGTTGTAAAGTTTTATTGGGTGATTATATGTTTGATTTTTTTTTTTTTTAATGGTTGTTCTACTAGTATTTCATGGAATGGATATGAAAGATAAGTTATGAAAACTATAACATAAATCTGATCTTTAAAATGAAATTTGTTTTTGTTGTTAAAAAAAATAGAGAGTTTAAAAAAATAGTTGAAAATATACAAACAAGGAAGCAAGGAAGAGATTATTTCCGAAAAATACCCCTAATACATGATTGAGACTTTTGAAAACCATCCTTGCAAAATCTGTTTACAACTGTTCATTTTAACCATGAATATTATATGGAGTTCTGTAAGTGGGTGGTAAGCAACTGTAGGTTAATACCTACTTAGTAAAGGTGCATACTAATTTCTATCAATATGTGGTATTTTACCCCCATAAAGACTTTATGGAATGGGGTTTGCCGCCATATGGGCGTTATGCGAGCAAAAATAAAATAATCTATATCTCGCGAACTTACAAACCAAATTAGATCAGTTTAAAACAACTCGGATCTTGGTCGAAATTCAACCAAACTTTCAGTTGAAACCCAATTAGTAAAAAATATTTTATAACTGGCACATCTTATATTTTTTATTTGTTACCATTTTTGTACTACAACAGCTGTCTAAGGGTTCATGCATTTATCCGTTTTCCATAAGATTAACATTGGATAGACTGTGAGGGGTAGCCCTGGGAGCCTACGTAAATTATATTGGGATTTTGCTGATTTACAGAACAGCACCTTTCTAACGGTATTCACGGATTTCTCCTAAGATGCACAAAGCTGAGAAAAAGGAGAAAAATAATCATGTTTGCCTATTAATATATGGATAAATAAGTAAGATAGAAGGGTTTTTTTATTATTTCCCAAGATAATAGCATAGTAAATATATTTTAGGATTTCTTCTTTACTAGTAAAAGCAGGTTAAAAATTCAAATAAAAATTGTTTTTAGAACCATTTAGAGCGGTTTCAGATAAAAGTATATTCATGAATATATTCTATATTGATTTGCGAGCATTGAATAACACAGACTGAATTGAATTCAATTAAATTAATAAAACTGGAGACGTTAATGTCAGACAAAATAACAGGTTTATAGATGGATCTAAATGAAGCATTTGATTAGACACTCAATGAAATGTTTTGAATTCTCATACAGTACTACTAAAATGCTTTGAAAGCTGAGTTATTACGACTCATGATAAATTTGGATGCTGTAACCATTTATATTTTACAGTAAATTTATTATTATTTAGAACATGCTTTAAAAGAATTAACTATTTTGTAATGTGAGATTATTTAACGACCCCATTACCCAAGAATTTAACATATCAACACTATTCATAAAGATTTTCTTATTTTAATATTTAGTCATTCTTCCAATTATAAACCCATTAAAGTGACAAACTATATGAATTATAAGCTACCCAAAATAATCCTCGTAAATATAGTTACGTATATTCAAAACAGTGCTACATTATTATATACGCACTTACATCCTTTATGGCTTACATAGAGTCCATTGTTTGGGACGCCATTGTGGGTTTAAGCCATTATTGTTCTGTGTACCCAAGATTTTAAGTTTTTATAAAGGGTCTATGTAGGTCAAGGCAGGAGGACTTGTTAACTCAAAAGTGCTCCTTTCGAGTCTTTGGCTCCTTATTGCCCTACTTTGTCTTGCCTTTTCATCTTTACAGACTAACAGCCAATTTTATATTAAAGTCTGATATTTCGCCTTCTAAGGAAAAATAAATCTTTAGCAAAAATAAAAGTTTTGAATGAGACAACCCACTGATATGTATTTAATAATTTAACATGACGACTTTTATTATTTACCATTTTACAGTATTACAAAGGAAATATGAAACATGTTTACATTTAATTGATTACTTTTTAATACACCACTGCTATCAAGGCATACTTTAGAATATTACAAATAGGTTTGTGAGTTTAAAAAGAACTAGATGTTTTTTATAACTTATCGTTGCCGAATAATTTTGAAAACAAGATTATAAACCATAGGCCTACAGTAGCAATAAGAAATAGTAGTCTACATACAATTGATGAAGAATTGTTTGTTTTATATGCTGCCTAAAATTTCTGTTTGTTAGTAAGACTACTAGTAAGACTGCCGTAAATGGACACATGGGTTTTTCGCTCCTGAATATTGACGCCTTTTCGCCGAACTAATGCTGCTGCTTCGCCATCGGAGTATTCAGGACTTAATTTTGATACACCCTCTTCAATATTACGGAGTAAGTCATCTGTCGTCGGGTGGAATAATTCGTTGTGACTAACCCCCTTCCCCCTTGCATTGGCCACACTAACCTCAACACAAGTCAGTTGAGGAGCAAGGGGTAGCTACGTCACTCGAGCAACCGCCGGAAGCAGGGTCTCCAACGCCCATCGTAAGAAGCAAAATTCCCTATTCTTGTGAGCGCACGTGGTTGCCGAGCACGATAGTATTCAATTTCTGCAGGCGCCACACCGCCCTGGAAGCCCCGTCGCGTCCCGCTGCCCCTGCAATCCCTGTGAAGCTACCCGCCTAACTCTGCTGTATTCTGGTTGCGTCAACATAAATCCTGGTGGACTATTTCTGCAGTTTTATTCGTATTTACATTTAGAAAAAATGATGACTCGAAAAACTCGTGGTCTTTTGAAGAATACTGCCCAGAATGATTTTATTAATCTGAGAGAAGAATTGATGAACAACGAAGTGATTGACATAGCGGTCGATTTACACGGGATTCTCGCTGTTATATCTTCAAAATATTCTCCTGACGCAATTGTCGATTTAGTACCCGAATTAATCAGTCTACTGAACAGACTAGACGCATCATTGAAAGTCATTTCAGATTTGCAAAATAGCCTCAATAGTCTTGTGGATGAAAATCAGATATTACATAAAAATTTAGCCGATGAGAAGCTTAAAAGGAAAATTGATTTGGAAGAATCTCTAAATTTTGAAGACTCTGCTGAACAAGAAATAAAGGTGCTGAAAGTAAAAATTGACGATTGTTATCGGCGTGAAGAATTGCTAAAGAAAGAGCTTAAGGATAAAAATGAAATCATCAAAATCCTTAACAATGACTGTGATGATCTTACCTCTAAACTTGAAAATATGGGCCCGTCAATTTCATCCGTTGAGTCAAGCCAGAGTAAAATTAACTCGGAATTCAAATATCCACGTAAATCACTAAGAAATATCCATGAGACATCTGATTCGACAATCCATCTCAGTAACAGATTTGATATACTTCGAAATGAGACGTCACCAAAAAACAATGTTGGGCAAAGGATCAGTACTGTTGCTCAAGTACACAGAGCTGAAACTCCTCCAACTCCTACGAGGTCCAGGCCTACCCCGAGAGAGAGGAGACAACCGCCTCCCTCCCATACCAGCCGCAAACCTAAAGTTACAGTGTTAACCGACAGCCAGGGTAAAAACCTACATTCTCACCTTAATGTATTATACAAGGATTATGAAGTTTTCGTCCTCTCGAAGTCTGGGGCTAAATTGAAACATGTTGTCGAAGCTGGAGAACCTCTAATAATGGATTTTTCAGAGAATGATGCAGTGGTAATACTGACCGGCTCTAATGACATCAGTCATAAAGATCCTGGAACCTTAACTATTATTCAGGCCCTGGAAGCTGTCTTTTCGTGGAAAATTAATGCCAATGTCCTAGTGCATAGTATTCCATACAGATACGATGACCCCACGCTTAACAATGATATCTACTATACAAATCTTACAATCACACGAATGGTCAAAGAGTATTGTGGAGAAATGAAAATATGCTATTGCGATGTGAACGCGATACTCGAAAGAAAACATTTTACTAAGCACGGCCTTCACTATAACAAGTTGGGGAAAAGGCTACTAGCACAGAGCCTATCTAGCAAGCTGACTCAACTGTTACCTTCAAATAAAAACAGTGGACCGATTTTTAATGACTATTGTGGTGATGTTACTCGCCTCCTGCCAATCAGTGAGTGCGTACGATCTAGTGTTGATCTGGGTACCAGCGTTATTGAACCATTTCCGGCTTCTCAGGACTCTTCCTCATCTGTGCCATCTTCTATCTTAATCAATGACACACCGCAGTCTCCGAATGTGCGACAGGAGTGTCTCAATTCCCCGTCTTCAAACATTCAAGAAGCTTCTTCAGATGTGGTCACGGATCTCTTCGTTGAACTCTCTCAAGAGCTAAGGCCCAATATCCGGACTGCAGTGCGGCTCTCGGACTCTCCCCAACTACCACCAACGTATGTTTCTTCTTCACCTAAAGCTCCGGAGATAACAATGGACAATTTTCCACCACTGAAAAAACCCATTAGCAGTGATGACAGTTTTTTAGGTTTATTCAGTCAGACAGGACTCAACCTCACACCCTATCCAAACGCAACGGCGGCGCCCTCTCTACTAAATCCTTAACTATCTTCCACCTCAATATTAGGAGTGCTCGCCACAAGATCGATCAGTTAGTTTTTGGATGGGATGAATTGCCTGATTTGCTATGTTTATCTGAGCATTGGCTGAGGGAAGATGAACCTCTGAATATTCCAGGTTTTTCTTGTGTTTCTAGATTCTGTCGAAAATCTCCAGGTGGAGGAGTTGCAATATTCGTTAACGACCGCATTGCCTCCAGTTATTTAGTTCTGCCCAAAAATGCATTGGAAATTAAGTACTCCAACACCAGTTGCTTTGAATGTGTCATAGTATCTTGTATTCCTAAAAATAATGTTCAAAAACTTCCCAAATTTTCTGTGGTTTGTATTTACCGTCCACCACAAAATAATGAGATAGATTTTCTGAAACGTTTTGAAAGTCTTGTTCACGACGTTTTCAAGCTAAATATTAGGATGGTTATCTGTGGTGACTGGAATACAAATTTTATGGACTCTGAGAACTCAACTATTAGGGCTCTTCGGAATATTTTCTCTGCATTTAATTTAATGGAATATGTCAGCAGACCCACAAGGAATTTATCTCTTCTGGACAATGTAGTTTCTAACTTCAACTCAGATTTCCTGGAATGTTTCTCTTCTTTTAACCCTCTCTCTGACCACGAAGCTCAATTTATTTCCATAAAATTACCTCTGCCATCGGCAATACCTTATGTCAGGAAACGTCTTTTCACCCAGCGCAACATTCAGTTTTATAATTCCCTCATTGAAAGTGTTGATTGGGACTTTGTTCATCAGACGAGTGATATTAACAAAAGTTTTAGATTATTTTCTGACTCTATTAATCGTTGTTTTTCTGCTGCTTTTCCTTTGAAGTGGGTTCGTGATAGTCAATTCAATAATGGAAAGTTTTCCATCAGCAGGGAGTTGAAAGATTATGCAAATAAAAATGTCGATATTGGAATACTGGCTCGTGATTTTCAGGACCCAGCACTCAAGGCTCTCTTCAAAACCAGGCAAAAACAGTTTCGCAAACTCGTTATTGCTGAAAAGAAAGCTAAAATTAGTCGGGAAATCGTTGAGAGTAACTGTCCTCAAAAAGTGGTCTGGAACGTAGTTCGGAGGGAAACGGATGGGTCTTCTTGTAGTGTTAAAATTCCTCCGCTGGTAAAGAATGGCGAACTAATTTCTTCTCCGAGGGAAGTCGCTAAAGTCTTCAGTGATCACTTTTCTAGTATCAACAGTTCTTCTTTGACTAAGGGAGTAACTCCCGTCAGTAAAAATGTGTCCAATGTTCATGATAGTAACTCGATGTTTTTTGGACCTGTATCTCAGGTAGAAGTTGAAAGGGCTATTTTATCCCTCAAAACTAAAACATCATCTGGTATCGATGGTATCTCAAGTTCTCTTTTGAAAAAATCTTACAAACACATCTTGCCAGTCATTACAGACCTATTTAACTCATCTCTTCAATCAGGCATATTCCCAGACCTATTCAAAGTTTCTAAGATCATCCCCGTCTTCAAAAAGGGTGACAGAGGAAATGTTGATAACTATCGCCCCATCGCCTTGTTGCCTACGTTCTCCAAAGTCCTTGAAAAACTAGTTTACGATAAGCTTGTGTCTTTCCTTGCGAAATACGATTTAATAGTTCCCTATCAATTTGGATTCAGAACCAATTTGTCCACTACTGATGCCTTGGTGGATTTCACCTCCAAAGTAATTTCTAGCCTTGAAAATGGTGGTCCCGCAGTTGGTTTATTCTGCGATTTGTCGAAAGCTTTCGACCGCGTTGACCATTCTATTCTTTGTGATAAACTGGAGTCTTTCGGCATTCATGGTGTTCCTCTTCTCTGGTTTAGGTCATATCTGGTTGGTCGGAAACAATATGTGCAGGCTGACACTGATTCATTTTCTGATTTATCTGAAATTAAGTTTGGTGTCCCTCAGGGGTCAATTCTTGGGCCCTTGCTATTCATTATTTATATTAATGACGTTGGAGCTCATGTTCAATCACCTTCCCTGACACTCTACGCTGACGACACCACAATGTTGTTTACTGGCCCTCCCGAAAATATCCAAGATGACATTGCTCTTTCAGTATCTGAGTTTGAGAATTGGCTGTTGCGTAATAACTTGCTTCTGAATCAGGACAAGACCAACTATGTCCAATTTCTTACTAGAAATAAGCGTGCTCAGGATTTAAGTTTCCCACAATCTTCTATAAAAGAGGTTTCCAATATCAAGTTTCTTGGAGTGAGGATGGATTCCCAATTAACATGGAACCCCCACATTTCTGATATTTGTAAGAAGCTTAGTAGGGTAAACTTTGCTTTGAGGACATTGTTTCCATTGCTGGAGCGTGAGGATCTGTTGGCGTGTACCACGGTTGTTTTCAATCAATTATGTCATACGGGATTGAAGTTTGGGGTGGTTCTGCTCATACCAATAAGGCATTTTTGGAACAAAAAAGGGCAGTTCGTATAATTTCTGGACTTCCGCCATCCCACTCCTGTAGAGGGGTTTTCAGACAACTCAACATTCTGACCCTTTCCTCTCTGTACATTCTCAAAGTAACCTTATTGGTAAAACAAAATCTTAGTTCCCTCCAAACTGTAGGGGAAAATCATCGGTACCCCACCCGACATGGTGCTAATCTCCTCCCTGCCCAAATTCACCTATCCTTATCTGAAAGAGAGGCGCTTCATTCCGGCATAAAATTTTACAATAATCTCCCCAGTAATTTGAGAGGTTGCAAAAGTTTTGTTACATTTAAAAATAAGACTAAACAATTTCTTATAAGTAAAGAGCTTTACACTGTTAATGAATTCCTGTCTGCTTGAATAAATATTTTTAATTTTGTATTGTATGATCCATTTTAGTTTATTTATTTATTTGTAAATAATTTTGTATACATAAATTTTGTAAAATTGACGACTGAGATATGCAATATTGTTAATTGTATCTATTCAGAAAATAAATGACTATGACTATGACTATCCATATATTATTATTGAGTCCAGGGGTAGACACCCGGTATTTCATTCAGAATAGCTTTGTCTTTGAATTTCATAGAAATAAAGTCTTGTTCTGATAACTAAACAAAAAATAAAAATGGTGGTAAAATAAAATTTTATTTTTAATTTTAAAAATTGATTTCTCAAGTTATTTTTACAAGTATGCACCAACCCAATAAACTTCTATGTGTGTGCTTCGGGTTACCTTTAAATCTTCTCGCAACTTTTTGGTTAGTTTTTTTTTTTTTTTTTTTTTTTTTTTTTGTAACAACCGTTTTTTTCGACTGTAGTTGGAGTTTCTACATTGAGGACTGGGGAAGAATAAATCATATATTTAACTAATCCTTAGATAAAGAATTCCAAAGAAGTGAATAATGGTTAACGAAAAGGCAATATAGTTGGACCATCAATATGTTTTAATTATTTTTAAGTATTGAGGGGAGATTGGTAGTAACAACTAGAGGATATTACAAACTTGCGGCGAGTAAGCGTAGCGAACGAGCTCACCTGAAGGGCAAAACATTTCTCAATTTGGCATTGCAAAGCATGCCGGATAAGCTTGTTATTGATAAAAAAATATATTAAATTCCCTGAAAACAAGAAGTGTGAGATTCGTGTGACTATAATGATGTCCGTACAGCAAAGCAATATGAAATCAGGGCAAGACTTTGTGGACATAATTCCTTCAAACTGGTAATTAACTCCACTACGTCATACACGGCGAGTCCAATCTGTTTCCAACGTTTGTACACAGACAAGTGGGTGTCCAAATGACAAATGGAGGTATTCAGTCAAGGTAGCCGAGTAGACTTGTGTGACGTCACTGGAGCACGGGACGATCCATCATGGCGGTGTATTTTGAATTAAACACGACCCGAAACTAAATGTGTCGGTCAAACGTCACCCTGAACTTGTTTGTATATATTTGTTGCAGTTTGTCCATTTATATTCTAGACAACTTTATTATGGCTTTGAAACAATGTTAAACTAAGAAATAAGCAAATAATAATTATGTAAATGTTTTTGTTTTACCAGTTTAAAAATAGTGAAATCGTTCAAGGTTGAATATCAATGAGGATATTTTCTGTTATGGCCCACTATAAGGGATCGATCCTTGTTTAAGCTAAAAAATAATTTCATACTTTCAAAGATAGTGGATTCAGTTCAACAAGTATTCCGATAAACTTCATAAATAGTATCCTTATAGGACAAGAATAATAATCTTGAAAAATAATTTAAAGTGTCTCAATAAAGTGTGGAGTTTGCGCAGTCTGCAACTCAGCAACTGTGAAGTTTACTTCGATTAGACAAGTGAATTAAAATTAGAACAAAATGTTGCTTCATTTGCGAAAAAGACTATCTCAACAGCATATGGCAGAACTCAATTTTAATTTAATTATATCTAGCCTATGCATGTCATTTTCCTGATTTACAGTATATATTAATTTTAATGTAATATATAATTTTATTGCTCAGATAAAAAATATTCATACTTTGAGTTTTGTAAGGCTCACTGTAAAATCCAAGTGCTCGAAGAGTAATGACCTTTACGTAAGAGCCTTTTAGAAATCCAGATTTCCCCTGGGGATTAAAACCTGCATTCCCTACTCCCTCCACCACCGCGCACGGCGTGCCTGTGACGAAGATATATAGCACCACCCCGCCATGCATATTTCTGGTTCTCTCTTAAATACCAGGAATTTGCTTTAAAAATTCTAGTGTATGCAGAACTTAATCTGATTCAAATTAACAATTTCATTAATATATTGATTATTGTATAGAATTCTTTATTTATCTTTGGCTTGTGTTTATGGTATAGGGCTTCAATATTACTAAAAAATAATAATAATAAAGGCATGTAGTTTTTAACTTTTTTTATCTTTGTATTTTTGTAACTGAAAGAATAATTATTAGTCATTATCATTAATTATTACCCAATTAGACATATAAATAAATTTTCTAAAGAAATACAATCAGTAAAATTCTTATATGTGTAGCGAATTATTTAGTGAGTAACATATAAAATTTACAAAAACTGAACTAAATAATGAACCATTCGAATAATGTCAAAATTATTGCTAAATCTAAATTTTACGCTGCCTGAATGAATGTCTCTCAAACTAAATTTTAAAGTTTCCTACAAACACCGTATATTCTTTTGGGTAGTATTTATTTATATTTTTTTAACATTCAATTGACTTTACGATGAAAAAGAATTCGCCTACAGAGTTTTCCTAGTCCGTATGAAATAAATATAACCCAAGTATGCTGTGAAATATTGTGTTTATCAAAGCGAAAGAAACAGTCCTAACGAAAACCCCCCTCGTAGTGAATATTTGAAGAGGATGACCAAATATTTGCTTAGGTGCACTTATTAGAAGTTCTTGCAACGGCTTGCCTCTGATTTGGCTGGTCATACTGCATATCTTTTTTCAATTGAATGTGTAATAAGCCACACGAGTGCCTTGTATATGAATCCCTCGTGTGTTGAACCCTAACCTACACCAACCCTAGTCCCCGGTTGCAACAAGGGTTCGATATCCTGACCACAGGAGACGTCGGAGTCTTACTTAATCGGTAATACATAGTATCTATAATATCGGTTAAGTATATTCAAAGGAGTTTTTAATTCTATAGTTCATTCCCTACTGCTGGGACAGAAATTTATAAAAGAGGAAGTATGTATGTATATATGTATGTTGCCTATGGACTCCGAAACCGCTGGGCAGATTGTAATGACAATTTTCGGCATTATTAAGCATTATTCAAGGATGATTTGTGTGAAGTTTGGTGCAAATCTGTCCAAAGGGCTCTAACCCAGAGGGCATACAATAGTTTGTAAGTAAAAACATCTGATAATCTCGATTTTATCATTTTTATTGGTTGCTAAGAAACAAATTCAATGAAATATTATATATATACAATATATATATAATATATAATATATTATATATAATTAATATAATTATATATATAATATATTATATATTATATATATATAATTATATTAATTATATATATATACAATATATATATATAATTAATATAAGGGAGCGTGACAGCGAGTGAGCGTAGCGAACGAGCCTAATTACCTATAAAATAAATTCAATCACGGGTGAAGCCGTGACGGGAAATAGCTAGTATAAACTAATAAAACACTTTGTTTAACAATATCAACTTAATTTTTAAAAATAAAATAGAAAAATTTAATATTTTCTCCAAAACTACACAGACTATTAATACAATACACCCCCCATTCAACTACCCTACTTCTTATAAAAGGACCTAACTCAATTATTTTCTTCATAAGTTGAACGTAATGCCAATGAGCATTTCTTATATTATTAACTATTCAACTGGCTGGGTAGCTGAGTGGTAATAGTGCTCGCCTTTAAATCAAAAGGTTGCCGGTTCGATCCTGAGGAAAGTTAGTAGCTTTTTAAAGGATCGATTCCGGACCCAGTTGCCATTTGTCATTGGGCTATTAATTAATGATGCTTTCTAACAACTGATCGATGTTAGATAGTAACAAGACTGGGGTTTGGCCCGTTCCCCGTCAAAACTTTAAAAAATGCCACTGGTGTAGATAGACGCAAAATACAAAAAATGCAAAATACAAATGAGTAAGTTTACGATTGTAGTTTTCATCACTAGGAAGGAAAGTGTTTTTTCCTGTCCACATGAACCGAGTTTTATGAGCTAAGCGCAGGCGAGGTTGGATATGTGATTAAGCTAAAAAAAAAAAATAAAAAATAAACAATGTTGGTCTGAGTAATGGACAACGTTTTCTATCATGCAGCAGGCCTACGGCAAAAATATAAAATAAGTAATTTTAAAATGCCTTAATTAAAATATTATCTGTGTACGTTAACTAGTTGACTTTCATCCTAATTTAAATGTTTTTCCATCCTAAAACACCTTATAAATAAGTTAAATAAATTAAATGCCCAAATCTTGCATTAAATGTAGTCTGCAAGTCGTTTTTATTTGCATAGCCTTATTCGGTATGGATTAATATGATTTTTGGTTGAAAAAACTGACGTAATTCGAAGATTATTACAATAAAGTCCTTCTGGACTAAACACTAATCTACTGTTGCCATAAATCAAGAAGACTTATGAGTCTTCTCTGATATATTTAATTTCGTTCATGCTATTGTAATTTTATCATCATCCATTAATTTGCTCGTTGTATTGTTACAGTTGCAAATAAAAACATGAAAAGAAAAAAATTCTACTTTTGATTTTAGCGCACGTTTGACTACATAAAAAGTCAACTTTGCGGACTAATTACAGGCCAGAAAACGGCTGTTCTGCGTGCAGTATGATGAAAAAGAGTTTTTTTATTTTTTTTATTTGAAGATCCAATTTGAAGTTGATACATTTTATTTTAGACTATGAACTTACCATCACGAAATATCAAGGTACCTTGTAACTTGAACCCCGCAGGATATGAAAGTATATTTCAACATCAACGGTGATGTTTTTATGCTTCGAGGCATGTTTGTTCTCTCTGTTCAAACCCTTTCTTCATATTTCCTTTATTTGTTTTATGTTCACTTTGGTAAGCGCTAAGAAATTTGCGGATACCGTTACAGCTTTGAAAGGGGGTATAATGTTTCACCTGAGATTTAATAATTAAGAGTTTATTTTTGGTTTGTCTTCAACATTTAAGAAAACTGAAGTTTGGTTTTATCGTAAGGACCGTCAAGTTTATACCTAAAGGTAAAAAATTACTTATTGTTTTTAACAATTACGCCCTGGAATATATCTTTAACAAGTAACATCTATTTTATCTGTTTGTATGTTTTAACTGTGTTTTATCTCTATCACGATTTCTTCCCCCTGGTATAAATACTAATTAGAGTTGAATAAAATAAAAACACACTTCATTTTCAAAGAAGTGTGATCACTATTTTGACATATTTTTTTTTTTAATTCTAGTTTCAAATTGTTTGATTCCTGTGCAAAACGTTTACCTAATTTTCTTAAAATTTATGATTTTCATTATGGTCATGCCTTATAATCCTTTCTAAATTTATGAGTCAGTGCCGTTCTTATGGACTACTAAAAGTCAATTGAAATCGTTAGAAGACTTTTAGTTGTTGGTTGTAAGAAGTTTGTTATTAATTTATCCTCAAATGCGGCATACAAGTTTTATTGTATTTTTACTCGTAAGCAATACAACTGTGCACGAATACATAGTTCATTTTAGTACATTTACACCCAGTACGGAGATAGGGCGAACGTCTTGTTTGAAAATGGAGAACTAAATGTCATCTAAAATGAAAAATGTTTCCACAGACCCAAGTCCAAGCTAATTATTTCAAAATAGAATATTCGGTAAACTTCAGCCATTTCCAACTTTTGACGATAATTTTTTATTTATCTAGAATCTAGAGAGGTTTGCTGTGTTATCTAGTTTCAGTATGGAAACTTTTTGTCTAAGGAGATCTTTTTGAAAAAAGGAATATACTAAAAATGCATGCTCTGAATTACAACTTTATTATTATTTTCTTCCTCTTCAAGATGCCTAGCCTCTAGTACCTCCCAGGATAAAATTAAAACCAGTTTAAAGCAGTTTCAAAGTTGGCATTGGGTACATAAGAATTGTCAAACATGTGGTACTTTAGGCTGTCGGTGTCCATTATATCGACCGTCCCTTCCCTCGTGATCCATTCGTGTTCAGAACCACAGAGTAAGGAACCTTTAAGGTTAACCTTAAAGGTTCCTTACTCTGTGTCAGAACTTATAGGGTTGATGTCAACCTTGGGTATGAAAACCCATAGCTGAGGAACTTGAATGGATAATCGGTTGGTTGGCCAGTCAGAGAGCAGAGCAGACCGCCTGTTTGAGCAAGAAGACCAGGAGCACAAAACACACACTCACAGGAGCACAGAAGTAATCGTTATGGTTGGCCAATTGGCTGTCTGCTGTTCCATTTTTCACCCTTTCTTTTCCTTCAATTTCTCATTCTTCTGGGACTTGTGCATAGTGTCCATTAGATGCAGACTTGCTTGGCGGTTCAGCTTGAGTGTACTTATCCATCAGTAACACCAACAACCTGTGGTATTCGAGTATTCGCAAGTGTCTACAACAACCACGATGTTCTGTTTCAGCACGTGCACGAAGGAGAAGGGCGAGTCGTCGCTGCCGCCGCGTGAGCGAGCCTGTATCCTGGCGCAGGATTGTAGCGTGAGCGAGTGGAGCGACTGGGCGGTGGTGCAGGAGGGATGCGTCGACGCCACCGGCAACGTGAGTAGGCTACACTACCAACATTCTTACTGTAATTAATTGAGATGTTGTGCTACCCTTTAAACGGCATGATATTTAATCGTTGGACAAATCTGTCGACTTTTGCAACTATTAAAACACAACTAAATACAAACGGGAAACCAATTGATCGATATGTCACTTGATCGTATGACCATTTGCACGACATTAACAATTTTCGTAATAAAAATAACTAATAGTGCAAAAGACAGTCTTACTTTGCCCCACTTCAATAGTACGATCAATTTTAAAAATTAGAAGAATTAGACTACGTATCTTGCATAAAGTCGATATAATGTCAGCATCCAATTGTAATTGAAGGGAAAAGAAAATAAGTCAAATAAACAGATGAAATCAACTATCACCATGATGTTTGGTAACATGTTCATTTGGATAACTTGCTAAAAACTTTTTATAATTAAAATAAATGATAAAACTAACAGACCAATATGAAAAACTTCATCTCATCACTAATTGACCGATATTCTCTAAAGTTTGAAATTAACTACCAGATAAACTCCTTCAACTCTGTTATCAACGTGACATTATTGTTAGCATGGCTATTTGGATGCAATGTCAAAATTTAATAAATCAACAAAACGTTAAAACCAAATAATTTATATGCAACTTGATCGCATTGCTATCTCGATAACAATATCAACCATTATTCCTAACTGTGAGTCCTCCAACTAGGTTTCATCTGTTTATTTCATCATTAATAGAAATTTTGTAAATGTCGATCAATTCGTGATGCGGTCAAGTGATGCATATACCATTTGGTTACATGATGTTAATTAATTATTATTATTTTGTGTAAAGTCGTTCAAATGGTCATGCTATGAACAATAACGTCGATAAACTTGTGAGGGTAGTGTAGGCCTAATATTTTTATTTAGTTATATTTATAAAATTTTCAAATGGCGATCGTTTAGTGATGCGATAAAGTTTCATATCGTCTAATTAATAATTTAGTTATCACTTTTTTAAGTCGTCCTAATGGTTACCACTCACAAAACATAATTTAAACCTGCCGTTTGTTTTGCTATTGTTACTTAATTTTTAAATCCTCTCAAATAGTCGCTCGACCAAATCGTAAAATTCTGTAAAATTACCCATCGATTGGTTTCCCTTTTATTTTTAATTTATTTCAATATTACAATCAGCTTCAATTTTAGTGTGAATTTACCAAATCGCGTTTTACGTTGATAAATGTAAATATTAAATCTTTTCCCGCGGCAACCCGCTCAGATGCGGAACTATTACAATCGCTCCATCTCGCTTATTTGTGAACCGATTTTCAAAACTTTAACATCGGTAAATTTTAAATTAAATTCCCAAAAACACATAAGACCACAAACTTTGCTACAAATGTTACTGTACCTCAGGTTTTATCAGGATTCGCCTTACAAGTCTTGAGTTATAAATTTTCATCACATTACTATCCGTGTAAGCTTACACTTAATTATTTTGTGACGCATGCAGCGTTTGTTCTATTTCTATTGTTGTGTCGAGTGAAGAGTGTTAACAATGCAGTAACACGCGCTGCGAGACTGCGGCGACCCCCCCCCCCCCCAACCCACCCCCTTCCCCTATAATATTTACTGTTACTGCAGATTGAACCGGATACACTAGTTCTTGTCCTTCCGATTGGTTCGTATTGTTGGTGCAATTCCCCATGTTTTGTTATTTTATATTTTGAAGAGAATTAGAAGAATGTGACTATTTTAAGAAACCACGGAAAATTAATCGATCAATATTTTTCCTATTACGGCATTTAAAAATGATTGTTACGCTATAATTTATAATAAATGAACTTTGGATGTTGTAACTGTATTTATTAAAATGGACTTAATAAAACAAAATTTATAGTTTAATTGATTTTTTATCTATACCCATTTCATACGTGAAATAATTCTAGGAACTCCTTCATCTACAGTTTTTAACGTATTTAAATAACTTTTGTGTTTGACTAAGTTGTTTCTATGGTAAATTAGTAAATATCCTTCCAAAGGGAAGGGCCCTGCAAACGTTTAACAGCTATAAAGATTTAAACAATGTACAACAGCAAGGACCGCTATATTAAGCTATTGTTATTATTATTGTATTATTATTGTTAGTTATAAGTTAGTATACCATCTAGGACAAACTCGTTACGAACTAGTTCTCGAGGTTAAAAAGAAAAAAAATTATCAATATCCAAACTAAATTAGCCTAGTCAATATCTTGTAACATTTTATAAGATTGCAATTAAAATATATAAATAGTTCTATTATACTTTAACGCCTATTCAAGCCCTCGAAGAATAAAGTGAGTAAAGCAAATATGAAGCATAGACACCTTTTACCTTTCTGTAGTTGACATTTGTACTCCATAGCACCCAGATAAGTGCCTTTTTAGAGACAATTGTTTGAAAGACTCAACAATTGCCAAACCACAAGCAGGCTGGGTTGTGAAATGCAATCCCTGACACATTGTGATGGTATGAATTCGCTTCATCATCGCTGCCACACATGACATGTTTGTGCTTGCGTTTGTTACCGTTGGTTGTTTGTTCACATTAGACTGAGTTTCGTGTAGCCTATAGACCGGCGTTTAATGGATGCATCTTCGTGTAAGACTGAGTTGACGATCTGTTTTTAATCTAAACACGTAATGTTTATCCACATGTTAACACGTAACCACAATAACGATTTTATTTATTGGATAGTGAGTTTTTAATTTATAATTTATTTACGTAATGTTTAGTATTTTTATAATGTATTTTCTTACAGTTTCACTGGTTTAAATGGATATAGATTTAGACTTAACTGCAATTAAAAGGAATATGTACCCTTCCCTCCCTCCTCACCTACATCCATATACCAACCAACTGGTCCATTATTCCGTAGATAAGAATAATTACATAGTCTTAATAAAGCACTGATTGCTTTACGTTTTTATAATTACAATTAATTAATCAGATTCACGCAAAAACTTTATTAGTGAAACAAAAGTTACCTAATTAATGAAATGAGACAAAAAACTTAAATTAATGAAACATTTAAGTAAAACATTAATGATTTACAAGACAATTAATTAATTTTTTATCAATAAACTTTGTTAAATACCAATGTTTGTAGAGGAAAAAGCATAACTTCTTCCTAAGGTCAGCTGAATAGCTATTTTTTGTGTTCCGGATATGAAGCGTCAAAACTAAAACGGAAGTCAAGTTACGTTGTAATATTTACCATTACACAGTTGGTTGCAAAAGAGAATGAAGCAGTCTTGCCACGGGTACGATATTTATAATAAAAATATTCCAGCGGTAGCTGGAAGAAGGACCTATCTTTTTGAAGAGAATGCAGAAATGTGTTCTTTACATGTTATTCTACTTCCACACCAAATTTCATTTAAGTTAGTTATCTTGAACCGTGAAGTAGGTACAGCTTTTTTCTGAGGCATGTCATAGGCCCCTTTTCAATAGAACATACGATTGGTAGTGCATTATAATAAATATATCTTTTAACATAACCTCCTGTTCCCTTGCCAAATAATTCAAGTTGGTTTACCTGTTTGTTTTCTTATAATTTTATGGGCCTCTTTTCAACAGATGTTTTGTGTTATTAAAACATGTTAGCCCAAGGCAAATAGAATCCTGTTAGCTCATGTAAAAAAGGATTCTCTGTTTTTTGTTTTTTTTTTTTTTTTGACAATATATTTATTCTGGATCAATGAATTTACATTATACACAGAAATTTTAACACAGGGAGAAAGGTAACAAACATATTGACATTAGTGGGCTCGGCCTATTCAGGTACACCCTGAAACGTAACAGTAAATGACAATACATTTAACAGAACACAAAAGAAGGTGAACAGATAACATGAAAAGGAAGGAATTAACGAAAAAGTAGTAGGTTTTCAGTCCAGTCCAGCTAGGAAATCTTGTGGCAATCTTACTTTTAATCTTCTGTTATGAGTTTGGTGACCAATTTGAAACGCCACAGCACCAGGTACAAAGTCCAAGGTTTCGATAAATTTTCTACTGGATTTCAAAACAAAGTTGAACACAGATTCAACCCCAAGCTCTTCGTGGATGTGGTTGTTACGAACAAACCAAGGGGCGTCTACTGCAATTCTTAAAATTTTATTTTGTAGGACTTGAATTTTGTTCAGCTTAGTGTGGGACACTGCTAAACCCCAGACGGGAGAAGCATACATAACTAAAGGTCGAATTATCGTTTTATATATCAATATTGCACATGCAGGTTTCAAGTGAGATTTTCGGTTAATTAAAGGAAACAATTTTGACAGCCTGGCATAACCTTGGGTTAGTTTTTTATTAACGTGAAAATTCCAATTTAGTTTCTTGTCAACCCACACTCCCAAATACTTAACAGCTTGATCATCCGGATTCCAAGGCAGAAATGTTCCATAAATTTTGATTTCATGAGGCAAAGCATGCTTTCTCAATGAAAACACCTTAGTTTCACATTTTGTCGAGTTGAGTTTGAATTTCCACATGTAAAACCAAGCAATTAGTGTATCTACAGATGATTGCAAGGAGTTAGCAGCCTCGTACAGATCAGAATTTTGACAAAGGATAACCGTATCATCTGCATATAGGGCTAACGAGGCATCTTCAGGTACAGGTATATCAGACATATAAAGATTAAATAACACAGGTCCAAGTATAGAACCTTGAGGAACACCGGCTCTGATCGAACGGCTTGTCGAAACAGAAGAATTTACTTTTACAGAAAAAGTTCTTTCATGCAAAAAAGATTTCACGAGGTTTACTATGTAGATAGGAAAACCAAAATCAATCAACTTGAATATTAGTCCATCGTGCCACACAGTATCAAATGCCTGAGCAATATCAAGAAATGCTGCTACTGTATGCTCTTTCCTTTCAAAACCTCGTACTATTGTTTCATAAATTCTTAATATTTGGTGAAGAGTTGAGTGCTTTGGTCGAAATCCAAACTGATGGGGAGGAACTATATTAGCAGCCTCTATGTGTTGAACCAACCTTTTTAATATTACCTTTTCAAAGACTTTAGATAGCGTTGTGAGTAAACTTATCGGCCTGTAACTTGCTGGGGAATTATTAGGTTTGTTTGGCTTATGAACTACAGTAATTTCTGCATGTTTCCAAGTGTTGGGAAAATATGATTTTGATAGACAGGCGTTAATAATGGAAGAAAGGTGGGCAAGTCCTTTGTCAGTAAGATTTTTTAGGACAATATTTGGGATAAGGTCATATCCTGGCGATTTACGTGAAGGCAATTTTTTTATAATTGACTTCAATTCTGAACTCGTAGAAAACCTCATAGGTAATTCCACAGAAGAAAACGTGGCTCTCACTGTCTCGTTTATATTTTCCATTTCATCACCAGCAATTGTGTCATTTGGCTGAAATGCAGCTTCAAAATAATCGGCCAAAAGTTCACACTTTTCAGAGTCACTCTCATAAGCTGTACCATCTTTTAGTAAAGTTGGAATTACTGAACGGGTATTTAATAGACGCTTCGTCGCCTTCCACATGTTTGAATCACTAGGATGAATATCTGAAACATGTTTTTTGTAACAGCTTATTCGGTATTCATCAAGCTCATGTTTGACACGCCTAGTTAATTCATTTAACTGCCTCTTGAGATGAGGTAGCCTGTATCGTTGCCAGCGTCTTCTAACTGCATGTTTTTCTCTTATGAGACACATTATTCTTATTGGTGGGTGATAGAAGTTATTTGGTTTTGGAGTTGAAGGTATAGGCCTAATAATAGAATTTTTTACACAGGTTTTTAAGTTTTCAGTGAAGCACTGAATGGCACTATCTATATCGAGAATAGAGTTAAGAATTATATTATTCGGCAATTTTGTATCTAGTTCAACACTAAACAATTCCCAATTTACTCTTCCATTAATCAATCGTTGCGGAGGTAGAGTTCTTTGAGGATGAACGAAAAAGGTTACAATAACAGGAGAGTGATCAGAGTCGAGTTCAGGTAAGACTTCTTGCATTACAGGTGCGTTGAAGTTTTTGTGTAGAACTATATCGAGGATGTCAGGATTGTAGCGTGGTTGCCACGGATAATGGGTTGGTTCATCTGGAGCGGAGACCATAACATTTAGATCATTAGTAAATTGAAGGAGGCGATTCCCATTTGGGTTTGTTTTTCGGCAGCCCCATACCTGGTGTTTACAATTTAAATCACCCAGAACAACTATTGAGTCAAAAGTTGTGAAAAGTAGCTGTAGGTCATTACCATGTAGTCTCCGGTTAGGGGGTTTGTACAAGGAGACAATTCGAGTATCAGAGCCATCATTCAAATGAAGCTTTATACCAACCGCCTCTAGAGAAGCGAATGGAGGTAAAATTATATGATGGTGGTTTAAAGTTCTTCTTACGAAAATTGCAACTCCCCCAGAAGCAACAGGTTCTTGTCGGTCCTCTCTATACACATGGTATCCATTAATTTTAAAATTTTCAGTGGGAGTCAAATGTGTTTCACTAACACATGCAACATCAATGTTATGGCGGAACAGGAATGAGATGAATGTTGACCTTTTGTCTCTTAGGCCATTGGCATTCCAGTTAAGGAGGGTTAAATTTTCGAGATAAAACTGATTAGGCTGATCCATTTGAGAGGACAGAGCTAATAACGTTTGTGATGATCTTTTTTAAAGCAGGCATAAAGGATTTAACTAAGTCTAAAATTATTTGTTCTAAACTTTGTGAAAGAGCGTCGTTAGTATTACCATTTTCTGTGACTTGATTGTCTGTGCCGGACGAAGAATCACGAGGTGAGGAGGCTACAGCTTTAGAATAGGAAATTGTGCTCCCAGTAGGCCTAGTAGGTTTCGAAGATGTAGCATTTTCATTAATTGCAGGGAATTCGGTAGACGAATTTAAATTTGGCAAAGGAAGGATTCTCTGTAGAAAGGGACCAAGGCGTATAAATAATCAATTTATTTACACACCTTGGAAAGGGCCTATAAGAAAAATAACAAAATATTGTTGAAAAACTTCTATTACATAATATATCAAATGTCTTAAACAACAATAAGTGTCCTATATATAAAATGCCTAATAAATAAATTGATTTTTTGTATAGTAGGCCTATTAAAAAATATTTGTCCCTGTTTGATTTAAATATGATGAGTTGGAGCTTTGTCTATTGATTTATTTGAAGAGTATTGAACTTTGAAATCAACTCTATTTTACAGTATTTTTATCTTTTTAATGAACTAACTTAGTCTTTTTTACCTTTTAATGGATCTATAGCTTTTGAATCTAGGGTAAACTTTTATTAATACTGTAAAACCCTGTTGGACAAAAAATAAATTTGATTATTATTAGATATTTTATATTTAGGACACGCATTTGGTTGTTTAAGACATTTTATGTATTGTGTACTAAAAGTTTTCCCAACAATATTTTGTTATTTTTCTTATAGACTCTTTTGAAATAATCATTTTAGGCCCCTCTTCAATAGAATAGGTGTTTTGCGAGGGCACTGAAAAAGTACATATGAGTTACTTTAATTAGATGGGTATTTAATAAATTTCAATGAATTAAACATTATATTTTCAATAATTTCTTCGTCATTATTAAATGGTAGACCTACTTCAATCCAACATATAAGTGAAACGCAAAGAAAATGTTATGTTCATACTAGTCAAACTTTCAAACTCAATTTCCCTCAACTAGCATTTTGGCTTATAGGCCCTTCTTCCAGCTACCGCCTCTATTGTAAGGGCACCATATTACTCTATTTTTACATTTGGATTATTAGTTAATTAATAACAAACCACTAGGTAATGACCAAATTAACAAATTTATTATCAATAAGGTAATTATATAACCATAAATTCTACCCTAGTTTGCTATGAAATTCCTTATTTTAGTAATTGTTGAGACAAAAAATCTCCAACGCAAACGAGAACGATTGTTGTTTCCTGCAGTGTTGGCAACACTTGCAGGTAACAAAGAGGAAAATGTTGGTTTTTTAACACTTTTTCAACCAACAAAACCTCTGTGGCGACATCCACGGATGTCGCAAAAGTGACACCATTGCTCTTATGGGATGTAGCTCAACTGGCCCCGGCCTACAGTCATCTTGGTTAAATACCACTAAAAATAAACACATCATTACTCTGCCCTGGGTATCATTCGTTTATCACCGACTGTCCTCGAAAGCTTGACAATCGGCATTGCTTGTAAGATTGGCATCGGCATCTGCATCACTCATAGATATATACTAAACACCATATCTATGGCATCACTACATGGTTGGCAACATTGTCAACACTTTCCCCCACTCCTTTCCTCAAGAGTGCTCCTGCTCCAGTGCTCCTGCTCTTGCTCCACCAAAATGAGCAGTGTACTCGAGAAGCGCTAGCGCTAATCAGTGTTAGTGTTACAGCTGTTCAGCTGAACAGATAATAGGTGGGTTTTGAGGTTAGGATTTTTTGTAAAGAACGTCTGGATTGAAAATAATTAATTGTGAACTCATGATTACAAAATCTTACTTTGCGTACAAAATACTTTAGGGACAGTAATTTTGATGCAGCAGACTCAGATACTGTTATTGTGAAAGTAAACTGCAAAAGTGTCTAATCTGAAGGTTGATAGCTTAGGCCTAGCTCAACAAAAACCTCACAAAAACATTTTATCCCGTTAAAAAGAAAATGTTTTTTGTGACCAGGAATTGCTAATAACAAAGCCAAAAGTCTCAACTTACAGTGAGTCAATATGTTGTAAGAATGTTTAACTTATTTGTTTGTTGTGTTAGATCATTTGGCTGTGTAGCTGTGTGGTTATAGGCTAGAGCTCGCCTTATCATTGAGAGGATGATAGTTTCATCCTGAGAACATTTAGAAGCTTTTTTGAAGGTTATGAACTGGATCAAGCTACCCTTGTTCATTATTGGACTAATAAATTGGCGAAACTTCGTTATCCGTCTCCAGTGTTATTATCAATGTGGAAATTTCGATATTACGATTGAAATTGAGCGATGAAAACAATCGAATCAACAACGATACTGAGAAAATATATGTATCATAATAATAATAATCTAACCTAACAGTGTACTGTAACCGTAAACCTCCGTCACTTTAATTGAAAGTGATGTTTATAACAACAAAATCAATGGTGTTTGGAAACATTTAAAATGCATATTCCCTCAATACAATAGCAAAAAAAAAAACATTCTGATTTGTATTTGGCAGCATTTGTTTGACGCCATTTTAGATCTTGAACGAAGTCTGCTTCTTCTCACAGTTAGAATTTAGGTACAGCTACACTACAAACTTGGGTTGTTTATTTTGTGTTGTTCTTTGTTACAGGTTACCGTACATTAGCTACAATTTTTACTTTTTCTGTTGTTGTTATTTTCAGTTACTTTTTTGAATATATACGGTATTTGTTTTATTGTCAAAAGGTTTATTTCATTATATTAGAACGAGAAACTAAATCAGGTGATAAAATCATAATCGTATCGTGCAATTGTATCAACGATGTAATAGCAATATTATCGCAATATCGAAATTTCCACATCGATAATAACGGTGGAGACGGATAACGAAGTTTCGCCAATAAATTAGTGTTCCTGACAAATGAATCAGACGGTCTTTTTCAGTAACAAAGCTACGCCTCATCTGCTCCATCACACTCGCCCTTCAGTCATTTTCACCTTAAGATTCATAACACAGAATGGATCAGTCTTGAGGAATGTATCTAATGCATTAAAAGTGTAAATTTAAAGGTTTCATAAGAGAGCCTTTGAAATAAGTAGGCCTACTTAGGTTATAGGCCTAAATTAAAAAAATTTTATTTGTAAGTTGGCCTAATATTAATCTATTACCGTACTGCCCAAATTAAACTAAATTTGAATTTTTTATTCCTCTAATGGAAGTTTAAAATGTCAGAACATTTTTTCCTTAACTTAAATGATAAAAAAGAAATTATCGAATTTAATTAGAAATTTGCCGAGTGTGCAGGCCTGCTGTGACTTAGGTGTTGTAGTAGTAAGCTAGTGTCACCCAAGCAATCACGTCTCCCCAGCCCCCTGATGTAAGATTAGACCGAGCTCATCAGCATGCTGAAGCTGAGTTAACGTCTATTTGTCTGTCTGTCTCTCCGCCCTTTCACGCCCATTCCCATTACAACGACAATGTTAACTTCGTCAATCAATATTCCACATTGCATATCAAATATGCCTCAACAGTGACAACATAATGGCGCTGAGTACTTCTGTTGTTCCTACTGTACTATTCTATTCTATAATAGATCACCTTATGGTGTAGCTTTTAGTTCTTGGTATGCTACTAGTTTTTTATTCATTAATTTGTTATTAACTGACTGTTGAAAAATTATAATTCAATTTTCAAGTACCATATTGAAATAGTTGTTTAAAACAATAAATTTTACTTTACCATTAGGCCTAACAGTAATTAATTTTTAGGTTTCTTACCACCATCATTGACAATAAAACCTGATAAAAGTTTTTTTTTATTTTTGTTCTGCATTTTTTTTATTATTTTACTATCTGTTTAATATTTTTGATTATTCTTAGTACGGTAACATCTTCCAAACACTCTGTTGCACAACTGTCAATGTAAGCTGTTTTCGTATTTATCTTCCAGTCATATGTGGTAGAAGAAAGAAAAATATCTTATTACCTTACATACAAATTGCACTAGTTCCCATTGTGTCTTTATAAACTAAGGATAACTACCCGAACATTCTAATAGTGAACCAACTGTTTGTTGGCAGGTATGGGCGGAGATAACGGAGCGGAAGCGCGAGGTTTTACGGCTGCACGAGGGGCAGGGACAGCCGTGCCCACACCTCGTGGAAACCAAGTCTACCACATCCAACCTGCCACTATGTTCCCACAAGTGAGTCTCATAATCAGGATTTAGGTCTACTGGAATACTATCAGTGCACTCATGGTGAGCACAAGAATGTACTCAGTGCGTTTGGCAAGTCTGCAAGCGAGTTTTTGCATTCCATTTTTTTCCATTATAATTTAAACAAATAACTAACATAAACCAGTCCATCAACATTCACCAATAATAACTACCAATAATAACTATAATAATACTACCAATACTAAGCACGGGTCCGCCTTGACAAGACCCCTCGGCAGGGCTCGTTGGCGAGAGTGTTCTTTGTTAATCTCGTGACTCCTCTTGTCGAAACCTGCGCTGAACCCCTTGGCAAGGCGCCTTGGTGAGGGTGTACTGCTGCCATAGGATATCAGTAATAAAGTATATCTGGTTAGAAAATTAGTTGATGTAGTAAAATGTACCGGTAGTTGATATTAATTATGAAAATCATAAAGGATCAAAACATGTTTAAATTTTTTCAGAACATAATTTGAAAAGCCGTTAAGTCTTCAACTCTTTATATGCTCATTTCAAAGGCATGGAAAAGAATATCTTTGGGTTGGGCTTAATTCCACTGGTAGTTAGTACGATGATTAACATTTAGTTTGTGTCAACCAAAAGAAATGAAATCAATGAGTAGATTGTCAACCAAAAGAAATTAAATCAATGAGTAGATTGTTATTCAAATTAATGAAATCAGTGTCATACCGGTAGCTTTTTGTGCACCACTGACCAGATCAATTTGTTAACAAAAAATACTAAAAATCACTGTTTTGAGTCTCTGATATTCAGCATCAAATTACCAGTACAGTACAGTAGCTAATTCCAAATATATACAAAAGTAACAGATATTACAATCACTGTTGTGTTGCAGGTACCGGTGGCTGGCTTCCAAGTGGAGCGCATGCACTCTGCCCAACGTTATGGCGGAGGTGGTGTGTGGTGGAGGACTTCAGTTCCGCAACATCACGTGCGTGGCAGCCCAGGGTGGCCAACCACTGCCCACCAAGGCCTGCCAAACGATCCCGCCGCCGCCCACCGTACAGAGGTGAGCCACTTACCACAACCGTTATGTACGGTCGGTAACAACCACGGTTGTATAGGGAGTACTAGAATATAATTGACATTTCATATATGTCAGTGCAGCAGTCCCGCTCTTAATCGACCATTTTACAACCAGAACTTTTTATCGAGTCTGATTATTAAAATTTAAAAAAAACCTTTAATCATGAAAAATTATTCTTAAATTGATATATTTTAATTTATTAATCTTAGTTTTTAGTATACCTTGTAGCTCCTCACTGGGGGTTGGATGTTATGTCTTTTAAAAGTGTAAAAGATTTGAGTAAAGAATTACAATAAATACATAATGAGCGGAATTTTATTGACAAAATAATTTTACGGTAACATCTAACAACTAATTTATAAGTCTAATATGACTTCGGACCACATAATGACTTGATTCTCATATGTTTTATTCAACTACGCAGTTATGTATCGTGTAACTGTAGTAACACCCTCGTGTTCCTCATGCAGGTGCGAGGTGGCGTGTCCCCGGGACTGCGAGGTGGGCCCCTGGGGTCCGTGGGGCCCGTGTCTACCAGTCCACTGCCCTCCGTCCGATGAGGCTAACCTCTCTACTAAAGGTAACATTGAACTTAGTGTAGCCACTATGTGGGATAAAGTAATTTTTTCATACACAATATACAACATTTACACATTAATCATCACTCTTCATACGCTACACTGAATTATACTGCTATTATTCAGACAATTAATATTTAAAAAGTTGACATAGTGGTGATTGATTTAAACCAATTTTGCCAGTCATCATCAGGCCCCATGCCACATATTCTTTTTTGATGTCCGGTTATTTATATAGAATAGAAATCAAATTTAGGTCTCCTGCCATTCTCAGGCAGGTCAGGCAGGTCAGGCAGGTCAGGCATGTCAGATTTATGAATTACTACATTCTTTTATAATACCTAAACTATATACAGTATAACATGAATAGACTTCTTATCTAATCTATTTTGTTTGATACCGAAATTTGGAAATTCAACTAATTATTTTGAAACATCAGCTAAGCCCATCCCTATTTTGAAGGTTCACCCTGCCAGAGGCTTTCAATCAATGTTGTAACTGTTCAGCTGGATTTACAGTGCGGAAAAAACACTATCACAATACGGTATAAACATAACCCTCAATTTCATTCTTAGTTAAAAAGAATGGTAGTATTGATTTACTTATCATATGTCACTTGTACTTCATGTTCGCCACAAAAGATTGCACCATCTTATATTAATTTTAAATACTCCTATGCTTTGAGAAAACTCTTCATGTTAGTGTATATAGTCAATAACAATAGTTATTATCTACGTTTACCCTTATTACTACCAAGATAACCAAGCTTTAATTAAAATGACATTATAACCAAGATTTACCAATTAAAAATTATATTAGAAATATTATGATTTTACTTGTATTTTGTTCAGTTTTAGGCTACACATCCCTAAGTTAAATAAAAGCTTTTATTAAAGAAAATAAAAGCTGAATTATAAAGGTAAAATATAAATTAATAAAAACTTTTATAAATTAAAACTGTTTTATTTAACTCAGTGATGTATAGCCAAAAACTAAACAAACTAGAAACCATCACAACAAATACATACCTTCAAGATTCATTTCTATTTGTGACCAACGAAATATTTCTTCGTTATGAATAAAGTGATTTGAATCTGAATCTGACCAGTGAGACTGGTTGAAATCCTGGTGACGGAAAGAGATTACCCAGACACTGTATAATGTGTGATGTAACATTCAAGCCCACTCTAGCCATCCACACACAATAATTCAAGCCACACTAGAGACATCCATTATAACAATAATAACAAAAAATTTTGATTACCTCCCGGTTAGTTGCCAAGTCTCATCATAAATTATCTTGATCCTTGTTTATTTTATGGATACCAATAGTTTACAGTGTGCTGTGTTGTTTAGATTAAATTTTTTATTGCTCCATAAATACATTCCCTAATCCAAAATCAGTCACATCACACGGTAAAATATAATTTGAGCCTTCTGGACAGCTATAAATATTTCAAGGTTAAGACCTTTGACGGGAGCATCCTTTTGCAGATCTGCAATCATGGTGGATTTGTTGATTGATTGAAACGTACGGTATGTGTTATTTTCACAGGAAATAACTGTTGAAAGTCTCTTAGACATATTTTACAATACAGTAGAAGCCCTCTAGTCCGGCCTCGGATGGTTCGGCCGCCGGATAATCCGACCGCAGTATTCCGAAAATGAAATGTTCAGCCCCGGGCGTTTCCCAAGGAAAAAATAGACAAGAGTCAAACTTTCTCATGTTATATAACTAAAATATATCAGTTCCATTGAAGATTTCCGGACTACCTATTCGGTTTCGGATGTATTCTAAAACTTTGTCTTGGTAGTGTTCTATTTGATATGTTTTGTTGGGTGTTTCGTGCCCGCCCCATGATGGATGTAACACGGAAGTTAGGTCACTAGACAGATTCTGTTGCTTTATGGCCCATTTATACATTGTTAGGGCCTTCGTTGATAGAAGACCAGTGTTATTGTCTGTTTAATGCAGGTTCATCACTAGCCACCGCTTATGATCATCATTTTGGCGCTACAACGTCTGAGAGGGGGCAAATCATAATGGTTAAAAAGTTGATAAATAGCATTGATTGGTATGATACCCTTCATTGTTAAGTACAACCTAATAGTTCATTTTTAGAACACACATATAATACATGTCTCTGTTTAACCCGTGTAATAAACCGCCAGTTAATCCGGCCATTTTGAAATCCGGCCGGTGGTCTGGTCCCGAGGTGGCCGGATTTGAAGGATTCTACTGTTTAAGAGGGTAAATTTGGGCTGTAAATAAATGTTGAGCAGCAAAGTTTCAAAGTATAAGTTGATCTATCCGTAAAAATCTTTTCATAATGTGGTTTATTTGTCAAATACTTGAGCATTAAGTGTTTTCCTGGTGGTGCCGCACTAGAGACTGTTACGACTAGGTATTCAAGGCTGCTTTAATGAAAAAAAAAAAACTGTTTTTGGAGTGCATTGACTATTATTTAGAGACAAGGTCTATTTAAGGAAAACAGCCAATTATGTAAGATGTAATGAGGAGAAATAAAAAATTTCCCATCATTATGGGGGTGAGACAATGGTTTGGATATAACTCCTCAACAAGTTTATCAAATACAGGTTCATCGCTAGCCACCGCTTATGATCATCATTTTGGCGCTACAACGTCTGAGAGGGGGCAAATCATAATGGTTAAAAAGTTGATAAATAGCATTGATTGGTATGATACCCTTCATTGTTAAGTACAACCTAATAGTTCATTTTTAGAACACACATATAATACATGTCTCTGTTTAACCCGTGTAATAAACCGCCAGTTAATCCGGCCATTTCGAAATCCGGCCGGTGGTCTGGTCCCGAGGTGGCCGGATTTGAAGGATTCTACTGTAATACTTAAACTAACTGCTTCATCTCAATTACATCAGCTGTGATATTTCCGTAGGTCACCGCAAGCGCACGCGGGCGGTTGTAGTGCCGCCCAGCGCGCTCGGCCTCGAGTGTCCCTCGCTCACCGAGGTGCAACCGTGTGCTCGGCCCGCCTGCTACTCGTGGACCGTGGAGCCTTGGGGTGCCTGTCAGCTGGAGCCCGGCGCAGGCGCAAAGTGCGGCACTGGCCGGCGCACCCGCCGGGTGGCCTGCACTACACACAGCGAAGCCACAGAGTTCAAGGTAGAAGACCTTCAGCACTTGTAGGTTACAGTCACTGGTGCTACATATTATTTTCAATGATACGTGTTTTAAAACAATGAAAGTGACACATAACCATAGAGTACCGACCTTCGTCAACATTTTAGCACAAATTACAGGGATTTGGGTTGAATCAGTTTTTGCAATATAGTTCCAAAAGACAGCAAGGGAGAGCAATGTCAGAAAGGAGACAGCCGCCAGTGTGGTTTGTTTAGGTTGGGTCAGGTTAGCATATATTAATCAATTATTGTTCTGATATTGCCGTTATTAATTTTAAAGTAAAACTACTTCAATACAATACAGAGTAAACTAATTAATCACTCCCACCTCATGTCTAGTAGTGAGAGCCAGACTAGTAATGAGCGTTTGACCTTGAACAACTTTTGAACCTGTACATCCAGGCCCACGGTTTGTACAACAAATAGACATACATAAAAAATACCCCCGTCGCAGCAGACCTGCGTACTCAGCGAATTTCCAATGGAATTTCAGATTATTTACTTTCCCCATAAAAACACCATAGGATCGAGTATGTAGGTTTGCTGCCATGGGGTGTTGTTAGAAAATCTAAGTTAATCATTAATTGGTGAATGAAAACACAAAATTGTATCGAGCTATGGCAATTTTTTATTTTCCCCATAAACCCCATGGGGTTGAGTATGTAGGTTTGCCGCCATATGGGTTTTGTAAGCAATTATAAGTTAAGCCCTATCTATATAATGTACATACCAAATTTGATTAAGTTATGTCAATAAATAAGCAAGATATAGGGTTTTCTTGACTTCCCATAAGAATAACATGGAAAACACATTTTTGGATTTTCCCCGTAACCAGTTATGCTAAGATAAAAATTCAAAATACCAAATTGTTTGTTTTTTTAAGCTCTTTTAAATGGTTTCAATTAAAATTGATGAATTTTGAAATTTGAGGTCAAAAAATGCCAAAAACCCATTTTTGACCCCTTTGAAACCCCATAAAACCCCGTTCCCATAACCCGACAATGCTGGTTCGCGAACTCATGAAAATAGACCTGGTCTTACACCTTCATACCAAATTTCATCAAAATCGGAGGTTCCCTTCAAAAGTTATCGGTACCACGGACACATATATATATATATATATATATATATATATATATATATATATATATATATATATATATATATATATATATATACATATACATATATATGAAAATGAACGAATGGTGTTTTTGGCTTCTGGGGACCTCAAAATGAAAAAGTAAAGTGGTCCCGGGCTTAGGTCTTACCATGGCTACTACCGTAATAGCGTATTCCCTATAGGGAAATTCGCTAAAAAGGTTTAAAAGGTCTATTCCAGTCCAATGTGAGTTACAAGAATAGTCAAAATATTATTGTGGCAACATTTTTTTTTATTCCAGTAGTTGTAGGTAATACCTTTTGAGCACATGTTAGAATAATAAACTAACCAAAAATATACATCTAATTTCATTTTAGTTTATTTTTATTACTAATCCTTACCCAATACAGACTAAAATAAAATATTAAATGAGCTACAAGGCCTTTTTAAAACGTGGTTAATTTTAGCTAAAATTTTGTATATGCAAGACCATTGAATCGTTTCACATTAACACCTAGAGAGGGGGGGAGGGGTTTACATTCTGGCTGTCCCGGTTCGGTCTTGTAAAATGAAGTAAAGCCTGCTTATGACACATCTGTTGACAGGAGGTGGTGGCGGATTGGCTCTGCCCCCAGCTGAAGCCCCCCACCGAGGAGCCCTGCCTGCTGCCGTGTCCCTACGACTGTGTCGTCTCCGGTTGGTCCAACTGGAGTCCGTGCTCGCAGAGCTGTTCGACCCGCAACAAGATGGCCATGAGGTACCGAAACCGGACCATCATCGCGCCCCACGGACCCGGTGGGTACTGTAGTCTCGCTACGAAAGATTAAGTTATAGGTCATTCTAAGACATAGCCTTTGTATTTTTAGCTCCTCTGCCAAGGTGGATAAGGAGACCCTGACCCAGCCGTTAAGCATGCCTGCCTCTAACTGACATTTTGCGCAAGCCCTCCAGAAGGACGGGTATTGAAGAAAGGGTGTAAAACGGGACTGCAGACATCCGATTGGCCACCCAGAGGGTCACCCCCATGTTCCTGTGACGCCTGATTTTCAGACTCAAACAGGCAGTCCGCTCTGCCCTGTATATTCAAGCTGTATTCCGGTTTACTGTATTCAACAAAAAATTATCACTGAAACTGTTTGTCACATATAAAATTGTCTGTGCCTAGCATAAAAAATATGTTAGCAGTTTGAAATTTTAAATCAACTTTTCTCTCATGTCTTTAATTCTGTGTTTCTTGGATTAGGGTTGGAGGTTGGTTTTTGTGGTTTGTTAATAGGGATGGACGAGATTGGATTTTCAGTTCGAGACGAGACGAGACGAGAATTTTTAATTCTCAAACAATTTCGAGACGAGATTTTCCCTCTCATACATCACGAGAAATGTGCGTTCGGGATTTTAATCTGATTTTGTAACATGGTTAATCCTGATTAATGTGAATGAACAAATATTTCTTTGTAAATTGCTGATTATGTTAGTAAACTGAAGTTAAAAAAGTCACTTTCTTAACAAAAGGTCTAGGCCTATAAAGGAATGGACCCAATAAAAAGGTTGAGAAGATATAGGCTCACCATAAACCCTACCGACCTACGTTTAGTAAAACATAAAAAGAGAATCCTCTGTTACAGTTACTTACTTCACTTTTCACTATTAACCTATTTTAAAATGTTTCCAAATAAGGGCTTTTCCTCACTCACAGATTTCTAGTAGGCATAGGCCTACTAACTTTGAATCACAAGCCTAGAGGCCGGGAGGCTAACAAGAAATAACTTTCAATTGGAGGATTTTAATTTTAAAACAATCTCTTCTTCTTTGTCTTTGTTCATAAGAAAATCTTCAGCTCTCATTTTGTTTGCTATTTATTGTCATTTCTCCAAACTATTCAAGTCCAGTATACATAACTTTCACTGCTTTCAAATTCATGTAATTGTAATTCCCTCAATTTGTCGTCTGCTAGTGGTAAGGTTTTTATTTTGCTCCTAACTCAATAAAGGCAAGCATTAGTGTAGCCATGAAGCCTGTATGGTTCTGGTAAGACCATTGATTTTCTATGTATTTGACACAACCTATTTATTGCTGTTCAACAATTATTGTTAATAGGCCTATTCAGTTTTTTTTTTTTTTTTTTTTTTTTTTTTTTTTTTTTTTTAGTATCCAAACCTTGAAATAAAATCAACCATCAGCCGATTTTAAGCATTTATAGCTTAAAATAGCTGAACTCTGCTAAGAGTGTGAAAGTAAATTAAATTCTGTATTACGTGGGATATTTGAGGTTAGCCATTATTCAATCTGATTGGCTATCTTGTCATTCATCTAATTGTCACTACTATTCTTACTGCCAATGTCAAAACAGCTCTTAAATTTGTAAAAAATTATTTGAATCAGTTTTAAATAATCATCTTGAAGCAATTAAATGTCAAATTTTGATTGTTTATTGTTTATAAAGTTTTCCCAATGTTCTAAAGATTTATCAAACAAATGAAATATTTTATAAATCAGAAGCTATGTTGACTCCGCCCACTACTCACTGTTGATTGTCAGTACCACTAACAGTCCGTGCAGATGCAGTCGTAGAGCCGTCTCCAGTCCAGTTCAAATCTTGGAAGTCCAACCGTAGTCTAACCGTTTATGATGGCAATTTAAGTTTGAAGTTGTGAGGAGGATAGGAAAATAAAACACCTCACATTGCTTCAAAATAATTTATTTTGCAGTATTAAATTCGCCGTTTTTATCGTTATTCACGAATTATTTCTCGTCTCGAAAAATCTCGATCAAAATAAAATCTCGTCTCGGTTAACGAGATTAAAAATTTCTCGAAAATTTCTCGTAATTTCGAGACCCGTCCATCCCTATTTGTTAATGAATCATACAAAACCACTAAACATTTCTGGGAACTCAAAAATATGTGGTAATCCTACCATAATCCTGTTGTGGTGTTTGGCAGGGGGTCACCAATGCCCCGACCCAGACGAGATGCTGCAGATGGAGGGCTGCAACCCGCACGGTTGTCACGGCTACAGCTGGTTGACGTTGCCATGGCAACCATGCAACGCTTCGTGTGACTCCGGCGAGGGGGTGCAGTCGCGCGAGGTGTGGTGCGTGCAAGACAACCAGGACATGGTCAACGAGAGCAAGTGAGCGACACTACTCTACTTCGGTACTTGTTGGATACAGGCACCACCCATTTTAAATGTGGTTGTCTGGTTAGGTTAGGTAGTTTGGTATGTCAAGAATATTTCCCTTATCAACATTGACAACAATGTGTTTGATTTATGCATACAAAGGTCATTCAAAATCAGACATTCATTGTTAGTTTTGTTCTGTCTCTACCAGGGGTTTGGTGAGCTTACACTCTCAATTATATTTTGATGTTGTTTCACTTTCAATTTAAGTGCATAATGATAACAGAAACAATATTGACAATGCTAACCTAACAAAGGATGCATCTCCTCTCTCCTTGCAAACAATGTTGCCTTCTGGGGTTCTGCTGTACAAACTGGGTCAACCAAAATGCCTGAAATTTGAGCAAAAAAGGTCAACAAAGATGAGTACTTTATGGTAATGTTTTCACATTTTATTTCTTCCCTCTGTGTACAACAACTTTAAAATATGTGTAAATATTTTCCAGCACCAAATGGGTTCACATAGCCTTACTGCCTCCAAAATAACTGAATAAAATAATCTCATCTCTGTCTTTAAAAAATCTATTAAACAATCAATTGCTTGAATCAATCATTATTCATTTGTTTTCTGAAATAAAAACCAATTTTTTGCAAGTTGATGATTGTCTGTATTATGCATTTCCAGTTAAGTTCATTCCTCCTTGATTGTTAAACGCAGTCACATCAATTATATTATTTGTTCCTTTGTTTTTTTGTTTTTTTTATGTTTATGTGAAGTCTTTCTTTTATAAGTTTCTGTGGGTTTTTATATTTTTTATAGTGGTTTTTACCTTTAAACAGTATAAATTTGTCTAGCCATAGGTAAAAATTTACTTAAGATATTTTAAACACCAAATGAGAAAATACTGTATTTTATATAAATTAAGTATCACAAATTAAAGGATTGCCTATTGTGAGTGTAAAACCATACTGTGTAATGTTTAAAAAATCGTCAGTGTTTTTGTTTTATTTCATTTTTGTGACCAATGATGAATTTTGTATTTATTTATATTTGGAAAAATATTTCTGATTCAGAAATGCAGACAAATTCAAAATAATCAATTAATAATCATGAACCAATTAAACTATTTGAGAAAAGAATCAATTCATCGATTAAAGTTTAAGAATCCATTCATCAATCGAGTTTAAATCGGTTTAATTACCACTACTGTACCTCCACATCACTGATCGCAGCTGCATTTCCGAGTCGTGAATCCCACCACCTACATAGCCGCGTGTTGCAGATGTGAGCTGCTGCCGAAGCCGGCCACCTCCCGCAGCTGTGTGCAGGACTGTCCTGTGCAGTGCGAGGTCTCCCCCTGGTCTGAGTGGTCCCCATGTCCGCCGCACAACTGCCAACCTAGTGAGTACCGTCACGTCTTGCTGACACGTTAACAGCAAAACGTACTTAACGTGCACCCCGTACCTTACTTGAGCTTTTTTCTTGAGTATACAATTCAGAAGTAACTACAAAGATCAACTTCAGAAGCTTATGGTTGATTTATTTTTGGAAGTATTAACAAAATAAAATTACATTAGATTTTAAGTTCATTAGAACAATACGATACACGAGAAGAAACTACATTACAGTCACGTTATTCTGAACTCGTTGGAACCAGACCCTGTTAAGGTTGTGAGACTTCCAAATAGACGAATTTCAAGAATGATTCGATTACTATAAAAGACTGGCAATGATATTACTGCGGATACTTGGCCGATAACTAAAAGAAAATGTCAATTGGCAACAAATACTGTTTGACCATTGTGATTAAACTTATCGGTGAAGATCAAACCATGTAAAGTGTCCGCAATAGTGACCGAATCACATCTGTTAGCTACCGTTTATTATTGAAGACCTGGATTTCCTCTGTTCTTAAGTGAAGGGAAAAAATAGGCCTATATATTTTTCTGGTGAAATTTAAATTTGGAATAGGCAAATTTTTAGAATAGCAAGGTTTGGAACAGTGGGACTCTACCGTATTGAAACGAAAATAGTCGGTTAACTATGGATAATGGGTGTTGGGATATGTCGACAGTGGACCTATGGTGGTATTGAGCTAGTGTGAAACTATTGGGAAGCTGAGGTGATAGACTACTGAGCTCGAGCAACAACATGAATGGGCTGACTGGGCATCTCTAGGTTGTAGGTGATTAACTAAAGGGTGACTATGGAAATGGGTGAGGATTGAGGTTTAAACCGTGAAGTGAGATACCTGGGAATTACGTGATTTATTGACTGAACCTAGGTAACGTATGTGAAGGGACACACTGAGGGTACTACCCAGAGACGGATCGTAGCCAAGCACAGAACCAAGAACCAGCTATTTTGATGAGCCTTATTATAATCTAAAGGTGAATTTACTAATGATAAACTGTATCCAGAATTCTAACCCATCCTATACTTAATGCTTTAATCCAGAAATGACATGTGGAGGCTTGGTTCCGAGACCGCCCTGTACAGAGCAAGTTATAGCCTTAATTGATTGGTTAAATAGTAAATTTACTTGAGATTAATTAATAATTATCATCCCCCACAACCTACATCCCCAGGGACCTGACGGTCCCCCCTTACTTTATACTTAGCTAAAGCGTTGCATTTTCCTTTCGATGCTGCCGATACCCGAAAATGGAGTTCTCTCGGAGAAGGACGGTGAGAGAGAGAGAGAGAGACGAGTCTCGCGATTTTCAACTTCGCGGACCGATTCAAGAAGGTTCTAGAAAGAGGCTGTCGGATACAGGCGCTGTGGCCAGTGCATCAAGAATCGCTACTATATGGAGTGCTTTCGGCACGAGCCGTCACAGCATATAAATTAGTTACACGCAAAACATATTTAATCGTATTCTTGATCATCAATCCAGAATTGGCCTCTCTGAATAATTAAGAATTTACTCAAGCTTTGAAAAATATATTAGAATCCAAGCAGACTTTAGCTATCACTTCTACTGCTTAAAAAACTAATTTTTTGGAGGTAAGGAATCTCCTGTTTTAATAATCCTTTTGCTGAAGTTCACCCTCAGTAAGTAGTTGCCCTCTACACAAGGAATTTCCTTAACTACTGAAACGTAGTGTAGATTTGTTTAAACACTAGAGGTTCCCAGAACAACTTTAAAACGGTTTATACTAGTTGCGAAGTCGACATTGGTTACAGCAAATGAAGTTGTCCAGGGTTGCCACTGACATTAAAAGTCAGGAATAGTCAGGATTTTTGGGTTTTGGTTAGGAAAAGTCAGGAAAAAGTTTGAAAAAATGCCGAAAGTCAGGAAAAAATAGGGGAAAAGTGCCAAAAGTCAGGAAAATTTGCAGTGGTACAATCCAACCGTCTCGATTTTCGACCGCTCTCATAAATCAGTATTACTAAGTAGTTGGTAAAATTTATTAATTTTATACATTAATTACCTTTACCTATCAATAATGTATATTTCTATTGTGTTTTTCATTTTTATAATGTTAGTTTTTACTTTATTATTGGAACACTTTGTTTTATCTTTAGCCAATTTCTCTACATGGAATATTAGCAAATTTCCCTATAGGGAATACGCTATTACGATAATACTTATGATAAGACCTAAGGTCGGGACCATATTAGGCTACTTTTTTGTTTTGAGGTCCATAGGAGCCAAAAACACCGTTTGTTCAACTTCATATATGTGTCCGTTTACGCAATAAATTTTGAAAGACACCTTTTATTTCTATGAAATTTGGTAAGGTGTAAGACAGCGTTCTTCATGTTAAGGTCGAAAACCAGGTTGATGGGACAGTCGGAACAGAGTTTGACATTGTTTCAAAAAGGTCAAATTAGGGGTTTTTGGTATTTTTCACCCTAAAATTTTTAAATCAGCAATTTTCAAAGAGACCATTCAAAAGAACTTTAAAAAGTTTTCCATTTTATTTTTTTATGGAAAACCAATAAAACCAGGTATATTGCTTATTTTTTAACATTTCCCTGTTGTTAGGCAACCCTGTTGTCATAACATGTGGTTAGCCTTTTGGCTGTCCATTATGACAATATGATCTTTCATGATCCATTGTCATTCATGGTCCATATTCTAGACAGTGAGGGATTATTGCTGTGAGCATTCAACCCCTAGCTGAGGAACCTGAACGTACAATCTGTTGGTTGGTTTTAGAGGGCAGACCAGACCACCTGTTTGAGCCTGAAAATCAGTTGTCACACGAGCACAGAGTTGACCTTCTGAATGGTCAAATTGTTTCTCACCCTTTCACTTCCTTCAATATCCCGTCCTTCTTGAGGCTTGTGCAAAATGCCCATCAGAGGCAGACGTGCTTAACAGTTCGGCTGGGGTCTCCTTATACACCAATAATAACAACAAACACTAGAAGTGATAGGTAAAGTCCGTTTCAATTGTAAATTAATGAATCCTTCGCTATCATGAATTTCACACACTTTTGAATGAAGACATTGAGTAAATTTCCACTAATCCGTCATTTCTAAAACTTGACCCATGCTGGATTTAAAAAAAATCTGGATCATAGGATGAATATCGGGAACATAATAACTACAGACAAGGAGGTACAGATAGATCGAGTAGGTAAATAAAGAATTACATTAAAATATATATATTCTTTAAACAGCTTTACTATAGTATAACACTACTATAGTATTGCATCACATACTGTAAAGAAAAATACATTATTATGAAACTAAAATGAGAACTAAGTTAAACGATGTCACCTGATTTTGGACAAATATAACTCGTCTCCCATCCACGCTTGCCAATGTGCCTTGTCTGGCACAGTTTTATTCCCTCACAACCTCCAATCCCAAACAAACTTAAGCATACATTCATTTTTTTTTTCCTATCAATAAAATTATTTCTGCAAGGTGTGCCGGGTCTTAAGACGCCGGTATTAGAGGAAGTTTACAGTACTTTTTAAAGTACTCCAACTTTTAAACCTTTTCTTGACTCAATTTAGACCTAGAAGATAAAACTTCACATGACCACATTGTGTGTAAGTCTTCGACTTTGTCATTGCAGACGGCACGAGGGCAGGTCCCACGCTGCAGTCGAGGTACCGAGTGGTGGTCGAGGGCTCAGACTGCGGCCCCCTGGAAGAGACGAGGGAGTGCTTCACGCCCAGCGAGCCGTGCCCTCGTCACGAGTGGAGTGTCGGCGAGTGGAGCCAGTGTCAGCTGGCGAGGGACGTGCGCTGCGGCCACGGCTTGCGGACCAGGGGTGAGAAGCAAAAGAAAATATCTTTGAAGGACACCTCAAAGGCTGTCTGATATTATCCATGAGATTAACATGGGAATTCATTTTCATTAAATTGCAAACTAAAACAACGGTTGATTATAAGAACACATGCCAAAATCAGAAAGAAGTAATTGAACTTATAAAATGCAACCCAAAGTAATAACTGCGGCGAATTGCACTGCACTGGTAAACTTAGTCAATAATATTGTTTGTTTGATCCGACCCGTTTAAAATTAATGTATACCTTTTAAGCAACAATTGGCTATCTCTGGAAACTCTTACAGATTTAGTTGCCTATGTTCCTTTATTAAGATGTTTGAACCAATAAATATTTTATCATTCAAATAATGGAGATGAAATAAAACGTTGTTCTACTTATAAGTTTTCTTTGGTATTCGAGTGATCTCAGAACTAACCTTAATAAACCTCTAAGACAGTACAATTAAAAATGGATCATAGTTTGTATCTTACACAGATGTACCTATTAGATGATTTATTAATTTAATCTAGCCTTATTTTTTAGGTTAGTTACTTATTGATGTTGATTATTTTATTGGTGATTAAGATTCTCAATTGAAGGAGTGGTATTGCTGTGAACAATAAACCACAGTTGATATGTGAACGATTGTTCCACCTATGACACCAATAATCAACCAAAGTTATAGATTTTAGCCGTGAACCTTGGCACTTGTCACAGACCTGTGGTGCAGCGAGGAGGGGACGGACCGCAAAGTGGAGCTCAGGTTCTGTCTGGCCACACGGCAACCGCTGCCAGTCACGGTGCAGCGTTGCCACGTTGACTGCCGGGTGCCATGTCAACTCACTGAGTGGTCGTCGTGGAGTCTGTGCCAGCAACCTTGCGCCGGCAAGCGATCCCGCACCAGGCAGCTCATTGGTGTGCCATAAACCCTTCCCCACCAGCTAGATCGTTCATTAAAAGATATTTCAACAAATTAATTAATTTTTTAAACTTAATCATTTTCTAGGTTAGAATAAATTAGTAATTTCTAGTGAACTTATTATCTATAGCAAATACTATAATAAGCCAATTTTCACAGAATATATTTTGATAAAATATATTGATTTTGGTTGTGTCCTTATGTGTTCCTTACCCATAAAAATATTGAGAACTATATACTTTGCTAAATTTTCATTTTACTTTGACCAATTAACTAAAGAATAATTTTATTTTCCATTTCCAGTCAATAGTTTTCATTCTTATAAGTTGGTATTACATTAATAAAGATGGCACTGTTAGATATCCAAGTTTTATTTCAATTCCAAGTTCTTGACATATTCTTTCAAAGAATCAAAAGCTTATACAGGAGGGAGTCTTGTTTCCCAGTTTTTGTACACATGGTCTTTGTAGGTTCTGAATGTTACTGATAAAAGCGCATTGCGTTAAAATGGCTTCTTTTACTTGACTCGAGTGTACTAACTGTATCTTATGATTTGAAGAGTCAAAGTTATTCAAAATGTTTGTTCTAATCATAAAACTTGGTCCCCTTAGCTAAAATTTTGTAAGAGAAACAGAGGGCTGAACAGTTGAAGAAGCCAAATAATTTTCTTCTAACAAGCACATGGTTAATACAAGTTCAATAAATGTCGCCATTTTAACGTAACTACCAATAGTGCTCGTATCAATGGTATTTGGAACTAGCAAACTCTGGGAATCAAAACTTGGAGTATATCCCTGCAAATGGACACTAAAACCACCATCGTAGGTTCTCTCAATGAAATTAAATGGGTTTTTAAAGTTGTAAAGTATTTTTTTAACCGGTGGTAATTGGTCTTCAACATTACTCAGTTCCTCTTCCCTGCAGGTCTGTCGGAGGCGCACGCTGCATGCCAAGAGATGCCGCTACTGGAGACCAAGCCATGTCCGTGTGAGATGTTCTACTCGCGGCCAATCTCCAAGTGGTCCAGCTGCCTCACCAACGGCAGCGAGGGCTGTGGGTTCGGCACACGCTACCGAGCCGTCGGCTGCTACAACGACAAGGACCAGATGGTCGATCCGAGGTGAGGACATGTGCGGTCAAGAGGGAGAACATTCTCATTTATTCTCATTCTCATTTTGTTCAAATTCCACTTCCCAAGACCGAGGTCAAGGTAATGGGTTCCCACTCCTTTACAGGCGACCGGTTCCCGCCGCGAGACATACCCGATCGGTCTGATATGGGGACCCCCCTTACTCCCTAACGAATCAGAGAGCAAGGAAAGCCCCCAAGAACGGGGAACTTATGGAACGAGTGCTCCAAATCATATTAAGATGGATTAGACCCCCACAAAACCCGGAATTCACCAGGCCTGTGGTACTCAACCGGCGGTGAACTAAAATTGACCATCCGCTGTGAGTGGCAGTGGCAAAACTATCCAAACTACTTCTCAACTTTCGTCCGTGAGCAACGCCCCCAGATAAGGCTGGAGGGCCCCTCACAGCCGAAGCTGTGTGCCGAGCATGCCGACAACCTCTGCCCCCTCGAGGCCAACCCAATATCCAGACTGGCCGAACCCAGGGGCTTGAACCGGAACCCGAGGTACCCATTTTAGGTTTTACTTGGGGTATGGGTGGTACCCAAGCGGAATAACTAGGTCTCTGGAAACTCGCACGCCGAAGGCGCCGGCTACAATGCAACCGCGCCCGAAGGTCACGGAAGCCCCAGATCCCCGACATCTGTTGTGTCCCAGAACAGGGGGAACAAGTGAAATCTTACACTTCTTCACATTAAAAAAACTTTAGTTTGTACAACGCCCTCTCCTTCATCCTAACCAATGTGGTAGACGGCCAGTTCAGATAAGAGAAAAAACTCAGATAAAGTGTAGTCGACTGTAAGTCATTTTTTGTAATTGAGGCTAAAAATTATAGTTTTGTTCATTATTATTTATGGAACTATGCAAAAGATCTTCTTGTAATAACAAGTCTAGAGTTGTGAAATATATTATTAACTTATAAGAGTAACAAAATGTAACAATCTTTACTTAAATATATCAAATACAATGTATATAATGTACTAAAACTATAAAATATGTTACACAACAGTATAAAAAATGAGGCAAACTGGAAAGTAAAGTATACTAAAAAAATTATGAACCATAAAAAAAAGATATAGTGGTAGTTAATAAAAAGGTAGTCTATTATCGCTGTTCTACACAGTGCAGGCGCACGGCGCAGTCACGAGATTGAAATTTTGGAAGCGGATGTTTACTTCCTCTGCACCCCGATATTCCTGTGCGAATACTTGCACTGCCTCATCAATGATTTCAGATTAATAAAGCAGATTAAAAAGAAGCAGGTCTGGCAATGCAAAATGCAATACATTCGTTTACTGCGGGAATAATGGATAACTGAGATTGTGGCGTAGTGGTTAGCGCGCCGGACTTCGGAACCATGGTAGCGAAGTCCTGGGTTCGAATCCCTCTTCTGACAGTGACTTTTATCAGTACCCTTCACCTTGTACTGTAGCGGCTCACCCCCTTACGTTGTCTAATACAATCCACACACAGATCAATAGTCTATGTGGACGGGGCAAAGTAAGGCAAAAAGAGATCCGCCAAACCCTTGAAAAAAAGATTGAAGAGGCTAAAACATAAAAGCAAGTAGGTCGACCAAGATCCTACTTCTCTTTTCTGGTGAGAATTGGGGCTCGTGTATTTTAAGTATATTCACATAGTGTGTAAATATAGCCAGAAAACATGTTTAAAACATACAAGTTCTGTTTCCAAATGGTGTGCAGCATGTGCGGGGGCGGCACAGGTCTACAGGAGGAGCCGTGCCTGGTCCCGTGTCCGCTCGACTGCCAGCTGACGGAGTGGACAGCCTGGGGCGAGTGCAACGTCAAGTGCGGACCCGGCCTGCAGAACAGAACCAGACAGGTACAACTCATAGACATGGACATGGACATCTTCCTTACATCTGAGAACATACAGATTAGGTGTATTGTCAGTGTAACCATGATGTTTTTATGCTGTGAGCAAAACAAAAAATTGAAATGAATAAAATTATACATGACAGGTTTATTGTAACATTGTATGAAGAGTAGTACATATTTTAAAAAAGTTAAATTTTACCTTCTCAAACTGGCTAATTCATAATGTTTTAAATCTTTCAGGTTGTCTGTTGTACATATATTTATGATGAGGAAATCAAATCTGTGGTTTCCTGAGGTTCCAGGAAACCACTCAACTTCATCAAAATAATTTTGAAAATAGAAACTCCATCATACCTACTCACCATAGGCTAACAATTTATGAAAAAACACACATCCATGGGAGCTAGGTTTTTAAGACATTTACAAAATTTTATTAAAGATGAATGTGATTTTCCTAAATTAAAAAATACGTAGAAGAATTATTTAATAGGTCTTATTTATTTGGGCTGGTTAGTAACCTCATAAATGAATCTTGTGCTACTTGTCGGTACAGTAACAAAGCTACACCTCATCTGATCCTCATCACAATAATCACTCACCCTTCAGTCACTCTCCTTAAAATATGCACCATAAAGTGTGAAGTTTTTTTTTCAAGAAATCTACAGTACTATGTCAAAAATGTATCCATAAATTTTTCTACAAGGAATTCTTGGGAGAATTCTAATGAATTATTTTTGTAATCTAAAAATTGTTTAGCGGTGTTTTAGCTGCTGGTTGATCGATAAAATAAACCATACTTTAGATAAGATTCAACATTCAACATAGGCATAACAACACAATCTAAAAACAGAACGGTTTACTTTGGCGAACATTCGCACTGCAATGCTACTGATGCTCAGTAGCCAGTGGCCCAGTGGTGAAGATCTTTAGGATTAGTGAGTGAGTTGTTTCTCACTTTCATAACACTTGTCACAAAATGCTTTCCTTTGATTTTGAGACATCAATACGTGGTGTGTATTTTAATGTGAATATGACTGAAGGAAGATGATGGTTAAGATAAAATGTAGTAGGCCTACAAATACCTGATGGTTCATTGATCAGGATCAATAATTAATACTAATAGCCAGATAAATAATTAACTAACAAAAGCAGCTGCGTCCAGTTTCAAACCTTCAAGAAGCCATTAACTTTTCTCAGGATCAAACGAACTTCCAAGGCGAGGTCTATAACCATTCAGTTAAGTCCTATGTACACCATGTGCCTTCTTTTTTACTCTGTACCTTATCATTTGTGTCTAACACTTCATTAGGCTTTCAGAATCAAAATCATAAAATCCTTTATTAAGTGCCATTGTCCAATACGTTGGTTTGTGTCATATAATATTACCTTGATAGTTCATTTTTATCACACATGAACTTATACAGTACACTCTCGTTCATCGGACTCGGCGACATCGGAACTCCGCTTCATCGGAACTGAAAATCTGGATATTATTAATTTTTTTTCTTACGAAATAAATAATTTTTCCATTTTAGCGCCTTCAATTTCCATTCGTTCTATCGGCACAACAGTGAAGTATCACATTTTGCATCAAACGTCATCAGGCGTTTTCCATAATCTGTACCCATCGATGTGATTTACGAGGCCGTGGAGTATTCGCACAAAATAGAAAGAGGAAGGGGCAGGAAGTGAACATCCGGTTCGACCGCTTCCCAAACTGTCCTTCAGTCTGTCTAGCGTCGCGACTGCACCTGTACGTGGAAGTCAGTTGACTGCTGGAATATGAGTGGAATATGAGAATAAAGATTTTGGATCTTCATTTCCTGCGTTGTTTTTATTCCTATCTGTTCATTGTTACCATGTTTAAAGTTTGAGTGCCTTATTTTCATAAAACCTCTTGTGTTATCTTAAAAACAAGAGTGAATACAATCACGATAGTTCACCGTACGGGCGGAAATGATGACTCACGACGGACTCCGCTTCATCGGAATTTTTTGACATCCGAACCGGCCGTCCGCCACATTAGTTCCGATGAACGAGAGTGTACTGTAATAGGATTCTGTTTAACTTGTTTAATAAACCATAGGTTAATCTGTCATTTGGAAATCCGGTCGGGGGTTCGGTCTTGAGATGATCGGAATTGAGGGTATCTATGATGACAATCTCATATTCAAAACATTTACAATAACAAACCAATTTCTTCTTTTAACAAGTAAAAACATAATTGGTTTGTTCTAAGTTCTAAGTTTTGTCAGAGGGGGAGACAAATAAGTTGTGAAGTTGTTTTTAATGGGTTTTTTATGAATGCTAAGGAAGGTTAACATGTGACGAAATGTAAGGAAATGACATGTGACGGATGTGTTTTAGGTGGCCCAGCCAGGCAACGCGGGGGGTCGGCAGTGCGGGCCGCAGACCCAGTGGAAGCTGTGCCAGGTGCCGTGCGAGGTGTTCCAATGGCAGGCGGGCGGCTGGAGTGAGTGTATCCTCATCCCGGCCGATCGCAAGCAGGGCTGTGGTACGGGCGACCAGTACAGACAAGTCAGGTAGTGTTCGCTTGCAGTCGCTCGGCGTTGTGGCGTAACTCGGTTGTACGTGTGATGACGATGCTTATTTTCAGGAAATAGAGTACCGTAGTATCTGTAGCATGTAAGCTTAAAACCGTAAAAACGTTTAGTAATAATCAAATTTTCATAATAATACAGGTAAAACTGACGTTTTATCTTCCTGCAACTGATAACAGGAAATATATTCGTGACCTTCTGATCAAAATAGAAAATTATGTGATTCTGCAAAGAAATGAAACATTTTTTTGGGTTGTGTATCAATTAAAAATTTTTATCAATTATACAATTTTTTATCAGGTTACAAAAATATAACCTGCGATCTCTGTTTTGGAAACTAATGTGGATTAAATTTCAGAAATATTATAACCACTGGAAAGAATAGCCAAAAGTTTTAATTCAACAACTTTGTCACAGATGGTATTTTGTCCTCAGAGATTCCCACATATCTTATATTTTTAAGCAAATCAAGCCGACTTTGATAAAACACAAAACTTGATCAAAATTACTCAATTGCTTTCCAGGTACTAAAACTTATTCTACCGTGTTTTAATTATTAATAATCAATGACCGTTCTCGATGATAATTTGTTTAGCAATTTTTATATACCTATCATTGATTTAGGCAGTGCAGACTAATCTCAAGTTCATCTCCGGCAACTAAAATCATTGCAAATGATTCCACCTAATCCCATATATGTCGTTTTACCTAAATAATAGCAGTGGAGTTCCATTAATCCAAAATGACTGGGACTAGACCTATTTTAGATAAACAAATAGTTTTTATTTTTTTTAAAACCACTAAACATAACATATGTGTAATTAAATAAACTGGTAAAGAATGACATGACCCCACTAGTCCACAATTAACAGTCAAAAAAACACTTGCTTGATAATCAGATGCTTGATAATATCTCGCACCGTATGAGTCATGGTCTAGACGTTTATTAATAGCATTTTGTTGCTGTCTTCACTAAGAGTCACATCTTATTTTTACATCACTTGTTTTTTATTCAACAATTGGTTGGCGTTTTACCAACCTGTTATACAGGACAGGTTCTCTCTTATCTCTGGAATCCAAGTATCAGAAGTACACAATACTGAAATTTAGTAAAGAAAAAATAACCTTTTGTAATGTTGCTAGTTTATTGTTGGCGAAACGCCATCTCACCCAAAACCAGCTACAAAAATCATCAGTCATAACAGTTATAGACGTGTTCTTTCTTCGTTTTTTATTTCTGAAAATATCTTTATTTTGGTTTGGGCCGAAGTACAGATTATCGGGACTCCACTGTAGTTGAGTGTACCCGTTTGAATTTGTGGCAGATGCATCGACACGAGGATCGACACCCCTGTGGACGATGACTACTGCGATTGGACCACCGAGCCGGTGGACATCAACGCGTGTCACGTCGCCTGCCCCGGCGACTGCGTGCTTAGCGCCTGGTCCGAGTGGAGCTCTTGTCCCAAGGTAACCTAATCTGCAATGCTTTCTTTTTTCTGTTAAGAGAAACAGCAAAGAAAACATCTTACTGCCAAGAATTTAACCTATCACAATCATTGAATATTATTACAAATTTTTAAAGCTTCTTGACACTTTATGCCATTACTTTGCTTTTTCATAAAGAAATATGACATTTGATTATTTTGGCATTTGAGGTGTAAAAAGAAGGGTTTTCAACAGCAATTAATAGAAGTAACACGATCATCAGCGTTACTATCAACTGTTTACTTCATAAGGTGAAATTAACATAACAAATGATTCTTTAAAATAATGGAGGAATTTAGGACAGTAGGGAGAAAGTTTTTCCCCTTAGTGTCAAATAAAATTGTGTTATCCGACCACCTAATTTTCAATGAGGTTTAGTTAAGCTGTGATACAAATAACTTCAACTAATGTTTAACGTTTGCAGGGCTGCGTAGGCAACGGACAACAGCAACGGACACGGTCGTTGTTGCGTGCTGCAGCCTCCAGGGGCGCCACCTGTCAGCACACGATACAGACCCAGGCTTGCCAACTGAACATCACATGCTTCACATACCACTGGGTGGTGACCAACTTCAGCTCCTGCCTGCCGTTGGGGGGCAGCCCGTGTGGGGAGGGCATGACCACCAGAGCCATCTACTGTCAGCGGAGCGACTCTCGCCCGGTGGAGGACAGGTCGGGCCAACGATTCAGTGGTTAAATGCAACATTTTGGATGGCTGTTGTTCCTGATTAATTTGCCCTTCAACATTATTTTTGTGGCAATTTTGCTCTAGGTATTGTACATGTTTAATGTTTATTGGAATGCCGTCTTCGAAAACTTAGTAAACTTTCTATTTTTCTTTAACTTATATACATTGGTTTAACTAGTTCTATAAAGGTTTTGCATGAGATTCAATTTGGTGGGAAGTTAATAATTAGGCCTAAATAAAAATAAATGCATAAAACGCAAAATGACACATAACTGTTGATGTAAAATTTTTATTACGTAATGAAATTATTTGCAGTTTGAATTTTGTGTTTAGAGTTACAACAAATGGTATACAAATTGATTCTGCAAAATTGTTTACTTAGCATTTAAAACTATAGCTACTTAAATTTGTATGAAAAGAATCTTACTCTACCTGTACTACTGCTTAGTCCCACAATTTGCTTAAGGTAAAACACCAAAACCCATTGCTTCCCCAAAAGGTGATCTCTAATTTTTCCCCTAATGTTTTTTTAGTTAACTTATCCCTCAACAAGTTTTCTAATTTACCTAACTAATTACAGTATTACCATTATCAATTTTTATTGCATATATTTGCTAATCTCTTTGTAGATATGTTAGCTTTGGGGTTTGTATAGCCTGTCGACTTTTTACGCTCACACACTGATGTTCCTCACAGTTGGTGCAGTGAAGAGACCAAGCCCACCCCTGCAGAGAAGTGGTGTTATGTCGACTGTCCGGTGGACTGCCACGTGGCAGAGTGGAGCGAGTGGAATGCCACCCAGTGCCACTGCGGCGAGACTGGTCAGTCGGGCAACTTGTACAACTTAAATATTCAGTACATTTCTATTAAAAGGAAAGTGTTCAATATAATCTCAACTACTAAAGATTACATTTCTGGGTTTCTACCGGTCGTGGCAAATCTGGACGTTCTGAAACCTTGACGAAATTTAAAATGCAGGGTTGATAAACTGACATCTGTGCCCAAGTGGTGGCAGGTAATGTGAGCGACAGTTGATCTGGGGTCACATAACAACAAAAAAAAAAACTGGTTAGGAGAGAAACTTAAACAAAAAGAGAAACGTCTTGTAGGAGAAAAAAACTGTATCAGAAGAAAGGGGATTCTCTTTAAAACTTTCCTCAGTGAAAAACTCAATTTTGCTATAACAGAGTTACAATGGCAAAATTAACATATTTGTGAATAAAAGAAAGGAGACTGGAATAGATATAACAAAAAAAAATTAAACGTATAAACACCGTAAATTTTGTCTTTCAAAATAAAGAATGAGAGAAGACAGAATATTTATTTTAGGATCTTCTCCAGAATAAAATTATTTTGCTGTAAATTTCATGAATAAATATCTTAATATTTCAACACTTGCTGCAGGTGTGAGCCGGCACGCGTTCATCTCAACGAATCCTTCGTCATCGGGACGGCCCTGCCCCTCGCCCTTGGTGCAGTGGAAGCCCTGTCCAGCCGTGCCCTGCTACTCCTGGCAGACCTCGCCGTGGTCTGAGTGTCAGCTGCATGTAAGTGCCCACATAACCTAACGTAACCTGTCGTCATCAACTCTCTAACGGCCAAACAGTTTTGAGCTCAAATCTGGAAATTTTTATAAGCATTATCATTTTCTAACCAAAGTGCCGGTAATATTTGGAAGATATATTACATAAAATAAGCCCATGAAGGTGCCTTACTTAATAGTAGAACCTCCGTTCTGGTTTCTGACATATTTAGTCAATATATTGAATATTTTTACTTTCTGGGATATCTGTACTTGAATATTTTTAAATCGCCTCCATTTTCAAATCGTAAAATTAATAATGTGAAAATTTATAAGAATTGGAGTTTTTCTTACCTTGTGGTTGTGCCAAGGTTCCATTCTGTAACTCAAATAATATTTTTTAGATTCAACCAGATTCAATAATAAGATTTAATAAGCTTAATTAAAACATTAAACAATACAAAAGTTCCAATAGGCTGTCATAATTAATTCATGCTGTAGGCCTAACATCTAATTACATATTCACATTTCATGAATAAAACTACACTGATGAACACACATAATCGCTAAATAAAATCTGAAAAAGATATACAGTATACTCTCGTTCATCGGAACTAATGTGGCGGACGGCCTGTTCGGATGTCAAAAAATTCCGATGAAGCGGAAGCCGTCGTGAGTCATCATTTCCGCCCGTACAGTGACCTAGCGTGATTGTATTCACTCTTGTTTTTAAGGCAACACTTGAGATTTTATGAAAATAAGGCACTCAAACTTTGAACATGGTAACAAATGAACCTATAGGAATAAAAACAATGCAGGAAATAAAGATCCAAAATCGTTATTTTCATATTCCATATTTATATTCCACTCATATTCCAGCAGTCAACTGACTTCCACGTAACACAGGTGCAGTCGCGACACGAGACAGACTGAATGACAGTTTGGGAAGCGGTCGAAACGGATGTTCACTTCCTGTCCCCTTCCTCTTTCTATTTTTGTGCGAATACTCCACGGCCTCGTAAATCACATCGATACGTACTGATTATGGAAAACGCCTGATGACGTTAGACGCAAAATGTGATACTTCACTGTTGTGCGGATAGAACAAATGGAAATTAAAGGCTCTAAAGCGAAAAATTATTTATTTCGTAAGAAAAAAAATTAATAATATCCAGATTTTCAGTTCCGATGAAGCGGAGTTCCGATGTCGCCGAGTCCGATGAACGAGAGTGTACTGTAATACAACTCATAACTCTTCTGTGGAATAAAATTCTTTCTGTTTAAAAAAATTCACGATTTTTCTCTTGAAGAATCTCATTGGAAGTTCCCTCACTGATACAGGCAATTTATTGTAAAAATAATATTGCAAATACATGTGGGAGTTCAGAGAATTTGAAAGCATAATTTGAGGAGTTACAAGGTTACTTTTGTTCCTGGTATTGTAAAAATTTCCTTAAAAGATAGGTGATTCTTGCTAGTTCTAAAAATATCATGAATTAAAATTTACACACAAACTAATTGAACTAATTAACATACAACACATGGTACATTGAATTATTTTATCGTTGTACCCACTGAATAATCTGGTGAAATTTAATCTAATAGTCGCAGGGCACATTATGTAGAGGTTCTAATGGAAGAAAATATGTAAATACATCAAAGATGTGTTGTGTGTTTGTACAGGGCGCTATGTGCGGCCACGGAGTGCGGAACCGCAATGTGACTTGCGTCCGCGGCGGAGACAACAGCACCGTGGAGGCGTGGCACTGCGCCGGCGCGAGCAGCCACAAGCCGGTGTCATGGGAGACGTGCCACGTTCCGTGCGACAGCGACTGTCAGCTCAGCGAGTGGTCGCACTGGTCCCACTGCCACGGCGACTGCCTCAAGGACACCACAGGTGATCAATTATGAATGGTTAGATTTGTTGACACTTATTGAAATGAAAAATTGTAAAAACTTTTTAAAAATTTAAAATTTAATGTTTTTTTCTCATTGGACAACACTCACCTGGTTTATAAAGTTAAGCGGCAATCCTTAGTTAAAATTTAAACACAACACAAAACATTGCAAAACAGCACACCACAATCCATCCAATGTTTGTATTGTTGGTAGACAAGGTAATAAAAAAAATCTACTAAGCCAAGACAATAGGATCCCCACCCCCTGCTCTTATCCGCGAGATACCCTTCAAACAGGTCAGTGGCGGTAAGATGCTCAGAGCAATTATTTGTAAAATCCACTGTCGTAAAAAATAAACCTCCCTCCAAAGAGGTCCATGATGATCATAGTTGCCTGGTACGGTATTAGGTTAAGCCGGTTTTTTATGTGTTGTGTGATGAAATTTTTACTAAGGATCACCACTCAACTTCATAAACCAGGTGGATGTTGCCTAATAATTAAAAATAGATTGTACAGCAAAACTTTGAAATGCTGTGTGTTGCTGACAGATATAGGTACACAGCGTACATGCGCAAAACTCTGACCGCAGCGCTGCAGTAGCGGGATTTAAAAATGGTTCTTACTTAAAAAAAAACATGCCTCATAATATTATTATTGGTGCTTATTGCAACAATCGCGGTAAATGTAGATGACAACTGTTGTGGGGTTGCACAGGCTACGCGACACGGTCCAGAGCCGTGCTGCGGCCGCCGCAGTCCAACGGAGGCGAGCCGTGCCCCGAGGCGCTGTGGGAGACTCGAACCTGCGACCTCGGACCGTGTCTCACATTCTCCTGGACCATCGCACCCAACGGCCAGATCGTCTGCCAACGCTCCGACGGGCTGCACGTCGTAGGTGAGTATCCATCTGATGAGTGGACAAGAAATCGTTCTCGGTTCCCCTCCCCCGCGCTACTGGTTGGCGTAGCAGTTTAGGCTCTTAGTAGTTTAAGCTTGCCTTGTTACGACTTTGCAGCAGTGAACATGTTAATTTTTTTTATTCCTCTTATAGTTTATGAATGACACAGCTAGCACTTGAATCAATCACCCCGTGGACATATCCTCAATTCGCATAATTAATTGTATTTCTTATGAGTATAAAATTCTTCAATCTCGGTACAAACTCATGACGTTTGGATATGCCCTGACAGGTGGCTGTGATGGGAAGAAGAAGCCGACGCTGTGTGAGTGGAAGGGCGGTCGCTGCAACTGCATAGACGGAGCTGTCGTCCAGCCTCAGTTCGCTTGTCTGGAGCAGGCCCAAGTACAGGCCAGGCTGTACTATCCGAGTGAGTTTTTATATACTGTAGAACCTCAGTAAGATGTCTTATCTAGGTGCTCGTCTGATTGAGTGTCATGCTATCAAGGACATTTTAATGATACAGTACACTCTCGTTCATCGGAACTAATGTGGCGGACGGCCGGTTCGGATGTCAAAAAATTCCGATGAAGCGGAGTCCGTCGTGAGTCATCATTTCCGCCAGTACGGTGAACTATCGTGATTGTGTTCAATCTTGTTTTTAAGATAACACAAGAGGTTTTATGAAAATAAGGCACTCAAACTTTGAACATGGTAACAATGAACATATAGGAATAAAAACAACGCAGGAGATAAAGATTCAAAATCTTTATTCTCATATTCCAGCAGTCAACTGACTTCCACGTAACACAGGTGCAATCGTGACACGAGACAGACTGAATGACAGTTTGGGAAGCGGTCGAACCGGATGTTCACTTCCTGCCTCTTCTCTTTCTATTTTAGTGCCAATACTCCACGGCCTCGTAAATCAGATCGATGGGTACAGATTATGGAAAACGCCTGATGACGTTTGATGCAAAATGTGATACTTCACTGTTGTGCCGATAGAACGAATGGAAATTGAAGGCGCTAAAACGGAAAAATTATTTATTTCGTAAGAAAAAAAATTAATAATATCCAGATTTTCAGTTCCGATGAAGCGGAGTTCCGATGTCGCCGAGTCCGATGAACGAGAGTGTACTGTAATTCATAATGTGGTGACATGGTTTTTTAATCTTTCTCCATAGCAAGTGCAATTTTAATAAAACCTCACTAGAAAATAAAACGCACATGTCAAACATAATGTTTCATTGTTATGAAAAAAATTGTGTTCTTTAATTCAATCGTTAATGCGAATTTTATGTTTTTAGACATGTTTATGTGATCGCTGTTCGTTGCCACTGATATGTAAATTTAACACAGCACTTAAAATGGTAGCATGGGAGATTTGCCAAATGCGACGAAAGTGAAATGAATAATGTTAGTTTTGACAGCAGACATACAATTGATTGTTAAAAAATGTGTCTCCGGAAGGAAGTAAAAACAAATAGGGAATGAGTTTTCTGGAACTGAGCATAAAGACATTGTTACTATGCAGATTTCTGGCCTAACTGTGAATATATGCATGAGAAAGGTGATTCGTGTTAGGTTCTGTAATTAGATACTTCGCACTACTGAGGTTAGGGTCGTGTTATAAAAGTTAATTTACTGAAGAATTCATTTAATGTCACTGAGAGTGAATTCGTGCAACAGAGTTTTATACATTTTGAAATGCGTGTTGTAAGGTTTGATTGTGTGGTAAATTCAAGTGGCAAAATACATGCTATCGAGGTATGTAGATGAAAAAAAAATCGTCCTATAGAGATAGTATTCACATTGTGTGTTATGTTCAAGTCACAGGGACTAGAAAATATTACTTGTTACCAAAGTTTTTTTAGCGAGGCTCTGCACTTTTTTCATTGTACTGCATGCAAAACAGTAGTTTTCTATTTTGTTTCTAGTCCTCAAAGTCATTGTTTATCGCCTTATATAATGGTGAACAGTAAAAAAATCCACTTATTTTTATGGTGTGTTAGCCTCAAAAATTGTGTTTGTCACCAACAAAAAGTTATTATACTCATTCAAATGGAACAAGGACAATTTTAGCACTTTTCTCAAAATCAAGATTTTGACAGAAGTATAATTTATATAGCAGGTGTTTGATTAAAATAAATCTATGAGAAAAAAAAATTGAATAAAACAGATAATTACAATTAAATAATTTTTAGTAAAATTACCTTTAAGATCAAAAATTTTGCAGTAAAATTAAAAATGTGAATCACAGATTGTCAATGCTATTAATGAGTTTACTCTTCCTAGGGTGACAAAGTAGTACTTTACCCCCTCTTTACAAGGAGTAAAGTTTGTCTTTGCGTAGCAAATGAGAAAAATAAATTGACTACCGGTACCCAATTTTTAATGTTTTACCTCATTATCTAAGGCTATTATCACAGTAATTAATCTTTTCAAATAAGATAATCTGACGATGTATTACACGATTATGTCTCCTGGGGTTTGTGTTCATCTTGATACAAGCCACCTGTGTGTTCCAGCAGACGACGACCTGAACGTGTGGATGTTTGCGATGATCGGCATCGGTTGCGTGTTCATCGTGTTTGTTGCCGCCTCCATCTTCCTGCTCTGGTCAGTATACTCTAGTGCTCATCCCTGCAAAGAAAACGCGGACGAGTGTCACCTCCTAGGGATCAATGAGGGCAAAAACAACCTAAATGATGATGATGACAGTTAAACACCGTCCAACCTCGACGAGTCCTACGAGTAGATTGGGGCAGCATTCACGTCCAAGATGGGTTTCATTCAGGTTTCGCGTGAGGAAATATTAAAAAAACAATGTGACAAAGTCAGTTGTCAGTTAAATGTATCAGTGTTATCTAGTCCAAATTCATTCGTTCTGCTACAATGTTCTTTTGGGATTTACCAAATACGTGTCACCATCTTGGCTAGATTCTGAACCCACTCTACTGAAGCACCGGGTTTTAGTGCTGAACAAATTTTTATACATATCTCTTTTTACAGTATTTTACTCCTTTGAAGGCTAGCTGCAGGAGCGAAAGGTGTTCCAGTTTTATCAGAGATACATTGTAGATTTTCTATTTTTGCTTTGTATTGTAAATAAAAAGCAAGGTAGAGACTAGTCGGTTATGCTTTGACCAGATTTGGAGCAAGTAAGCTGAACTGCTTTTCTGTATTATGCCGTTAAACCAATAATCTTTGAAGGCTTTTTCTGTTATTTTTATTAATGTTGCACAGTAAAAATGTTTTTTTGTACGTCGTTTAAAACGTTATTTGTAGAGCTTAATTAATAGATATTGTTCTTGTTCACTCAGTCGTTTAATTGTTTCACCAAAATACTTAAATCATTATGTGCAGTGCAATTCATCAATGTCTGATAGATCAAATCATTTCATCGCTTGAGCTTCCTCCACTTCCATCACAAGTTTGATGTTTTGACTATTTCTCTATTTGAAACTAATCAAATCAATTTAATATTTTCAGTAATACGGGGAAGCAGTCTAACGTTCAGACAAAGTAATGGTAGTCGAGCGTCACCTAGAAACAAGACGACATCGTCTTAGTATCTCTAGTAAAGATTCGAAGCATAAGTAATTTTTGTTACAAAGAAAATTAATAGTTCACCAACTTAATTTCAGTATTTGAAAACAGAGTTTTACTAAACTGTAATGAGCGGTTGATTTCTATAATGTTTGTGATCTTTTTTATTTATTTTTCAAGTGAACTTTTTAAATCTTGAAATTTTTTGAGATAATCATAATTACACTGGAAGGCTTTCATAATAACTAAATATATAAAATAAATAGGGGTGTGCGAATAGTGAATTTTCTGGTCGAGCCGAGCTGGTAATGAAATATTCGAGTTTCAAGCCGAGCCGAGCACAGACAGCAAAAAAAAAAAAAAAAAAATGATATATATTTTTTTTTAAATACCATCTTTTATCTTCCCAAAAGGCCATTTTTTGGCCATTAAATGAAAAAAGTAAAACGCAGTCAACTCCCGATTAACCGGGGTAATGACTGGTTGAAGGATCCCGGATAACCCAAAACCACGGTTAACAGATCTTCTAATTGAGTGAACAAGGAATAATAAAAGGGTCCAATGTGGACAAAAAACCAAGGTCAGGTGTTCTATTGTTTGGCATCTGTCAGCTGGGATGGGTGGGTAAGGTGAAGGGGGGAGAGGGTCCGGCGCTGGGTGAGGGGGAGGGTCGCTTGGGATAATTTATTCAAGATAAGAGCACGCAAACAAAAACAAGTTATTGTTCATCTTTTTGTCTAAGTGGTAAAAATTTAAGAACAATAAATTGTTTTAAATGTTTAGTTACCAAATTAGTCTAATAAATTTGTCAAATAAAATGTTAATGTAACTTTATCAAAACATTTCTTGAAATGCAAATCAAATGCATTTTGAAATGTGTTGTTTTGCATAATATAACCCAAAATTACTAAGGGTCACTGAACAGCACACGAATCAAAACGATAATTACACAATGAAGTGGAAACTAATAGGACCTTTCTTTGGGCGAGGGTGTGTGAGAGTGTGTGTGTGTGGGTGCATGTAAGAGTGCGTGCGTGTGTGCGTGTGTTGACTCCACCAGTCAAGGTCATTAGCGTGGTCCTATTGCGTCGTAAACAAACCCCGCCCCGCACCTGCCATCGTCTTGCCTCCCTAACCCTGTTTGCGATCACACAGCTCAATTATAAATTGCCGTGTTTCTCTGCTTTTTTCCATTAATTAATAAATCAAATAATTGTTAGTACAGAGTTTTCTTCTTAACTCTTTTTCTTTTGTGGAATTGTTGCTTCTGTAATTATTTTCAGCTCGACCACTCGAATAGTTTGGCATAACCTCGAGCCGAGCCGAATAGTGCTAGTATTCGACCACAACTATTCGACCACTCGAGTACTCGCACACCCCTAAAAATAAAATAGCAGGTGTTCACCAACTTGGTATTTTAAACATCTTTTGAGTAAATAATGCTGTGGCCCAAACTCTTAATCGGCATTGTAATTAATTACTCAATTTTATTTTGTTTTGCCCTCTAATTTATTAACACCATAATAAAATATAAAATATTATATTCCAAAAAAATCAAAACCCAATGAACAAGTGATATTTACTAATTTAAGAATTCATTTATCTTCACTTTTATGATGAATAAACAAAATAAATTCTATCATGTATCTCAAACAAAACAAGAGTTTCTAAATTACAAAGTTTAACTTTGTGTTGCTCAGTCAGTATTAACAGGTTAGTAAAACTGTCAATTGAGTGACCTAAAATGTGAAAAAGAATCCAACAAGCAAACTAAATCCAATTCATATTGGAAAAGCCTTCAAATGTTATTTTAAGACTGTAAAATAATTGTATGATTAAAAGATAAAATATATGCACAATAGGACTGCAAATAATATTTGAACACATCTTCAATCAACTTAAGTGCGTTTCAAATGTATTCGACATTCTTATAGTTTAATTTTCCCTTTTAGGAATTAATTATTTTTGGACAAGTCTGAAAAACAACTGCAAAGACTAATAAAGTTAGAAAGCAGCAAGTTGAATCCGAGCCATTTCTAACATTCTAGCGTTCCTCTTACAATAAAACTACAGTAAAAACTGTAAAACACTCCTGTAGTTCAGTTGACGTTTGTCTGAGAGTTACAACCAAGCACAAGGTAATTGATTATTTAGTCATCAGCTCCTGTGTTACCTGATCTGATAGTCGAATGAAATGTTAGTACTGTAAGCCTATAAATTATCTAGGTTTCGTAGCTTCTGATCATATCAAGACACCAAAAGTATGCACCGTAACTAATTGTTGCCAATGGTGGGTTATTTTTGATAATAAGTATCGCATGTGTAATTTATAATTATTTATAAATCGCATGAAAATGCCTCCTAAAGAGGGTTAAAACAATTTGAATGACAGTGGCACAGAAATCTCCATTACTGCATTTTCATTAGCTACAATTGCAGTGCATTTGTAAAAGTAATTTTCTTATGTACATTTAAATACTAATTTATATTTTCTATTCCTCCTTTAGATTTTTTCAGTTTTATTTTATCTTGGAAAAATATTTACACATACTGCAAATAGAGCAGTATTAAGTTGTGTGTCCTTTTATCCTAGGAATTTTGTGTGGGTAAACCAATTGTTCATTTTTAACTTTTTAATATAATAATGGTTTTATAACCCCCCATTAGCAAAGGTTTAACAGACAACAATGACTGCATATCCACATTCATTCGTGAGTGTGAACTTATCACTACTCTACTTACTACTTAAAGACCATCTCCTGATGTTGTTTTAATGTTGTACAAATTGTTCCAATGTCCAAACACACTATTGCTGTTTTGCAAATCAATTTTTCATTATTTACAATTTCAATCTATTTTTCCTGAGTGTGATTCACTAGTGATATATATGTTTTATACAATATTAGACATTTTTATATCTCAAATAGATATGTTTTTGTACTGAAATGTTTTAAGACACATGTAAAATAAATTCATGCAGTACAACAACAAACAGATTTTAGTTCGACCAGGAATTTAATTTCAGTAGGGTTTTAAAAACAAGTAACAAATTTGATGACTGGCTATAAAAGTACAATGGAAATCAACTAGTAAAGTATTTTAATCATTCAAAGAGGGTAAGTTTCTGAACTCATTTCTCTGTTTGTTGTTGATTGTGAATTTAAGCGAAACAGTCTGCCCCTGTATAAATGGACCCTTTAAGCCAACTGTGTTAGCTATTTAGCGTTAACCCTGATTATTTTTAAGCTTTCGCTTGCCAAATCTCCTTAAAGGAGGTTTTTGGACCTCATTATTTGCGGTTGTGATATTATGTTTATCGCTCGATCTCTTAGTGTTAGATACATCGAATGTTACCTTGGACAATATGATTGTGGAAGTGTTTGTTTTTGTTTTATGTTGATATTATAATAAGTGTTTATTGTTATGTTGACTGTTATCTGTTGGATGTTTTAGTGTATGTTTCAATTTAATTTCAATCGCAAATCATTTGATGTCTCTCTTTTCCAAGTAACAATGTTTGATTAGGACCAACAACCACACGTATACGAAAGAAGGAGAGAATAACAATAAATTGATCTTGAATTGAAATAAATTAATTCAAATCGCTTGTTAATAAGTGTTCTAGGAAGAAAAGACTTTTACAGGGTTAGAGAGATTTCAGCTCCCGTAAGTTCCATAACTCAAAGATGTCAGATGAAAAATTTAAATCTTTGTTGATTGTGAGTGATCTGTACACTGTTAAAAATATATAAGTCGATCCAATAACAAAAAAGTTTTAAGTCTGCATTTGACTTAAGAATGGGAAACTAACATATTATACTAGATTGATACACATAAAACTTATCTTTCAAATACATCTGAATAAATAAATATTGACAGAGTTGACTGACAAAGAAATTAGATTTTATCTGTTACTTATCTACCTTATTTAGAGTTAAATTTTTTACCAAATTTGGAAGGATAGATCTGTAAGAACTTAATTGCGAAGCATTGTTACTTGGAAAGTAAATTACAAAGACTATAATACCTGAGGACAACATTGTTTTCTGAATGGTATTCTAAAATCTGTCAAAACCCAGGTTGTCTCTCGTCCATTACGAGGTGCTCTGTTAAGGTTGTGTCAAGTAGCTTAGTCGTTGGACCTATTCTAGATTTTACGTCTCATCATCCATATTACATGTACATAATTCACAATTTGTTCGGTTGGCTTTAAGTTCCTCAAGCACATGTTAATCTATTTTGACAAGCACGGAACATGATCTAGCTCTATTTGTTTACGTTTTGCTGGTTCTAACGTGTACATCGAACTTGCATTGTCTACTACCAAAGGAGAAAACTCTCTGATTGCCAGTTAATTCATAAAACACAGTACAATGTTTCATAAGTATATCATCGTCCCAATAAAGCGACATGATGGATGTCAAACTTGGACATGGATATTTATGAAAGATTTTTTCAGATCAAAGTTCTAAAAGGTTTTTTTTATTATGATACCTCTTACAAAAAAGAGGAAGAGTTATTTACTTTTGACTGTGAAAAAAATTCAAAAAACAACCAGAATGAAATTGATTGGAATAAAAATGCTGCAGTAAATTATCTGCATTTGTATGTAAAAATCATATTTTCAGAAAAACAACTTTTGATTCGTATATCTACATATCTGGCCTATATATTTTGTGTAGACACTAGACAATATTGTATGTGTATAAGCTTGTATATAAATGTTGTATACAGTAAGCTATATTATATAATAGTGGGAAACTGTCCATTTAACTTACTTTTTGTATGTTTATTGTCGTGTATGTTATAAAAAGATATCAGTATAATAAAATTATTAAATTGAATTCTGTTTAATTTTTCAGCCTTATCCTACCTTCAAATCAATGATTTTGGTTAACCCATGCAATAAATGTATGTACTTAAGGAAAAACCGGTATAGGCATTATGTGAAACATCTCTGCCCGTGACATATCACAGCTTTTTAGTTACTAGCTACTGTAACGCTGGTTACACATTGGGCGGTTTCTGCTGCGGCGGCAATTTCACCGTCGCCACCGTTCGAGCAGTTGTCTGAAGATATAAATGGAAGCTTACACACTGGGCGGCAGAAATTCCGCGCGGTCGTTTTGCCGTTGGCGGTCGCTGTGCAGCCGTCCAGTGCCACTGCGGTGGGCTGTTTTTCTGCCGCCTTCAGGCTTGCAGTGGCGTACGTGACCAAATGCGAGTCTACACATTTGGCGGTGATGTTGCCGTCGCCGCCAGTTCACAGTCCACCTTTGAGCTGGTTCCACAGACGTCTTGTGTTTAAGTTGGTCCGTGTTTTCTACTGAAAATGAGTGACAGAGAAATGGGTGATGACAATGACCCATTAATTACTCAAACATTTAATTTAATTTAATTAATGTAATTTAATTTAACATTTAATTTAATACTCTGTCTATTTTATTACTCAAACACTAAATAATTTTATACAACTGACCTGTTGAATTATCCTCACAACACTCAATACGCCTATATACACACAACACACACACACTTACTTTTTACACATAGGGCCTGTGTACACGTATAATGAAAAGTCAACTACAACCCGAAGCCCGCGGTCGACTGATTGACGGTGTTTTGACAGCCCAGTGTGTAAGCAAGCAGATTTTCTCGGATGGCGACGACGAAATTGCCGCCGCGGCAGAAACCGCACAATGTGTAACCAGCGTTAGTATGATTAAAACATATGTTTTCTTCGATAAGAAAACATATAAACAGCTTTAATGTAAAGTCTTTTTCCGTCCTAAAACCCTTTAAAAAACTGTTAATCTGGTTTAACATTATAACATTTGTTAAATGTATCAAATGTTATACAACATTTTAATTCAGAACCTTTTACTCCTGCTAAATGTTACATGTAGCAAAATTGATGTATGTTACATATAGAAAATTTTATTAGCATTTATAATTTTTCTATAATAAACTGGATTCTCACTTGCCCCAAAGCCAAATTTTTACTGGGCAAGTGAGCCAATAGGACGCTATTTCAAAACAAATGCTGGCCTGGAAAAAAATTGTAATAGGAAATGCTTTTTTGATTATACGAATGCATTCTTCATTGCTTCATGATCAAAATGGTGGTTTTTATATTATTGTATCTTTTTTGTTTGCTTATCATAAATTTTCTAGCGGTCAACCAACAAACTTAACACTTAAGTTTAAATGTAAGGGGATTTTGGCTTATATTTTTTTGTAAAATAAATTTATTTCAAAACAAAATATATATTCAGAAAGATCAATAAATTTACTGCAAAGTACACTTTAAATAATCAAAAAAGGAAGCTGTTTTAAGGTTTACACAGCCAGGGTTCTTACTTACCCCACTTCACCTTATTAAGTATTTTTTGAACTTTTGAAATGTACATTAATGTTTTGCTACCCAGCTTTTATCCTTGAACACATTTTTTAGCTATACTAGGCGTCATGAAATTGCGAGCTTGGAAATTTAAACAGCTGGAAGCGGATTTACATTAGTCTTACCTAGAGATGTTGCCAATTTGTTTTTGTTTACATGTTTTCCTACATTTTCAGTAATTAATAACATTTGCCAACAACTGGATTAGTCGGCACAAATCGGCAACACGGTTTTAAATTCAGGCTCGCATTTTCGTGACGCCTACTATAATGAATAAAAGAAAAATCTGCTGATAACTGTAGAAATAAACCAACATGTAATATAGTAGAACCTCGATAGTTCGACTCTTGGTGGTTCTACACTCATTATAGTTCGACACGGTCCGTGACAACTTAATATGTCATTAACGACTGATAATGTCAATATTGGGGACTATCAAAGGCGAAAATTTTAACAAAGTGGTGAAAATTATTTTAATTTTGGCTATATAATAGTTCAATAAAGTTATGTTTTCATTAATACGTAGTGTTTCTTAAATTCAACTTGTGATTTTTGTGCTCCCTACATTAAAATTTCCCATATACTCCCTATAGTTCTAATCTATCTTCAAATCTTCAACCTGTGGTTTAACAAATTTATACCAGATTGCAGCACCCTGGCGAGTGTGAGTAAAGCGGACGAACTTGTCATCGGAGCGAGTGAGTGCAAGTTTTACAAATTTTACTTTTACAAGTTTACCGAGCAAATGCTCGGATCTCTGTAGAACAGTTGGAGGGCCCAGGGTCAGAAATGGCCTGGAATTTCTATACCTATGTTTTGCAGAATTGAGAGTTCGAGGTGGTGTCCTCCGTCGTCCCTCGGGCTTGGGTATCACGATAATTTGATGAGAGAAAAATGAAGGGGACATTGCTGGTTTACTGACATGATCAACTAACTGTGACACAAATAAATATATTTGCATGTAGATGAAATAAAGATATTTTAATCCAAATAATATTAAATGGAGAAATTTTTTTGTTAGTTGTTAGGTTTATGATTCCATCACGCAAAAATTTAGAGCTAAAACTTTTTAGGAATAAAGAAAATTTCTGACATTCCCACAGGTTTATTTTTGTATGCAAAATCGACCCATTGAATTTTAAAGCTTATTGATTCATTGCATACAGATTTTATTTATTTAATCAATAGCCTATATAGTTCAACAAGTCTACATAATGCAGCTTTAAGTGATTGATACACAATAGTAAACACGAGTAAACCAAACTTCACAGGTCGTTTGCCTAGGTTCTTTAAATCCAAAGAATAGGCACGGCCACAGCAAAGTGAACACGAACAAATCGAATCATCTCGATTGAAACATCATTTGTACTCCGTCGATGGTGCCTGACCATACCATTAGAATTGCCAGGTATTCTTCTTTGCAATTTTGTTAAATATATATATATATATAATCCAATGGATTTGGATTAAAATGCTACACCAGCACTAATGATCAGCAAGACACTGGTGCAACTGAATAACTACCTTCCCAGGACAACTTTAAAACTGGTTTATACTAGTTGCGAAGTTGACATTGGGTACAGCAAACGAAGTTGTCATAACACTGTGTGGTAAGTCTTTTGGCTGTCCACTATGACAATTTCCCTTCCTTCATAATCCATTCATGTTCAAGACAGCGGGGGGTTAATGCGAACTGCATGTAAACCTCTAACTGGAACATGAGTGGACAGTCCCGTGCCTCACCCTTTCTCTTCCTTCAATATCCCATCCTTCCGGGATACTTGCGCAAAATGCCCATTAGAGGCAGACGTGCTCAACGGTTCGGCCGGGGTCTCCTTATCCACCAATAACAATACCGTAACAACTGAATAACTGCATTCACATTCACACAAGCCTTAGGTTCATTTTGAATGGTTGAAAACCATTGCATGCATGCAAGGAAATGTTTTGTCTTTGTGATGACACCTGCGTCAGTTGGTCGTGGTTCTGGTGCCGTGAGTTTTAGGTGCTGGGCCCATCCTCTTGCCAAATTATATCACAGTGTTTACCTCATTTTGCAGGGGACGACTGAGGGTCCCATACCAGGTTCTAATTAATGCTGGGACTCTTGGTTCACTGCAAAATATTTACAATGGTGTGCACACCTGGTGATTTTACCCTGGGCTGGAGGGGCTTGCTCCAACCACACGACCAGTGCTTTACAGTAAAGCAGGACAATCTATTTATTAATAGGCAAGCATGTTTACTTTCTTTCTTTTTTCTCAGCTCGTGTGCATCGTAGGAGAAATCCACGCATAAGTTACTGTTAGACATGTAGAATCCCGTAGATTAGCAGAATCACGTTGTAATTTAATGGACCACTGGGTCAATTCCTATAGAGGAGAGGTGGGTAAAACCGGGTAGTCGGGTGCAAACCAGGAAGTCTGATTTCACCCAGTTGAGTGCTGGTACCTAACGGTGGATGCCGAAACTAACATGTAGTTGGAGAGGGGAAGTAGCATACATCGCGCCATTAGTCTCTGACGAGAAGAACCGTGGCTTATAAGAGCATTTCTTTGTTTGTGTTATTTCGCTTGTCTTCTTCTCAGCGTTACAGACACTTTCATTGCCAACTATAGAAGAACTACGTGAGTTTCAGTCAAGGTGACTATACACTATTGTGTAATCTATAACTTTATCTTTACACTGCAAATAAGCAATATCTCAAATTCATTGTTAATCAGCACACACTCTTAATACATTAAGTTTTTCTTGGTTACTACCAGTGGGGTGAAACGGGGTATGTGGCCCGGGGTAAAATTGGATGGTACTTATACATGTTCTATGCGCTACATATTGGGAATCTGATTTTTCGCTCATATACCGGTATACATTGACTAAATATTTGTGCTTTGGTACTATTTTATTAAATAAAGTACCAGGGGGACCGAGCTTAAGCTCGGTAAAATTATCACACAAAGCTCGTTCGCTCCGCTCACTCGCCCTCTTTCTTTTAAAGATGAGCTCGTTCGCTTCGCTCACTCGCCAAGCCACTTTGATATAGTTGTCTTAAACTACAGGTTAAAGATGTAACACATTGGTTTATATCTACAGTTATCAGCTGATTTTTGTTCAATTTAAAAATCTCCATAAGGATAACATGGAAACTTTGAAGGGCTCTAGAACGAAAACAGGATTTTTCCCAGACATGGGACCAGCTCCAATCGATTTCTGGTGGCCAAAACCCCCGTATCCAATCAAAAAATCAAAAATCCTTGGAGCGAAAAAAAAGTTTGCCCGTACAAACGGAGCTTGTTTTAGAGTATAAGATGTGGGTATTTAGTAATAAAATGTTATTAAAAATTTTGCTTTTTTATATTTTTTAGTACCAGGTTAACCGACGAGCCTTGCTTGTTGGTTTTAATTCAGTGTTTTGATATAGTGTCATTGTAATAAAGCTATTAAATTTCCACCAACAACCAACTATACCTCTTCATATAGTTAACAGCTGTTTCAAAACGTTTGCTTAACATTACTGTTCTTTATTTTTGTATACATTTCGTTGTTATTTTGTTACCAAAATAGCAACCCATAAGACCAATGTTAAAAATTACGATTTTTAAACTTAAATTTAGACCAAATTCGATTTTTCCTGTGATTGAGGCTGTTTCTAAACTTATTTTTGGGCCAAAACACTCTTAACTGCAAAGTTTAAGCAAATAATCTATCCGCTAGATTTCGAGATCGTGGAACACACATCCCTTCAGACATTGCTCGTATTATAGTATAGGTTATATACCATACTTAACATGTGCATTTACTTAGTCTTACACCACTAGTGGGGTAAAACCGGGAATTGCACTTTTTAGTACAAAAAAGATCATACGAAAAACTATAAGACTTGCCTATTATTTTTTAAGAAGCAATTTAAAAGCAAATAAACAAAAGATGAACTGAGCCATTATTTGAAATTTTCTGTATGAAAACATGGTATTATCTACATGTCACTAAAGCTTTGCTATCCGGTTTTACCCCAATCTCCCCTACAGACTTTAAAAGTTTAAACGTAGTCTTAAGGAAGAATCAAGAAATCTAGAATGAGAAGGAGGTAGGTGACATCAACAAAAACAATAACAAATTCGATGACGTCAAAGGTACAACACTTAAAATATTCAAAGCAAATCACTCATGTGTCAAGATACAATGATACAATGCTTTTATTGGGCCAATCAATACAAACTGTTACATGCCAGGTCAGCATAGTATAAACAAATCAGGAAAAAACCAAGCAAATCAATGTCTTACATAAAATAAGAAAGGCTAAGTACAAGATAAACAACATGAGTCAAAGGTGCAGGACATACTTTAAGATGCTTCAATCAGCTGTTAGTGTCACCTACCTTGGTTTTTGTTCTAGATGAGGAAGAATATGGTAATTGATTGAATGGATTGAATCATTAGACAGCTACATACATCCCTCGGCGCTCAGTAGTCCACCGAAGCGGCGTTGAGCTTGTCATTTCTTGCCTGACGGGGTCAGGGCAATCTTGCTAACGCTAAAGCTGTGATATAATAACATATATTTTTAGCAAATCATGAGGAACAGATGTTTAACACGACAGATGTTTCATAATTTTGTAAAGATCAAGTGAAATTTAGTCTAATTTCGATCAGTGGGCCATAGTATACCGTACAATATACTGTATAACCTAACCCAGACCAACAATTTAAGAAGCTACTTACTTCGCAGATTTATGAATTTTTAAGTCACATTATCCATTTTTTTTATTTCCCAAAAGCTTAGTCCTCAATGGTCTTGCCTTGCCATGCGGGTGATTCTATTATTAACTATTAATAATTATTGTCTCGTCTGCCGGTGCGACAGCAGCGCACGGAAACGACGAAGGTTCGCAGGTGCGTGCGCACTAGTGACACCTAGTGGCGGGCGTCACAACTACCAGCGCCGCCGACAGCGACAGCGACACTAGCTCCAGCTCCTGGCTCCTGGCTCCTGACTCCTGATCACTGACATTGTGATTGTATCGGTCTGTGACGGTCGACGGATTCTGTGTGCACGGTCCAGTCTATCTCGGATTGATTAGGATTGTTCGTCCTTGCCTGACAATATCGTGAGTACCATTACGTGTTATTAATTACATGTTAGTGTGACATGTCGACATGTGTTTAAACGCAAGACCGTGACGAATTTTGTTTGTCCAGTTTTTAGTAAATATTTGCTGACATGCGAATTGCAGTTCCAAAAAATTATAAGCGATTGATGATTGTTGTTATCAGTAAATATTCTTCAATGAAAATATCATTTTATTTCATAATAATAAATCATATAGGCCTATATTTCACTTGTACAATGGTTTATATCAATAATTTATTGTTTTCAAAATAAAAATCAATGTAGACAGTGTATTATGGTACGGTATTTGGTTTGTGTTTCTGAAAGACGTATTATCGATATTCAATTACCCTATCCTAATACATGTTATTAAAGCTTTTGTTTGTTTTGAAGGACTGCCATTTTGCTCCACCCCCAGTTGCATGGGGTTGTGGGAGATGAGAGAGTGTTTGTATGGGGGAGGGGAGGTTTTGCGATCTCGTTTCTGCTTAGAGGGAGGGTGATAACCCCGTAAAACATTGAATATCTTCCTTTACAGTTTTTGTGTGGTTAGGACTGTTAGGAGGTATGTTTTTTGTTGTATAACTCCCGTTTTCTATTCATTTTTTCCTAGTAGCAGTTATTTTCTTAATTTTTGATATTGGAATAATTTTAATTACCTAAAATATCGAGTATAAAAACATCTATAAGTTAATCAAAATTTGATTAACTTTATACCATTAACATTTGCAAAAATTAAACGTTGAAATGAGAAATAGTAAAATAATAAATAATACATGGACTAATTATGAATTATTATTATGGAGTAAGTGGTGGTTGTTTTTATGTACACAAACATCTAACCTAAAAAAAAATAATAGGTATACCTTTCAATTTATATTGTACCTAGGACCCTATATCCTGATATTGATATTATTAGCGAATTTCCCATAGGGAATAAGCTATTACCGTAGGTCTCATGGTAAGACCTAAGAAAGGGACCATGTTACTTTTTCGTTTTAAGGTGCCCAGAGACCAAAAATAATAGTCATTAAAATTTATATATATATATATATATATATATATATATATATATATATATATGTATTTATATATATATTAATTGTTTTTATTTTCATTATAAATAAACTAAGTACCCTTTTTACTTTTTAAAAACATTTTTATTTTACTGACAACTAGTTTCGATCCTATTTAGGTTATATATGTATGTATATATATATGTGTCCCTAGACACGATAACTCTCGTAAAAATGGTCCGATCGACACCAAATTTGGTAGAGATGTGTAATCCTACGTTTATTCGGATGAGTTCGAAAACCAGACATATCGACCTACCGGAAGGGGTAGTTTTGGGGGGCTTTGTACCCCAAAAATAAGTTTTTTGCATTTTTCATATGTAAATTTTAAAAATTTTAAATTTTTATTTTGACCATTGGATTTAGCTAAAAAAAAACACACAATTTAGTATTTTGAAGCTTTGCTCTATCTCCATTGGTTACCGAGATATTAAAAAGTCTAAAGACAGTACATTGTCTTTTGGGGCTCCAATGTTAATCTTATGGAGAATAAGGATGTGTTAATATTTCACTTATTAACTAATATTTATGGATGAAACTTGGTATTTAGCTTCATTTGGTTGAGATTCATCCATTTAAGGTAAAAAATCTTGGTTTTTGCACTTGTTATGGCAGCAAACCTGCATACTCTTTTCCTATGTATATCATATGGAGAATAGGCAAACTCTTTTATTTATGGACAGATATTGATGAAACTTACTATATGGCTTTATATGGTCGAAATAAATTTTTTCTATGCTAAAAACCTTCTTTTAGTGTCCCCCATGGCAGCATACCTGCATACTCTTTCCCTATATATATCTTAAGGAGAATAGACATTTATTACCCTATGAGTACGTGATGAAAATTTGTTTACAAGTTTAGCTGGTCAAAATTAATATTACTAATTTGGAAATTCGCTGAATACGCAGGTCTGCTGCGACGGGGGGTATTAGGAGTTGTAATTTATACTTAGTAGGTTTTACTGTGCAATGTTTTTCATAAATCTATAAATAAAAACTAACTATAATACAAAAGCAATTTAAAATTAAAGTCTTATTGTGCCTTATTATTTTTCATATTAAAATTCTACGTACCAGATAAAGTACATTTGACTGTATGGTTATTAAAACTTAAATAAAAATTTATCAATTTATCCGTTTTTAAACATAATTACACAAAAATTAAGGTTATCTTTGCACACCTATAAGACTATTATCATCAATATTTATGTATTGTTGTCAATTTACCATTTAAATAATCACAACGTCTTGAAGCAGTTTTAAAGTAAAAATTTGTTCCCATTACTTTCTAATGTCAAAAATGTCTCCAACTTATCAGATTAGTTAGACTATATAGTCTATATAGTCTAATTGTCTTTAATATAGACATGATATTATTATGTCACAGATTATTTTTCATCGTACAAACTTTAAAAATTTTATAAACTTTTTAAATAATAAATTTATTGCGTTCTTATAGTTTAATAAATTACACAATTACTAGTACTTTATACTTATTATTCACTTCTATGATTACACTTTCTAGTTGTTCCCTTCAGTTATTTGTAAGATTACTTTACAGATGAGAGAATGTGAAGGTTCCATTTCAACAGGAAACAGGAAAGTAATGATTGATATAGCCTATAAACATATGGAGCTTTTCCCCAAATGTTTGTAAACTTGGACTGTAGTCACAACAATAAAGAAGACAATGGCATGCGGCGTCACCGTCAGTGGCAGAAATAGAATTGCCCAAGCTGCTGAGTAATTAATTTCAGAGTTTCAGATCAAACCATCATTCCCTACCGAAACCCCTTTGATTTTATATCTATTAATTTCTTCTCAACATATTATTTTTTAATTCAGTAATAATTATATTAAATTTTATTTAATAATAATATTAAATTCAATTAGGGGTAAAATATAAAAAAATAAAATGAAATGACACTATATCGAGGTTTTAAACTAAATTCTCATAAAAACCATTTTGGTTTTTATAATCCTAAGGTTTAGACCCGTTTTTGAACTGTTCAGTTTTTGAATGTTTTTATCAAATCCCCCGATTGCCAATCATTGTATAATGCGGCTAAAAGTCAAATAAGAAATGTAGTAGCCTAATAAGGTAAATGTGAACACTTTAATCTGTGAATTTAAATGAGGGAAGTTTTTTAGAACAATAAAATTAATTGAGTTTAGAAAAAATTTAAACAAGTAAGCCTCAAATTACAACCATATCAAACTTCGTACTCTCCAATGTCATCTACGTTAATGTAGGCTAAAATGACAAACAATCTTTTTTGTAAATTTTTACAGCTTTTTAAATAAATAAATATTTGTTTTACTGCTGGTGTGTTTTTAAAACTAAAATTGTAAATTAATCAGAGGTAGATAAAACAATCTTAGCGTTGAAAAGTAAGACCAAGTTGACGGATTCCGTGAAATATGTGAATAAGTTATCTGTTGATATTTGACAATTATTTTAGAATGAACTCAAGATTGTACTCCCTAAGTAAAAATCCCATACCTATGGTTATTCTTTATGTAAATGAACATCAGGTTTTCAATTTAATGTTGAATAGGAGTGCAGTCTTCAATTACCTTTCGAATAACAGGATAAGATATCATTTATATCAAGCACAGCAGGTGCTAAATCCATTACAGTAAGCTATTATCCATTGTGCTAAATCTATTGAGCTGGTGAATTAACTTCTTGATTGGTCTTTGCTCTAACCACTTGTTTTTCTGCTGCATGTAATTTCCTTTAATATTCTTTATTGAATGTATTTAATACAAAATCATATTTTACTATAATTATTAACCCTCCAGGCTTGAAGACCGACTTTTACATATTTTTTATGTGTTTTATATACTGGGCCTTTCTTGGAGAAAATGTGCGTATCAATGTTACAGTGCTGGGAGGAAATACAGGGTATTTGTAGTAAGAAAATTTTGAAGTGTAACAACACAAAATTTTATTGCAGTACTGTACATGTATATTCCAAAACTGGACATTTCAAAAAATATAGCAAGTTTCAACTAAATCTAAAAATTGAATATTTGTGCAATTTTTATAATGACAAAGGTCCAAACTTGAAATTAAATTGTCCAAATAAAAAATTTACAGTAATCAATTGTTTTTTTAGAAACAAGATTTAAAAATACAAAAAAAATTATTTTTAATATACAGTACACTCTTGTTTATCGGACCTAATGTGGCGGACGGCCGGTTCGGATGTCAAAAAATTCCGATGAAGCGGAGTCCATCGTGAGTCATCATTTCCGCCCGTACAGTGACCGATCGTGATTGTATTCACTCTTATTTTTAAGATAACACGAGAAATTTTATGGAAATAAGGTACTCAAACTTTGAATATGGTAACAATGAATCTATAGGAATCAACGCAGTAAATAAAGATCCAAAATCTTTATTCTCATATTCCATATTCATATTCCACTCATCTTCCAGCAGTAAACTGACTTCCATGTAACACAGGTGCAGTCGCTATAAAATACTAAAATACTATATATATTTTTTTCGTGTTTAAGTCAAATTACTCTTTCAACGGATGACGTCTGAATTTTTGCACACTGCTCACCTTTGATTTGTTAATTAAGTTGGATGTTTTTAACTTAGTTAGTTTTCATGCGAACTTTTATTGTTATATTTATTTACTGACAATGTCCAATCAACTTTGTATGCCTTATGACTAATAAAAATCTTGAATCTTGAATCTTGAATCTTGTCGCGACGCGAGACAGAGGGAATGACAGTTTGGGAAGCGGTCGAAGCTGATGTTTACTTCCTGCCACCCATCCTCTTTCTATGTTTGTGTGAATATTCCACGGCCTCGTAAATCACATTGATGGGTACAGATTATGGAAAACGCCTGATGACGTTTGGTGCAAAATATGATTCTTCACTGTTGTGCGGATAGAACGAATGAAAATTGAAGGCGCTAAAACAAAAATTATTCATTTCGTAAGAAAAAAAAATTAATAATTTCCAGATTTTTCAGTTTCGATGAAGCGGAGTTCGGATGTCGCCGAGTTCGATGAACAAGAGTGTACTGTACCTAGGTACTAAGTCTACTTATAAGTCCCTACTCTGGTGACGGTTATCTGTGAGAACATAAATTATTAATTATTTATAAAAATGGCAAAATGAGAATGTCAACCAATAAAAACTATTTGTTAACTTATTCTACAATTAATCCATGTAATTAGAATTAGTTGTAATGTTTCTCAATGTTATGTACTTGTGAACTTAATAAGTTGTATCAATCGTATGAACTGGTGATGGCATAGTCGAACAAACCGAAAATTAGTGTGGCCAGAACATGAGTGGTGATGTCGGTGCACCAGACCGCTCACGTTTTTAGTGACTTCGGTTTACCTCATGGCTGTTGTGCACCACCATCTAACCTCAAAATTACACCTCGGCAGCGATGGCAGCTAAGGCACACCTAGTGGAGTTCGCTGTAGCATAACTCGAGCAACAGCGAACATAGCCTAGCTATCTGCTAATTGGTGGGAACTAAGACTGAAATTTAAATTGGTCTCGCAGAACATATGCATCACCACTGCCTTGTTAAGAAAAATTACTAAATTTTTAGAATACTTCAAATGTTGAGAATATTGGTAATTTCAAAACACAATATTTTTCAAAAGCTAATTTTATTTTCCTACTGTAGGTGAGTTTTGAAAGTTATTTCATAATTAGTTCACAGGTGTCAATAATTTTGTACCTGTCGCCCACAAACACACATAAATGCAAAAGTAATTTTTTTACAAACAGTGAAATATATTTGTCTATTTACAAATGATTTGTCATAGCAAAATTTCCACAAGACAGTGAAACAGCTTTACTGAATAGCAGTATCAAATTTTATATCCTTAGTTACTGAGTTTTATAAACACAAGCTGTAAACGTCAAAGACGCTCAAATTGACGAGGGTGTATTGAGTCGTAATTGATAAATACATCTCCAATTCTATTCGTAATTTCATCCCTGATGCAATTTTTACTGCTAGTAGATCTACATTTTGGGATGTATTTTGAGTCGTTCATTGACAAATACATCTCCAGTTCTATTCGTCATTTCATTCCTGATGCAATATTTATTTCTGTTAGCAGATCTACATTTCTTTAAAATTAGCCATATTTAAATATGACCGACAATCTTTATGTCAACTTTAATTTTAATTATATTACAGGGTGTGAAGAACTGAATGGAAGTTAAAAAACATGGCACAAATCGTAAATGGGATCGCCACCATACCTCCTGCTGATAAGAAGAAATCATCCTTAGGCTCCAAGTAAGGTCATAATTTTGGTAGGGAGGGGCGGTGAAATCTAAGCAAAAAATAATAGTAATAATTTTTAGTAAATTTCTTTATTTACTTTTTTTTTGTAATTCAATTTATGTTAATTTTTAAAGGTGAATCAATCTCATACTCTGTCAAAATTTCAGCTCTGTAGACACATTAGGTTTCTTATAAGAATTATACCGAAACACGCAGTTTTCAGTACTTCTGACCTTAATAGCCCTTGAAGTAGTTGTCCTAAATAAAAAATAAAAACTGCACGTCATAGTTACAATGTAAGAAGTAGTTTAGGGCAAAAAATAAGTGTGCATGCTCAACCTTAAGGTATAATATTAAAATGTCTTGCAGGTCAGGTGTATATCACATAAGCGGAAAAGATGTTACGACAAATCCTCGGTCAAGAGAGCGAATGGGCTCTCCCACAATGTTGCCTGCGTTGCCTAACATTAACATCCACTTCGACGATCTCTGCTATTCAGTCCCTGACAAACGGAGAGGTAACATTATTTTTAATATTTATATTTTCATTATTTTATTAATATTTAGTATTTATGTTATTATTTATGTTTTAGTTATTTTTTAATTCTTTTTTTAATTTTTTTTTTAGTGAAATTAATTAATTTAGTATAATGCTTGCAAAATTTTTGAGAGGTTTTATATTTTTTATACTAGCTTTGACTATAAAGCCTAAATAGAGGGTGATAATTATATACAGTTTGCACAATTTTGGAATGTAGTTCATGATACTCAAGCAACCTAAGACTTCTAGCTCTTAGTTTATGAATTGTTTTGTAGACAGTAATACAAATTATGGTCGGCGAATATAAAAAAATATATCACCTTCCCTACCCTGGCTGGCTGTTATCTGATATAGACGTTTGTAAACTTGTCCAACTAGACAAACTTACTTACTGTAATTAATTTTCTGTTTCCTCTATACTCTGAACAAATTCACTTCAACCATTCTGTGATAAGATCATACATATTTTAAAACACCATTTAAACAGTACCGCAATATTTAAATGTATTGATATATAATGTGTTAATTAAATTGTAAATTTTACATTTCGCTGGCATTATTTTAGATGTGAAGATTGTTAAAAAATTAATAGGTCAATGGTTCTTTTTAATATTTTGCTGAAAATGACAAATTCATCTCACCAAAGGCAATTTTTCTGTTGGAAACACACAGGTCTGGCATTTTTATCCCTAGAGTTGATCAGCCTTGTACACTAGGTTCAGGCTAGTCTACTCAGATTGTAGAGAAGTCCCCCTCCTCAGGTAGAAACCCTTCCTAATCCCTTAATGTCAAAACAATGTAACCACTCGGGACGGTTAGCCGAGGAGCCATCATCTGCCCCGCTATTCCAAGAAATTTCATGCCCCACTATAATTTGCAATTAGTTGGTGCACTAGTCCTACATTATTAAATTATGGCTCAGACGAATAAAAGCATTCATGAATCACAATTCTAAGAGGAACATTTCCGACATAAAAGTTGTCACGCAACCAATAATTTAACGGGATATCATAGATCTGTGATTTAAGTTTTGTTTTACTTGTCGAGGCAAGACAAAAAAAAGATTCATCATTTAATAATGTAGGACTAATGTATCAACATATTGCGAATCATAGTAAGGTATAAAATTACCATTGATGTATACTATTGGATTGAACTCTAATTGAATCCCAAAAGCGGTCCGGCGTGTATAGCACTGTGAGTCTACTGCTGTGCATTACGACAGTGCACGCCGCTGTTTACATGTTCCTGGACAACAAAAGACTGGTTAAAGATTTATTCACAAAAATTTCATTTGTGACAAATAATTTTGTTGATCATAAAATTGGTGATGACAAAAGAAATAATGATTAACAAGAATTACGTGTTATTCAGTTTTTTCCTAAGATTTGTCAGATATGAAAAAAGTTGTATGATAAAGTTTATATATGCATATTTCACTCCAATTTTACTGTTGCCTTTCTTTAAGTTTATTTCTGTTATATAGACAGTATACATTTCACCCCCATGGGCGTAGTTTCAGCGTTTTCATTGGGGCAGTTTCTACTATTGTGACCTGGGAATACCCTCACTCTCCTATTCCTAGCGTGTTTGAACAATTATCATCCAAGAAATCATCAATAGAAAGCTCATTTCAAGTCCATAAGTGCTCATTACAAACAAGTTCCCATTATTGAAAAGGGGGGTCGAATGTTTCCCCCTGCGCCCCTCCCATCTATTATTACCAAAGAGGCAATATTCAACTGGTTTTAAACTAATCCAAATAACCCTTCCTTCCAAATAATTTCCTTCTCTTTCCTAGTCCGTCCCTTAGAGACACAACTTGATTGTTTTGATTAATTTGTATAGTTAAGTATCATATAAAAAATAAAACATCTTGAAACAAAAATATTGTTAGTTGAGAGTTAACTCCCTTCTAATTATTGCTACGATAGAGAGAGAGAGAGAGGGGGGGGGGAGAGAGATAATATTTTATTTACAATCTACAAGACTGAAACTATGTCAATATTAAAAACATACAACACTAATGACATGTTTAACAAAAGGCAAAACAGAAGGAGGTCTTTCTTGTTCATGCAGAGCGCCAGTTCAGGAATTCGTCCAAGCTGTGCAATGGACACTGGAGAAGCCAGTTGTTGAGAGCCATCTTCAGATGTCTCCTAATCCCTCTCGTTTCGCAGGTTCCAAGAGACTACTGTCAGGACTGACCGGAACCTTCCCGTCCCAGAAGCTGACTGCTGTCATGGGGCCATCGGGGGCTGGCAAGAGTACCCTTCTCAACGTCTTGGCTGGCTACAGGTAAAACCTCTTGTACAGAAATGAGGCTCAGTGCCACTTGTTTGGTCGAGTCCTGCCAATTTAACTCTTTCCAAGCTGCAGCTGGCAGGCAAAGCCCAAGACAGTACCAAAACAATTAGTGGTTGTGGTTAGAAAATAGATTTTGGAAAAAAAGTTTTTTTTACTTTTAACTAATAACAAAAGACATTTTTTTAGGTATTGACCCCAGTGGTTTTTGCAAGTGTAAACGCTTTTAGGGAAAGCGGTCCAAACCCCTTAAAGTCTGCGGGCATCCCAGGAATTGAACCTGTGACCTCTTGAACTGAAGTCCAACAGGCTAAGGGTTAGGCTACACCTTCATTTTACTTTAATGAAAGAAATATTTGTATATGACTTATAATCATAATTAGCGTGATGTACACACATCAAATGCTCACTATGAGTCACACTGTCACGTAAATATTTGCCCTTCCTTTCTAAAATTCCAAATAGAACACATATTTATTTGTAACAAATTACAATTTAATGCTATTATTAGTAATAAAGTTGAAAATACTGTTTGAAAACATCCGATAGCTTTAGAATACAGAGAATTTTATTGCCATAAACATTAAGTTTACAATAGGTGTCATACAATAAAAAATAAACAACAATAATTGAATGAATTTCAGAGTTTATTTGCCCTCTCCAGAAACTTGTCAATGGTGTAGATTGGCTCCTCCATAAGCCAGCAACGCAGTCTTCCTTTCATCGTGCTTTCTTCCAGTTGCTTGAGCAAGGTTAGGATGGCGTTGAAAAGCTTAGCTCCAGCATAGGATGGTTTTTTGGCAAGTAGTGCCGTTCTGTGAGCTGGCAAATTAAAGTTGTGTCCATGCCTGGTATTTCTTCCATAGTGGTTTTTTCAAGTCGAGACTAAGAGCATGAAGGATGACCTCAATGTCATTGATCCTATATGATATACGTTTCATCAGTACCTCGATAATATTGTCTTCAAAATTGGTACCACTTCCATATGAATAAATAAATAAATCTTTATTGTCAAAAGAATACAAATGATCATTGACAATGTCATAATTATAATGTAGAATGTCTTACTTCATAAATTAATCAATCACACAAACATACTACATTCACATAAACACACACTGAAGTAAACTGATAGCTTTAGTAACAACAACAAAAGATTAAGTTAGTGTGGTATTGTTGTTTTGTGGTGGCCATTATGTGCAATGGGAAGGAGGTCGAATAAATTAAACACAGCTTAAACTTTAACTACCGTCAACCGAGACACGGCCATCATGGAGGTGAGCTGGAGACTGAGGAAGAGTTTAAGCGTGGTTGTAGGGACCGTTGGAAAGGGATGTGGCGTGATCTCGGTGACCAATAGGATTTATTTAAAATCGTGTGATCGCTGCGCTGTCGATCGGACGATGTCCGTCCGTCTGTCTGTCTGTCGCAGCAGACTTACATTTCCAACTAAGATAAATATTACATTGAACTAACATATGTTTCATTAAATATATTACAGTCAGCCAACTCGTGTGAAACAACTCGCAGCTGATGATAAAACAAACGCTCGCAACGGGCAATTTGGCCGATTTTATGTCTAATGCAAGGAAAGGTTTATTAATCTATAGAAGTTCTTTTGAAGTATTATGTTATTGTTAACCTTTATGTTGCAGGACAAAGGGGTTAACGGGAACAGTCATGTTGAACGGAGTGGATCGTAAATCGCTCAGATCTCACCGCAGACTTCTCAGCTACATCATGCAAGAAGATCACTTGATGCCTCATCTAACAGTGCTTGAAGCCATGACTATAGCGGCCAACCTTAAATTGGGCGACCACTTTTCAAAAAAAGGGAAATCAATTGTTGTAAGTTTGTTATTAATTAAAAGAAAGTCAGCTTAAGTGGTCTTTATTAATTTGCAGTGGACACTTGATGATTTTGGAAAGAATATTATCTTCTAATATACGAGATATGTTCGGAAAGTAAGTTCCGTTTCTGTTATTTTTTGCAACAGTGCTGTCATTACAGTTCCACGCATGCGCTGTAGACTCTCTGTGTCAAGCAAAAAGACAAAATGACGTCACTTGGAGCTCACTTCGTATCGCTTGTGTGTAGTGACAGATCAGTTGATTAAAAATCCCGCCTCTTGTAAAATTTGATCGGTGATCCGTTTTCTGAATGCAAGAAAAGTAAAACATTATATACTATAGGCATTTTGTTGATTGATTTTTTACCACAAGAGGTAACAAACAGTTAAGAAGTTTATTGTGAGAAGCTGCAGAAACTGTGCTGCGCAATACAGAACAAGCGTCGAGGAATGCTAACAAAAGGCATGGTTTTTCTTTCAAGATAATGCCTGACCACACACTGCCAATGTCACAAAAACACTCCTTCAGGGTTTTAGTTGGGATGTGTTTGACCATTCTGCTTACAGCTCCGACCTCGCTCATAGCGACTTTTATTTGTTTCAGCATCTGAAGTCTTTCCTTGACAGTCGGCGGTTAAACAGTGACTAAGAACTGGAAGACGAAGACATCATGGTTATTACACAGGCAGCAACATTCTACGAAGGGGATATACAGAAACTTATGCCACCCTATGACAAATGCCTGGAGCTATGTTGAAAAATGATGTTAGAGTTGCAGATTTTTTTGCAATTAATGTTTTTGCTATATCTGTACTTGTTCTTTTTTGTATTAAAACTTAACTTAATATTTTCAGGTAGATGAAATTTTGGAGACTCTTGGACTAGCTGACTGTAGAGAAACAAGATCTGCAAACCTCTCCGGTGGTCAAAGGAAACGGTTGTCCATCGCTCTAGAACTCATTAACAATCCTCCAATTATGTTATTCGATGAACCAACAAGGTTAGTCTACCTGTAATGGTTATGGGATTATTTAACTTTACCTAAAATTTGTAGTAAACAGTACTGTATGATAAAGTATACAATGACTTTTACTTATATGCACTCAATCAAACAGGTTTAACCAAGTCATACCCCTCCCCTCCTGTCATCCAATGTTAATGTACAATACTGAAGATATACTCTGGTAATTGATTAATTATAATTTACCATCAGCTATCATAAACAACCCGGTAGGATAATATATCCCTACAGCTTGGTAAACAGTTATAAGTATTTATAGTGTACCAAGGATGTAATTTGTTTATTAGCTCTTTGATTTTGTAAAAATGTATAGCAAAACATTATTCATAATGTTCAATTTTCATTATGGTTTTCATGTGATATTTATAACTGTTTATGCAGAATCTCAATAATGAGTATTCCAGAAAATTTTGTTTTCAACGTCGTTACGAACGGTTTCCAAAATTCAAGAGGATTTCAAGTTAAACAAATTTTATCACATAATTTACCTTACGCTGTATATTGAAATGAAGTTTTTTCTCAATTGAAAACATATAATGTGGAAGTGATTAACTTCAAGAAATAAACCTATATTAAATGCACGAAAATAGTTCAATAGAAGTTTTAACAACTAGGTCTCCCTCACTTGCCCTGCAATTTTCTCATTATTCATGGTTATGTTTACCATGTGTATTACAGTACACATTCCTGGGTAGTGGTTTTTGCTCCTTGAACTTCATGTTATTGTTAGATCTGCTCATTGTGCTAACCCCTGATTTACGTTTCGTAGCGGACTGGACAGCTCGTCGTGTCTCCAGTGTCTGTCGCTGCTGAAGACCCTTGCCCGCGACGGCCGCACGATCGTCTGCTCCATCCACCAGCCGTCGGCTCGTCTGTTTGAGATGCTTGACAACCTGTACGTGTTGTCCGAGGGCCAGTGCATCTACCAGGGCCGCGTGCCGGGGCTTGTGCCTTTCCTTGGCTCTCTGGGTCTCGAGTGCCCCAGTTACCACAACCCAGCTGACTACGGTAAGACTTGACTCTGTTATCGGTTTCAATAGGAAATGTTTCATACAATACTAATTCATTGAAGTCTGAAATATTCTTTTCCAGTATATATGTTTTATAATATTAGTTTGTCACAAGACATTTTGTTTTTCTTCAAAAAGGCCCTCTCAATAGCCCTTGGATGAGCAGTCCTCTTCCAAGAAAAGACTCACTATTAGGAAAATTGTAGCACATTTTATGGTAACTAGTATACGTGTTGCTCGAAATCGAGCAATTTATTTTAATATAATACAAATGTTACTTTTAGCTCTAAATAAATGACATCCGAGCAATCCAAAATTGTGAATATCTTTAACTGCCAAAACTACACTTATTTACAGCTGATTATTAACAGATGTTTAAAATGCTTTATTCAAACCCAATGTAATTTTAATGGGAAATTTTGAGATTTCAATGGTGGATAGCGTCTTTATTTTCAGTCCGATTCTCATCAGTTTTTGGCTGAAACAACTACAGACCTAGCCCTATCCAACGACACCAAAAACTTGAAAATCGGTTGAAAATTGTAGGAGGAGTTCTCAAGACAAAAAAAAACCCTTAGCGTATTAAATAAGTATAGATTTATTCTACTTTACTGTTATCGTAAACTCTTTTTACTCGGCGTATTGAAAATCTGGCCTCCAGGTCCAGCCCGAGTGCTTTTATTGTCAATACAATGCTTCTATGGTGCATATTGAATTAATTCTGAGACATTCCTGTGAATTCATATCAATGATTCATTGGTTGGTAGATAAAGTTAATTTTTATAGGATAACTTAACACATCCAATTATTGAGTCTTCAGTCTTATAAGTAAAATTGTAGTAAGGAAGGACGGTTAACATTGAAAATGTCTCCATTTGTTTTTGTTTTTTTTTTTTTTTTTTTGTGATCTAAATTATTCTTGCATGTCAGACTAGTGTAATGACTTGCACTTTGTGTTAAGTAGATACGAACTCATGTCAAAAGAAAAAATGTGTAGCCTATAAAATGACCTTGTAAATTTATCTATGATGTTGTTTCCTCATCAAGTGTGTGAAATAAACTACGCAAAAAAACACTTAAACTTAAACTTCGCCACAAACTTGCCGCCACTTAAAATTCGCCGCTTGTTTTTTCAGGTTTGCGCAAATGCATTGCTAAGATTGATTAATAGATCTCTGAGGGGATTTCTTCTTTTTTTATCCCCTACTACAAGCAAAAAATATGCTGCACAGAGTGCTTTGGTATATCAGTGAATTTATCTAATGTATCTAGTAAATATATTTAGTTGAAATCTGAATAAGCAGTACATTAGCTCAATAAGTAACCTAGTATCGTATTTGTAATGTGGGTTTCCATGCCAGTGGTATTTTTAACATTTTGATGGGGAAACCCTGTCTTGGTATTATCTAAAATTGACGTGATGTTAGATAGCATCATTAATTAACAGCCCAATAACAAATAGAAACTAGGTGTAAAATCTTTTTTTTTTCTTTTTTTTTTTTTTTTTTTTTTGCTATAACATTCTTCTTATCAGATCCGTAGCCAGGATTTTAGTGGCCGTGGAGAAGTTTACTTTCTTAATTTAGTTTTCTGGTATTCTCTTTTCCCATGTGGTAGTTTCACTGTTGCCCCAGCATAGCTGATAGGCATATTCTCCTTATCATAATCACTCTTCAAAACATTTTTTAATGTTTGCAGTAATAGAGATTGCGAGTGGAGAGCATGGAGACGTCGTCCCGAGGATAGTCAACGCAGTCAAGAATGGCCAATGTGCACCCTACATGGACTACGACAGATGTATAACGGAAGGCATCAAGATGCCCGATGGTTAGTTTACTTTTATTGTTTCTATATACTTCTTCCTAACTTAATTTTTAATGGTTTTACTAATAGTTTTGTTAACAAAAATTTTAGTAACTTCCTATTTTTTTTATTATTTGCCATATAATAAATAAAGGATAAACATATGGAGAACTTTTTCCAAGGATCGTACAGGCATGTTAAATATACACAAGAGCAAAAATTGGAATTTTTTGCACGGATTAATAATAGACCATACATCTACAAAGCTCATCATGCTCATCATGTTTGCTCCCTACCATGAATTATGGTTTTTAACTCTTATTATTAATTTTGTTTTGTTTTAGAACTTTTCTTTAGTTTGAGGAATTATTTCATACTATAAAGCACGGCATTCTTTTTGCTGTAGCACAAAATTATTTCTAGTTAATTCTCTAGGTCACACGTTTTTCAGAGATTTTTGAATTTTTACTTCAACCTACCCTTAAAAGAATCTTAATTCTTTTCTTTAACATTTTGTTTGAAGTATTAAAGTTAATTTTTTCTGCATTAATCCCTTACCTAAACCACTGTTCAATATTTTTATTGCTCTCTTTCTAGATTGTTAATCTGATTATTCTGGCAGTTCAGTGATACGTATAATATACCAAAGATTTTCTGCTAAACCCTACTTCTAGTACTCATATTTTCAATTTACAATCCTTACATTCAATAGTCAATGTTAGCCTATTCTGTATCAGTTTATTGGAAAAGTTTTGTCTTTTTCAGAAATTAATTTGCAAATCTCTTGTTTCAGATCCAGTTAATGGAACAACAGGGTCGGATGAAAATATTTCCGAGAAGAGTTTTTGTTCATCAGCATTTCCTGTTTCACACTTTCAACAGTTTTGGATTCTCTGGAAGAGAACGTTTATTTGCACCGTTAGAGATATGGTAAAGCCATGAAATAACTACTTAAATGATGTAAATCTATACTTATTTAATACGCTAAGGGTTTTTTGTCTTGAGAACTCCTCCTACAGTTTTCAACCCATTTTCAAGTTTTGGTGTCGTTGGATAGGGCTTGGTCTGTAGTTGTTTCTGCCAAAAACTGATGAGAATCAGACTAAAAATAAAGGCGCTATCCACCATGGAAATCTCAAAATTTCCCATTTAAATAAAATTGGGATTGAATAAAGCGTTTTACAGCTGTTAATAATCAGCTGTAAGCATGTGTTGTTTTGGTGATTAAAGAATTTCACAGTAGTGGATTGGCCAGATGTCGTTGATTTTGAGCTAAAAGTAACATTTGTATTGTATTAAAGTAAATTGCTCGATTTCGAGCAACACGTATACTAGTTGTAATAATTTTGTTTCCTAAAACTCATAACTCCAGTTATCTCCCAAAATATTTTGTAGGGTTTACTATAGCAAACTTGTATGGATTTTGTGGAGAGTTTATTTTTTTCAATTTATTTTGGTTGTGACAAAAACTTACTTGTTTTTAGGTTTTAGACACGGACAAAAGTTCTGAAACTATTATAAATTATAATTTAGTCTTTAATGAGGGTGTCATACTACAGGCCCCTGCCTTCACTTTGGGACACAAACCCCTTGGATCTAAACATTGTGTTGCCAAAGTATGAGCCCCAAGAATGTCCAGATACACAAACACTTTGTTAGGTAAACATTCTGCTACAAAGTGCAAAGGGCAGGTCTTAATGTTGTTGTTTGGGCATTTGTGTGTTTGGCTCAGTTATGCTAATGTCAGTTATGACATCTACCAGTGGAAGAGTCAATGTTGTAGTCCTGATTTATGTATCGAGATAATTTAAAATCAGGCTGCAACTCAATATGCTACTGGTGTGGTGTATGGCTTTAATTAATTTCTGTTATCAATAAATGTAGGAAATTATTTAGGTAACTATAAGCAACGTTTTAAATGCATGTTATGGACACAATGAGAGAAATAATCCATGGAACACAGTCTTCTTTTTTATCCTATAAATTTTCAGAGGTCCAACTAACATAAATTCAGTAAATATATGTGTACGACTTTGAAATAATTGCTTTCTGGATCCTAACATAAGTACTGGCCGAAGATCTAATGAGTGTCTTTAAAACTTCATGTTGAATGGGTTTGTTCCAGTCACTATTCTGGGTGCGTCTCTCGTCCCACCTCATCTGTGGACTGCTCATCGGCATGATTTACTCTGAGATTGGAAACGAAGCATCCAAAGTCATCAACAACTCTGGCTGTCTCTTCTTTACCGTTTTGTTTCTTATGTTCACTGCCATGATGCCTACAATCACCACATGTGAGTTGACCGCTTGAGTTTAGTTTGGTCACTAGTATAGTAGACTCCCTCTTAACCGGCCACGTTTTAACCGGCCTACCCTGGCACAAAAACAACATCTTTTTAAACGGCCATTTTAATCTTAACATTGCTTTAATTGGCCATGTTTCGCAGGAAACTTTGTTTTCATATCTACTGTATCATTCAATTCAACATTATATCATGATGTTCTAAACCACCAAAAATGTAGCCTGCTGTCTTGGACAGAAGTGTATGTCACCAGAAGTGAATGTTTGGACCTGCCATGCAGTTGACAAAATAATAGGAAACGAATTATCATTAGTTTATTTTAGTCACGTATTTCATAGGTTTCGGATGTTAGCTATAAATTATATAGAGTAATATATTTAGAGTTGTTTTTTTCAAGCCATAATTGCATTTAGACCATTTGAAATTGTAGGTTGGCTTTTTTAAATGTACATTGGTTTAACCGGTTGAATCATTATCATGCAGATGCCTGGTCCCGAGTTGGCCGGTTAGGAGGGAGTCTACTGTAATGAAAAAACTGGTTTTCTATTTATATTTATACCGCGGAGGACACACTATCATTTCCCTTTTTCACTTGTAATTTTACTGTAATACATTCAGATACCTGTATTAGTCGATTTATTGTCTGCTACTTTTTTGTCTATAATACTATATTGATTTTAATTGTCATATATTGGTAGCCTATTTTGATATAGGTACAGTGCAATTTCGTTTAACAAACTGTACCTGTAATGTAGCGGACGACCAGTTCAGATGTGAAAAGTTCCGATGAGGCGGAGTCCATAGTGAGCAGTTATGGCGATCTCTTTTTTGCAATTATGGCGACCAATTATGGTATCTATATGTATATATATATAATATCACAGCATTTTCCGTGAAGAACAGCTGATCAAGATGGCCTTGACGACCGGTCACCACGTCAAAGTTTGTCAGCCCGTGCGTGTCGTCTAGTGAAAGTTAGGTTATACCGGCCGGTTTGGATCCAATGTTTTATTTAAGTGTTTTGTCATTATGTTCGTGTTATATTTGTGGTATATGTATCTATGTGTTAATCTCGACAAGAACTTTTAGTTTGCAAATGTTTTAACCTCAAAACCGTGCTGAAGATGCCCCTATATTAAAGGGGCGAAACAATTGTCCACAAGGATAAAACTTTTGGATTGCATTGGCGGTGAGTTTATTCATTTACAGTATTTTTTGCCAACTCTCCGGCATTGATTCTTTTAATAGCTTTAAATTTATCCTCGATAGACAGACAAACCTTGTTCCGCTTTTCACTCATATTTCAACTGTCAATTGACATTCCACGTAACACATGTACTCGCAAGACAGACAGACGGTTTCGGAATTGGAATTTTACTTCCTATCCCCCTTCGTTCTACTTCCATGTGAATACTAAATCGCTCTCAGTAGTCACAATGTCTATTGAGCAATGAACTTTGTGAAAAGTGCCTTTTACAAGTGATACATTACTGTGTTGGGGGTATAACCAATTGGGGATTGAAGGCACCAAAAGGTAAAAATTGTTTTTTGGAAGAAAAAAATTGTTATAATATCCAGATCATCAATTCCAATGAAGCGGAGTTCCAATGTCACCAAGTTGGATGAAAGAAAGTGTACTGTGCCAAATTGACACATCATGTGTGTTTATGATTAAAATTTACTTTCTGTCAATAAAATAAATTGATTGCATTCTTCCAGAAAATTTGATAAGCTTGTAAGACCTTTTAAAGAATACTGAAAAGTAGCAAAGACTCGGACCATAGCCCAAGCTGTTTAATGAAAAAGTCATCTGAAACAGCAATAATAACCCCCCCCCCCCTCGCCCACAATTCCTGACCTTGGTGTTACTAACTTTTTGAAAAGAATGCTTTTTTACAAGGTCTGAGAGATGTATGAAATTAGTGTCGGGTTGACGGAGCCTTGCTCGTTGGTTTTAATTCAATTTTGTTATCGTTTCATTATCATAGTAATCAGGCTATTAAGTTTACACCAACAACCAACTATAACTCTTTACAATTAACTTCTGTTTCAGAAAGAATGCTTTAAAGTAGTATTCTTTTATTTTTGTTTACTGTTTGTTGTTATTTCATTACCAAAATGGCAATCCATGGGACCAATATTTAAAATTGCAATTTTTAACTTAATTTTAGACAAAAATAGATTTTCCTGGGGTTTTAAACTTATTTTTGGGCCAAACACTCTTAAAAGCAAATTTTGAACAAAATCTACCCGCTATATTTCAGATTGTGGAGAATACATTGCCACAGACATTCCTTGTATTAAGCTAGTTTACACAAGAGAGTTTTTCGCTCTCAGAGAGTTTCGTACTCTCAGGAATTACTCGCAGACGTGTTTACACATCCAGCGAATTTTCCAAGAAGGGACCAGCTCCAATCGATTCCTCCTCAAACCCCCCAAAACCCCCATATTCAACCAAATAATAAAAAATCCTTGGAGAGAAAAAAATTTGGCCCATACAAACAGTGCTTTTTTGGATTATAAGATAATATATGATAAAAACTTAGATAATTTAATAGAGAAGGAAAATAATGCATTGGTTGTAGCTTTAAATTGGTTTGAACTTAATTCTCTGATTGTAAATAACCAAAAGACTGAGAGTATTATATTTTCTTTAGATTATACTATTTATAAGGATGTTAAACCTGTTAAGCTGTTAGGCATACATATGGATAGTAGGTTAAGCTGGGACTGCCACTGTGAAAACTTGTGCAGAAAATTATCTAGAGTAATATTTCTACTCAGGAAATTAAGATCATGTGTAACTTCTAACATGATGATCACAGCATATTATGCTTTTTTCCACTCGCACATTAGATATGGTGTAACCTTGTGGGGGAATTCTTGTGGAGCACAAACTGTTTTTAAATGGCAAAAAAAGCTTTGAGAACAATAAAAAATGTTTCAAATAGGGATTCTTGTGTGCCAATCTTTATGGAATGTAAAATAATGTCCCTCCCTAATCTTTATATTTATTGCTGCCTAATAGAGGTTAAAAAATCTTTGTACAATTTTTCAATTAGAAAAGATATTCACAGTTACCCTACTAGGAATAATTATAAACTTGAAGCCATTCCAAATAGACTTGAGAAAACCAGAGGAAGCCATGTGACAATGAAGATCAAACTTTTTAATAAATTGCCGAAAGCTGCTTGGTATGTGCCCTTGAAACGATTTGAAAAAGCAATTTCTAAATGGCTAAGAGAAACTGTTTTTTACTTCATAGATGAATGCTTTAACTGTGATATTAGTGTTTTAAGTACTTACTTTGAATGTTATTAACTAATTTAAATTATTTTACTCTGTTAAAGCCTTTATTGTTAATGTTATTGTTAGTTTTTACCCACTTAACTGTTATGTTTTTTTCTGTTTTATATTATCTATTTATTAATTTATTTATTGTTATACACTTGATATAAATGGATCTGTATTGAAATGTCTATTTACAATTAAGGCTCATGACTTTGTCAATTACACACGTTGTGTTCAAAGACAATAAAATATTCTTGATTCTTGATTCTATATGATGATTTTTACCATTAAAATATAAATAGGTTGTTTTAAGTACTAAGATAAAAATAATTTAAGTAAAACCTTTATCAATTTATCAATTTAATTGAATGTTAGTGAAAGTCTATTACATTTTCATTAGAGCTCCAAACAGGGAAAGTAGACTGTTAGACTTGTTATTATATGTATATATTGCCTGATTTGTTCAGGATTGATTACTAATATACATTTTTTATTTTCAGTCCCAACGGAGCAAAAAGTGTTCATCAAAGAACATATGAATCATTGGTATTCTTTAAGATCATTTTATTTTGCTAAAACCATCGCTGACATTCCATTCCAGGTAAACTATTTCTTACTATCTTCAGTTCTAATTCTTTAGATGCAAAATATGAAATAGAAGAATAACTCTTCATAAACTAAATTAACCTTTTCAATGGCAACTTCTAGTTATAAGATTTTTCTTTAATATGCTTAAAATCCCAATGTTCAGTTTATCTGATGTTTTATAAGTCAGAATAACAATTGAAGGTGTACAATAATACAAGACATGTGTCTTTTGAAACCTTAGTTACCATCTTCCTTGAGTTATCACGTTGAGTGCGGGGTACGTTTCGTTACATAACTTAGTGGGACAGGCGACAGTCTACATTATACTACGTAGGGCTGCTGCCTGAAACATATTGGTTCAGTGTGGTCTTAGCCATTGCTGATGGGAAAGGATGTTTTGCTCACCGCTTGTTAAGCCAATCCACATGGTCAGTCCTGTACAGTTTTTTTCTTGGTCCCGGCATATTTTTTATTATGAGCATACATTTTTGAGTTAGTGTGGAAAGTGACTATTTTGTTGAACATTAAATATTGAACATTTCTAAATTTTCATGACAATGAATAATAATAATAAACAAGTTATTCGGCTGTTAGTAACAAGTGGGTCAAATAACTGACTACCGAAAACCATCACTAAATAATGATCACTGGCGCCAACAGCGGACTACATCATTTTATATACCGGAAGTGACGTCATAGAATTGGGCAGAAAACAGACGCCTAGACAACCTCTGATGAATTTTAGTCAGATACAAGCCACAAAATTCACTTGGTAAATAAACGAAAAATATACTTTCACAATTTAGGTGCACAATTATATTGACTTTCAGCACTCAATGTGTTAATTCAGTGTAATTTTCAAGTTTATAACTAATGATGTTTTAGAATTTCTCAAAAATTGTTGTGAAAATCAATTATTTTCATGTTAATGATTTATAGTTTTAATTCAAATCCAATTACAAATTAACTTTAAAAATTGGATGGAAAGCAAGTTACATACAATAGTTAACTAAAACTGGTTACAGCCAGCTCCACATATAAAATTCCTCCTTCAATATTCCTAGTAGTACGAAGCCCAAAAATGATTGACACAGTCTAACACAACTTCCGTACACTTGGTAACCTAAAACCCACCACGACAATATTGAGTAAAACTAAGCTTTAAGTTGAAAACTAGAAATAATTTTTTTGCAATCTTCTACAAACAACACTATACAAACTCTCCAGTAAATTCATTGTTTAAAGTTCTTTCACACAAAGATCATGTCTGATTCCATTTCCCAAAACTCCTTATTATTGGTAACTAATCAGTGATTGGAAATCTATGTAATAATCTCTAAATAAGTTAACATCTCTTGTAAAAATCAGCTGAAAATAAAATTCGCTTTAAACCCTATTTCCTGCCCTTAACTTTTTTTTACACATGAACAATGATTTTATCTATTTTTATTTTTTTTTTAGATTCTATTCTCAACCATTTATGTGACGATCGTGTATTTCATGTCGTCCCAACCGAATGAGATGTTTCGATACGGGATGTTTCTCGCCATCTGCTTTCTCATCTCTTTAGTGGCTCAAAGTCTTGGACTTTTCATTGGGGCCTCTTTAACAGTGGAGGTAAGTTGATGTTTTTGTCTCAGCTTTGAGGTAGATAATGCTTTTGACACGACTAAAAGAATGTTTTAGTTTCAGCCTCTTGGAAAGGATAGAAATTTATGCATAAAAAACAATAATGTGTCAGAAATGTCCATCTATAACTCATATTACTTGACATTACTTTTGATATTACTTTTCATTTCTCACATGAACTGCAACTATGTTGAAAAGAGACTCCATTGTAGCAATAGTGTTTTAATTTTTAAACAAAAAGTTCACATGAAAAGCTCAATGTTATCAATGGTTTGATAGTTTCAAAGAATTAACCTACTTGAGAATTACCAATCAGTTTTCCTCCCTCTTGGCATTCAGACAGTAAAAGAGTACGGTAGATAGAAGACACAGGCTTAATTTCTGAAATGTCAAAGTATTTGCAGACATGTGGATCCAATGAAATAAAATCTAGTGTAGATTTGTAATATGTGCACATTGATGGCTAAGCAGGACGAGTATGTAGAATCACTTAAACTCAATAATCATTATTGTGATGATGACAATGATAATGAGTGAAGATGATCTATTAATAACCACCTAGATTGGTAATACTATAAAAACACTTTTAATGGTGTTAATTGACTAAATATTCTACTAGAAGCGTTACTAATGTATACAGAACCAAATACAGTAGAAGCCCTCAAATCCGGTCACCTCGGGACCAGACCGCCGGACGGATTTCAAAATGGCCGGATTAACCGGTGGTTTATTAAACGGGTTAAACAGGGACCTGTATTATAATATGTGTTTTACACAAAGAACTATTAGGATGTATTGGGCAACGAAGTGTATCATACTTGACAATCAATGTAATGTAATCTATCAACTTTGCTCATCATGATTTGCTCCTTCTCAGACGGTGTAATTGCGAAATGACGATCAGAAACGGACAAGCGGTCGCTAACGATGAACCTGCGTTTAACAGACAATAATACTGGTCTTCTGTCAACGAAGGCCCTAATGCATAAATGGGACCGTAAAAGCGACAGAATCTGTCTAGTGAACTAACATCGATGATCGGACCGCAAAACACCCTTGTCTGAACCTTGTTAAGTCGATAGTCCGGACAATCTGAACCAAACTAATTAATATAAGTTGTACACCTAATATTGATTAGTCTAAAAACCGTTCTTGAGGCATTAAACAATGATTTTTTTTATTCAGTAAAAATTAATGTAAAAGAAACAGAAATGACCAATATATCAGAATCAGCACATGGTTGTACATGTTCTTAAAGAGCGCCCCCCCCCCCTCCCAAGCCTCTTTCTCCCTCAAGTTGTTTTCATAACGTTTTTCTTTTGTTTATCAATTGAATAATTTGTTTAAATAAATTGGAGAATTATAAAAATATTATGTTTTGTAACTTATTTCCCTTTAGAAACATAATATTGTTGGATATCCGGACATTAGGTAATCGGAACTAGCTCCGGTTCTGATTAGTTTGGATTAGCCCTAAAAAACTAACTCTAGTGTGGTTGTTTGTTTTACCAATAAAATAAAACCAGACAATAATATTTATATATTATTTCAGAAAGGAGTGTACATTGGACCAGTATTAAATGTGCCACTAATGCTGTTTTCCGGCTACTTCGTCAGTCTGAACAGTATTCCAACCAACTTACGATGGATGGCAGAAATATCATACATTCGTTACGGGTTTGAAGGAACGATGCAGGCAGTTTACGGCTACAACCGCACCAGTCTTCATTGCTCGGAGCAGTATTGTCACTTCAAGAGCCCTACCAAATTTCTAAAGGAGATGGACATGGAAGATGCTGACTACTTGTTTGATTGTGCTATCCTCTTAGCATTTTTTCTGCTTTTGAGGATTTTTTGTTTTCTAGTACTCAAGTGGAACATATATTCAAAAAGTTAAAAGTCTTTCAAGATCAAGGAATCTAAATTATGTGATATTGTATCTAATGGAATTACTTGTTTAATCCAATAGGATTTTAATTTATTTAGGTATTTACTCAAATACCATACAAAATCTTTATTACAAGTCATACATAAACACTATTTAATTTAAAATAAATTTAAGGTTACCAATGATAGTGAAAAAAATTTTCTACATAAAATATAGGATACATTTTTACCTCTTTTCTATATTAAATCTATGACTTAAATATTTGAAAAAGTTTTCATGGAACAGTAAACTTTAAATACCATTGTTGATTTAAAAAAAAAAAAAAAATAGAATATAAACTTTTTGATAGATATTCAACTTTATATTAGTAATTAAAGTCATATTTGGCTAAGGATACAGTAAATGTGTTTTCCAATCAAATATTATTGTAAAACAATCACAATGAATTCTCGGTGGACAAAATGTGTATTTCCTGATATTCTAGTTAATTATGTAAACAAAAAGGTTTATTTAAAAACAGTTATTTTTTTATTTTACACGCCTGTTCAATCAAAAATGTTGGACATGAAAATGTTTTTAAAACTAATGAACATATCATCAACAATCTCTGGAAATAGATTTTAGATTGAAACTTCTTGAAATTTTAAGATAGCCAACCAAAGTTAAATTTTATGTATTAAATTTAATTTTCTTTTATAAATAAAGTACGGTAAAATAAATTTTGTACTGGTATAGTCTTCCAATAGTATTAAAATATAAAACAGCACACTGATCAGTGGAACCTGATTATTTTGAGTACTAAGAGAACAGTGACATGGGTTTCAGAATTTTGATTGTGGGGGGAGGAATTTTATGACTATATTGACTTCTATGGGAATACTGGAATACTCTTTCCCTCCTAATATGTTTTACTAATTGGAATGTACACAAAAGCTCTGTTAAAGTCTTAATTCTGAATTTGTTTAAACATTCTACACCTTTCATGTATTCCAAAATTACTAGTACAACTTCACTCAGATAAATTATCGGAGGACAACTGCCCCTTTACTCCCCCAAATGAGGCAGTGAAATTTATACAACCACCCAAAACTTTAGTCAAGCAAATTTACAATGTGTAAAGCACCAGGAATCAAAAGTAAAGTTCAAATTAAGGATGATTTTGATTTATATAAGTTTGAATAATCCTGCTTATTATTCTTGAGTATAAAATGTATATATTGAAATTTGTACAATTTTTATAGCTTACCTTACATTAACCAATATTTATTCAAGATTTTCTCAATAAAATAATGAATAATAATAAATACAGTCAGTATTTTAAAGATTGTCAATCCAACTAGTTTAATGATTACTAGTTCTTGATCAAATGTCCTTATGTATTTTCAGATCGTCTTAACACGTCAACTGCGGCAAGGCCGATTTCGACCGCAACGGCGCATGCACGCTGTGCGGCCGAAATCAGTCGCCTGGAATGTTGATACGAGACCTGTCGAATTGAGCTCAGTGCTCTTGGAAAGACATTGTTGTGCCCACAGCGTGTAGGTCCGTGTTTTCTTACGGTCGCGCTCTGTTGAAAGTGGCAGATCCACTTAAAGTATCACTTTTAATAATTAGCAGTGAACATGATAATATGAAAGGTTATACATGGTTTTGTTGTCTTGGCATTCCATCGATAAACACAGATAATGCAAAACAAACAAAACAAGTAACACAATAAACAACATGACATGTTAAGAAACACAGGAGAACTGCTTCACTTGACTGAACGCCAAAGAAAAATTTGGACAAGTTTGAGTTGGAACAGGGCGTCAAAAAGTAAAAAAAAATCATCAGATACAGTAAACTTTTGGTTTGTCAATGTTAACGATACTGTAACATATATTGTATTATAATCATTTGTAACATTTTTTATAAAGAGTTTTCATAAAAGAATGGTACATTTTTGTCTGTCTGTAAAACAGGTAGAGGACAAATAAAAAAATGCAACTTGTTATCATCCTCAATCTAAATAGCCCATTAGTTTTGTTTCCACTAATTTGTCTGATAACTGCTCTAGATGGTTAAAACTGAACCATTTTTTATGATAACTCTGAGAATTTTGTTCATTTTTAATTTTAGTACAAAATTTTATAGATCGATATGAGAGTTCAAATCACATAAACTATTGTTCAATAAACCATAAAGTTTTAAAATAGTTTGTTTCAAATACGCTTGTTGCTACAGATTTCCAGTGTGTTCAGCTTTATATATTTTGTACATATTTATATGATACAAGTGTTTCTTGTACTTTTATACTTTTACACTCTACTGTTTTACAAAACGGCTCTATGAAATTTGTATAAACTATTTTTCAGTAATATAAACAATTATTTTTTATATGCATTCTAAAATATGAAGTTTCTGCTGTAATTTTTTTCAATTAAAAGTATTCATCATTATAAATTTTATGAAATACCGTATCACATTTAATGTTTAAGCATATTCTCACAGATCTGATGTATATAGTACAAGATACAAGGGTAATATTTTAAAAGTGAAACTGCTGTACAAGTAATGAACTCTTTTGATAAGTGTTTACCTTCCTAAGCATTTAGGTAAAGTGGTAGTTAAAAATAAATGTTAAAATATTAATAATTCGAGTTTTGATTTGCTACAAAACTTGTTTTGCTTGCTTAGTAATTTTCTGTTCTTAGTTTAAGTATGGAGTAAATTTTTATATTGTAGACTTATATCAACAGCAGATGTTTTCATTTATCGGTCTTTCAAGATTGTGGTTAAGTAATGTTGTAAATAAGAGATCCCTTCTGAAGGTAACATTTCTCCCTAGGCCTTGTTCCTTCGAGACGGGTTTCACTCTGTCTCGCAGGTAAAGTCGTCACAGATCATCTAAACTAGCCTAATTTTAAGTGTTACCTTAGAAAAGAAAGTTTAGCAATAAGAAAAGTCACCTTTCAGAAGGCCTCTCGTAGATCTAACATTATGCTTTTGTAATATTAAAAAATTGTTATTATTAAGTAATGTAGCCTATAGTGTAAGCTTCAATGTATCCTTTTTTACTATGGTATTTTATTATGTATTTATTTTATTTTCAATTATTGGTACGTAATAATTTTGAAAATAGATTTATTTGTTTGGTTGTAAAGATTATGTAAATACAGTAGGCATATTGTGAAGCATTTTTATTTATTTGATCTTGTTAAAATATTTTGTGCATTTTGCCAAAATTGTGCATATTTTTTTAATGGATAGATTGTATTTGTAACTGTTTCTCTAGGTGCTGTGCATATTTTGTAATTATGAGTGATGATTAAACCTTTCAAATAAACTTTAGTATTCTCAAGGCCTAAATTAATATAAGCGTCAGAGTATCAATATGTATCATGTTTTATACCATATACATGCGGTTTACAAGTTTTTCGCATGGGATGTGAGTAGTTTATTTATAATGTACTGTCTAATCATGTATGAACGCAAGTTATCGCTTCAGTTGGTTTTCCACTGTATCTAGACAATTTTATGTTAAACAGCTGCCAACTGATAGGTACTTTTTTGCTCTTTTTCCAAGTGTAGGATTTAACAAGTGTTTGACAGATGTATTTGCCACCTTAATCTGTTTTATCTTTCAGTTAAAAACAAACTGAAGCCATTTATATTGCATTTGTGCATGAATTTACAGCATATAATTTGTTAAAATAATTTACACACATCTCGTACGAATAAAAATACCGGGTAAACCGCAAGGAGGCTATATAACAACATCCTCTTTTATAATAAACCATAAAAAGTTAGTAGTGTTAGAGTTTCTTTTTATTATTTATAATATTCCATAGTGTAACTGCCCTTAATTTTAAGCTGTAAATTAATATTTTATTTTAAATACAGCATATATTTTGGAATTTTGCAATTCAAATTTTTTATTCAGCCCTATTCTACAAACTTAAAAGCTGCACCTTTTGGCCTCAGGTCTACTTCATCTACCATTCTTCTCATTCAAGTAGTTCATTATACACCTTTAATTCATTTTCACATGGCAAAAAATAGTTTTCTTCTTTGTTTATTAAGATTGTGGCCTTATAAATTAAAGTTAAGAGGTTCATGAGGATCGAAATTGCTTCCCCTAACTCAAAAATAATATCTGTAAATTAAATTAATTTTACACATTGAATCTTTCATCAACGTTGCTGGAGACTCGGTCACTAAAAAATGACTGGCAGGCATAAAAAATGTTGTTAGGCTAACCGTTCCATCCAACAGATGAACTAATATGCTAAAAACTAACTGTAGCCTACAACTAATTGTACACATTTTATGAGAACAACCATAGCATTGTGAAAGGATAGTTTTACATCCATTAGCAAGATTGAAATACAACCAAAAACAACTTAAAGGAAAGGAAGGGTCGAAGCTATCACTTTTGCCCCCTAAGGTCACAATGGCCTCACACAACCCCTCCCATCCCTACCATGACCCTCGTTAAAACATATACAATAATTTACATTCGACGGCAGATCAAGACAACATGCCGCTGTGCATAAAATAATATTACTTACTTTTTTTCTATTTTTCACGTTCACAGTTTACTTCGGTGAGTTAACTAATGAATTTGAAAAGACCAAGCGACAAGAAAGGGGTACAGACAATTTGTATTTTCATTATTAAATTTATATTAATACATACACATTGAAACCTCGAGGTTTCAATGTGTATACTTCACCCACTTAACCATTTTTCTTTGTGCATTCGATGATGGCGATCCTTACAATTTTTGTTAAACTTATTACATAGACCTATACACATTACCAATAATAAACAATATTTTTGTAATAAGTTTGTGGTTTTAGCAAACTCATTATAGCGAATACGCTATTATGTTACTTTTTTGCTTTGCGGTCAATATAGAAAACAAAAACACTGTTCGTTTAAATTCATGTCCCTGAACACAATAATTTTTGAAAGAAACCTTTGATTTTAATGAAACTTGCTGTGAAGCTGTAGGGCAGCATTCTTCAGGTTAAGTTCAAAAACAAGTTTGATCTGACCACGAGAACGGGGTTTCAAAATAAGGTTTTTGGCATTTTTCACCTTTAATTTTTAAACTTAACCAATTTTTTTTAAAGACTATTCAAAAGAACTTTTGAAAATAAACAATTAAGTATTTTGAATTCATTAAATTAGCTGAACTGGTTATGAATTTATCAATAAAATTTAGAGTAAGTTTTTTGCCTTCATCAGGTAATGAGTAACTATTATTTAGTCAAAACCCCCTATGGCAGCAAACCTAAATATTTACCATCCCTTGATATTTTAATGGAAAATAAATTTATAATGACTCTCTACTGACAGAGAGAGGTGTCTGAATATAATCAGCGTATCAGCTGTCTTCCTGCATTTGTTTAATTAATTTTAACATTTTCTTATTTTTGCAAATTTTTATTTCTGGATCAAGCGTGGTGTATTCCTGGGATTTAAAATTGGTAGGGATAACAAAAACCTGTTTCAAACTGTTTTGTTTTCTTGGGTTTTAAGGAACCCTTGATTAAAACATTTTTTAATTAATTATAACAACTCGACACTACCTATTCAAAGTTAGTCAATAGTTAAGGGAACAAAATGGTTTCAACAATAAAAAGCCACTGTTTAATAAAAAGTTTTATTTGCTAAATTATCAAAAATATAACAGATATTGCTTTGAATAAATTAATTTTATTAAAACTCGTATAGCTCATTTTGATATAATATGTGTATTTGTTGTTAACCTAGTTAGCAAAGTTTTTTCTGGAGTAAATGCAAAACTGGCAACTAAATTTTCTATGGAGAAGCTTCAATTTAGCTTTCAAGAAGGTCCATGCCTAAATAAAAATATATCTGCCATAACAATAACATATACTAATGAGTAAGGTAGTAATACTGAAGAAACTATGAATACTGAAGAGTAGTCTTTCAGTGATGTTTGGTTTTATAAGTTAATTTTTTAACTGTGAAATTACAATATTTTTTAGGTCTCAAACAGTCTTAAAAGAGGGAATTAAATCTAATGCAATGATTTGAACTGGCAAGAAAAACTAAAAGAGAAACTTAAAACTAATAATATCACAAAGACGCTAAGAGTCAAATGCTATCAGAGAGCATGATAAAAATTTATTTTCTAAGGAAATAAGCACTAAGGAAAGACTATGTAAGGCAAGCTGTGTTTTGTGTTTTGTTTTTCGTTACAGTTCGATTTTTTAACCCTTAACATTTTCAATTAAACTAAGTTACACTTATTTAAATCAAAACCAAAACTTTACTTAACAAGTTGCTCCCATAAAGAATTGGACATGGATAATCCCAACTGATTAAATAGTGCAAAAGAGTTTAGTCTCACAATTCATGGTTACCAGAATAACATTTTAAATCGTGGTCATTTAAGAGTAATTTAAATCTTTAATACTATTGAAAATTTCAATTCAAATTGTGATGCTTTAACTTTTGCGCTCCTGTAACAAATAATCACATGAATTCTGGTAACCCTTTTCAATCAATAAACTTATATTTACTGATATCTAAATCTTTCTAATCTTTCAGGCCTTTGGGGATAAACCGAGCGGAACTCGGTGTCAACAAACTCAGCATCTGGTTCCATCATGACAAGCTGCTGATGCTCCGACTGTTCGGCCAAGTAATCGTTCACTTTGGTGTCGCCGCTCAGGTCGTAATAGCTCTCCTTCTTGACTGGGCGGAACTCCTCTACCGAGAAATCCTCGATTTCGTTGAGGGAAGGATCCAGCTCAGGGTTTGCCTCGTAACGTACCTGACAAGGGAACGGAGTTGTAAAGCGTGCGCTGATGGACCTGTTTACACTTTGCCTTCAACCTTAAAAAAATTTAATGTTTACCAAAAGTTTTTAAACTATTGTTGAAAGATAAGAGAAAGAATAGCTATAGTGGTAAATAGATGTTGAAGAATTATAGAATAAAATCTGAAATAATAACTTCAGGGTTTTTCAAAACGGAAACATGAAATTCATTTAGAAGTAAAGGAAAATCATACAAAAGGGACTTCAGATAAAATGATAATTATTTTAAAGTATTGTATCAGTGACCAAACTGAAGATCAAACTGTGACAGCTTCTAATTTTTTGGTTGAAATATTTTTATAACATTTTACCATGCATAATTTTTTGGCAGATATTATTAAGTTTATAACTTTTAAAGTTTAATATTTAATATTAAGTTGAATATTTCCTTTTCAGTTTTGTTTTGTCATATTTTCTTTTGTGTTATCATACTATACACAGTGTCTTCTTGAAAATTTCAAACTTTTGAAGCTCTGTCATCAAAATAAATTCATTCATTCAAGACAAATTTAGGAAAAACGGATGTGGCAAAATGTAAACAAATCATAAACGTGATCATGCAACCACCACCAGAACATCGCTTGGTCATATGAAATCCTAATATTCCCACTGCACCTTATTTTCTCTTGTGTCAAAAAACACAGATATATTGATTATATAAATATACTTCTAAAATTTCCATTAAGGTATGACAGAACTTTTGTATTGTTTCAGTTATTTTAATCTTCCAGAGAAGAGCAGTTTTTATTTATAATTTCACCATTTACAGATCCAATGAACCAAAATTTATCAAATACTAACCAAATTTTTGTGATAAAGCAAAAGTTGATAATTAATAGAAGCTTTTTTGGCAGTGTGTTTGAAAAATTGCTTACATGAAACCATCAATGAAGTCATAAAAAGACATATTCCTATTGTTTTGTAATTGAAATTTTTTAACATTTTAGAATGTAGCTCACTTTCCAGATTAAAAATATATTACCATTTGAACTGATTGCATTGATAACTTTCCATGTTCTAATAGATATCACAAAAGTACTTCTTGCTTCACTTAAGTAACTTTTAGCAAGTTACTTTACGGTTAATTAGTATAAACAGTAAACTCTCACCCGTTAGTATCAATCTCTTATAGGGTTATAAGGTTTATGATGTGGTTAAAAAAACAAACCAAAAAAATAGTAACAAATATTTATTAGGTTATTAATAATATATAACAAACATCAAACAGCAGTTTAATCTTTTTAGTATTTATAAAGCTAATTAACAATAAGTCATACAATTACTAAAAAAGTAAAAAACAAACTTTAAAACTGTCAGTCACAATAAAAATACTATGATTGATACTAAACTATACTGTACTTATATTACATGTCTTTTTTAGTTTGATGAAGGACGGTGACAATTTGATCGTTTATGGCATCGGATCGGGTCCGATTTACAGTAACTAGTGAGTTAGTTCTTGTTATCTCAAGCATTCAAGTCGTCGACTTCACTACCTACCTTCGCGTTAGGGATTTCATTGGTCTCTTCGTGCTTGTCTTCTTCCAACTCTGATTTGCTGGTCGTGGGTTCATGTTCAGGGTCGGGGTTTACGGGTTCCTCAGGCTTCTCCTCGGTTTCTGTCTCACCCTCGGTTTCAGGGGTCTCGGAGGGATGAACTTCCACGACCTTGATGCGGAAAACCGCTCCGATGTTGTCGTCTCCGCTCGAGTACGTGGTCTCATTCACAGTCACGACGTGGCCGTCAATAACCTAACAAAAATTAATACTGTTAGTAAAAAGTTTTAGAATAGAATAGAATTAATTGAAAAATTATAATTAATTTGAAGTTGTGAAACTAAGGCCAAGGACCTTAAAAACCGCTAGAGAAAAACACTTCCACCCAGATGGACTACAACCACTTCTCCTACCTCGTCTCTCTCTCTCCTTCTCTCTCTTCAAGATCTGACGCTATTTTTTGCTACCTAGGCTAATTTAAACTCTAATGATAGTGAACGAATGATGAGTGTTAAATGTGTGAGGTATGATGCCTTGCATGGCTTTTTTAATGACAAAGTCAAGCTGATTAATTTGTCATAATTATTAATAATAAATTCCACAATGAACGAAGGCAGCTGTTATGACCTCAAATGAATCAAACCTAACTGAAGACCTAAGCTTACAGGGCAAGGGGGGGGGGGCGGCATTTAATCGACTGAAAATCTTTTAACAAGGTCGCTTCCTAATGGTTTTGCATAGGTGAGCGGCCGATAAGAATGCTTACTGACATTTCGTGGTAACAAAATATGGCTTAGGCTTAAAGATAAATTTTCAAGATGTTGAGTGAATTTTTTTAAAATTGTCCAAGGACAAAGCTACAGTCAATTGGAATAACTGTTTTAAAATACTAGTTTATTCTCTTAAAAAATTAGTTATATTAATTTTTTGTGTTTTTTTACTGAGCTATAGTTTAAATCAAAAAGTGTTCTGAAAATCTGCTTCCAAAATGGACCGTACATAATTTCATTTTGAAAATGAGACCTTAACATTTTATATTGTGACCTTAACAATTCCGGGGAATTGTTTTTGTTGTGGATTGTGGTTTATGCCATATGTACTCCCGCAAACATCTGTTCTCATTTTGTCTTAAGGAAGAGTGTGTTAACCAAAATGTCATGGATTTAAACAATGTACTTTAAAAGAACTAGTGGAAGATACAAGACATGTACAATTTACTGTACACAGCGTAAGACTATGACCTAATGGGAATTTGACGAATATTGTTCGAAAGACTGACTGTAAGGATTGATCCCCCATGTTACCTTGGTGGTGGAGGTGGTCTTGTTCTGAGGAAGGTCGTCGGAGTCGCCGATCCTCGTCCCCACGCTGGAGTTGTCCGGGAGCGCCGGGTGCTGCTTGTGCAGAAGTTCGTTCAGCTGTCGACGCATCTCAGTCAGCATCTCTGCGGACGCAAAAGAGAAATGCCTTTATCAAAGGGTATCGAAGAGGAAAAATTTTAGCGAATAATTCAAAAGATCATGAAAACTTTTTCAAAAAAATAAACAGGTTATATTAATGAACCAAGGGTGTCATTATTCTTAAATGCCCCAAAATGTATGTTATAGTGAGCCGCCAATAGATCAACCTTTCATTCATAATATACTAAGTAAATTGTGAATAAAAGAGCCTAAAGAGTTTTTCTTCTGATTTCTGTAGATCTTAGAACTTTTGCATGAGCTATTTTGAATTACAAAATATTAACCAATTTGTTTCTCGTTGGATATTGTTAGATCTTGAACATCTTTTAGGGCAAGATCTTTAGTTTGAGCTCTCTCTGTCTATCTTCTATCATGTATCAAATTCCATATTTTTCTCACCTATTGAGGATTTTCAACTTTTAGAACACTCAAAATTTCAGGCGACGAGGAATCAAAACTCACGTTGCATCTGGGTCATGAAGTCGTCGACTTGAGGGTCGGCGCCAGCGGCGGGGGCGCCCCACGGTCCGGTCCGGAAGAACGGGTGCTGATCGAGCGGGGGTGGCACCAGGTCATCGCTCAGGCCGAAGCCGAAGGCTGGCCTACGGGGCTGCGAGCGGGTCAGCGGCACGTAGTACAGCTCGGTGTCACCAGAGTCGCCACCGTCACGCTCCGGGGACGAGTCTTCCTCCTTGCTCTCCGTCTCCTCAGGCCCTGCATACAAAGATGAAAAGATTTTATTTCAGAAAGACAAAAGGTTGTTCCGGGTAATGAACATTATGGGAAAATAATTAATGGATAAACAAAATGCCGTAGGTATTCCTGAAAACGAAAAGTTTAATCCTGGATAAAAGAAATATTGTTCCGGAGAAAATGAAGCATATGTGGACAAAAGAAGAAACGTTCCGGAAAACAACAATGAGTAACCCAAAATAACTAAACGTTTAAAAAAACGAAATGTTAATTGCGTTTTTATTGTATTGTCATTACAGACAATTTAAACACATTACTCCAGTTTAAATCCGGCATGTTAGCACAATCCTTTTTCCCCTTTCATTCAATATTCCGTTTTACCGGGGAGGTTTGCCCAAAACTCCCAGTAGATTGAGGGGTTCTTATGGCGGATCTCCTTATCCAGTAGTAACAACAAAACAGCCGTCTCTGAGCCAACACAATAATAACGGTAACGAACTAGTGCTTCTCAATAAACACCACACCGGCAACCCATTCAAGTTGGAGAACGCCTCATAGCTGGTAGGTACTGTAAAGTTGCCGGTTTTCCCGCCTATTCGGCCAGATAGGGCCAGTGTTCCAGGAACGTGGGCGGGTGCGAGATGAGTCAACACCTGCGTCACAGTCACACGCCGGATGCCGCTCAAGGTCCTTCCCAGTCCACCTGTCTGCTCTCTCACTCTAGCGTCACCACGGCACAACGCATACAAACACCGGCCAGATTTGTCCCAGGCACCAAACCTTTACAAGAGCTGTTACAAATGTGGGGTATAGTCATATATCTGACCCACGGTTGCGAGCTTGGCATTTTTCATATTAACGCATAGTAGGCCTAGATCAGTTAGAAACAGTGATATGCCTGACTAGGAAACTTCTACGTCTCGTACACCTATAACGAACGAGAGATTCATGTATGTACCAATGTATCTATAAGGTATCCCGGAACTCTTGGAACCATTTGGCACATTTTTGTTCCTTGCATCGAGGCAATCATATTTTATAATAACCATGGCCCATGGGTCCCTGGTGTCTAATTTTCTGTTCCCTTCCGAATGTAATTTTGCTTAGCTCATGATATTTTCAAAAGTTGATTGGGAATATCTCATGGGTTTTGCAAAAATAACCTACGGACGCACACAGACAGCAGAAAACAAGGCACCAGTGGCTCATGTTTCTATCATAAAACATGTTTGTCCTATGCAAGGAACAAATATAGGCTACAAAAGGATTCTAGTGTTCCTGGACACCCTGAGAAATATATACTGTGCTTCATTCTGTTCATATATTTCAGTTTAGGATGTCCATGCATGATTACTGAGGTTAGACAAATAGTGTAATTTATATTTAGGCCTATAGAAATTAATAAGGAACTTTTTTAACTTATGTGAAACTGTAAGGTTTAACGTTGTGATTTTTGTTTTCTAGTGACGAAGTTGTTGCATTTTGGTTGCAGGGTCAGGGTCACAGCTCATTAAGCCCATTAAACGATATCGAATGGAGCTGCTGAACGTCATAGAACAGATCAATGTACAGTGTAGTATCTAAAATTGTAAATTTGGAATATGGCACATCAACGCAAAGCACATTATACATTACTACACCTACATCCCTACATGTTTACGAATAAGGAAATTAAGAGCACAGCCTCACTAACATACTGCATTTGCAAATTTGTCAATACATTCAGCTAACAGATCCGAACTTGTTTTCGTTTAAACAAATGTGTTGTTACGAGCATGCGTTTCCTTTACGACAAACGCTTGGGCATCGCGGAATCGCTCTAACCAGCAAGCCACACACCACCGTGATGGGGACACACACAAACACGACGACGACGTACTCATTGTCTAGTCTGTTAAAGATGCTAATCCACTTGGGCTTGGCTTATGTAACGACAGCAAACAATGCTGCGAGGTTTGAATCTCAATCGCGACTTTGTTCCGGGTGCAGAAGTAAATCCTTCATATTACAAAGACAATGGTCGACGAGCTAATAATACACCTGAGGTTATAGCATATCAAATTATCAGATCCTTAAGGCAGGGCGCGCACTACTTCGGAATCGGCTCGGCTCGGCCGGAATCGGCCCTTTGCTTTGCATGTAACATAATGCCGACGGCAAATGCCGATCCGTGCCGTGCCGTCCCGATGCAGTGCGCGGGTCTCCATTACATTACATGCAAAGCAAATTTACTCACCGCGCCGATTCCGGCCGAGCCGAGCCGATTCCGAAGTAGTGCGCGCCGTGCCTTACTGTGTAAGACCGCATTGCGGCTTCATGTTGGGAAATCCATAGATGTTCAAATCTCGCATAATGCCACATTGGGACTTGGTTAATCAAGCAAGGTTATGACATCTCATCTACCACCTCACAGTAGCCATTGTTGCTGAAAAGACGGGATACAGACGGGAAATTCAAGGCGGAATGGCTGGCGGAGGATTTGAAAGCAGAACCTGCCGAATGTAAAACGAATTCTTATAATTTATTCTAAAAAATGTCGTTGGAGTGAATTAGTATTGTGGAGAACCCGTTATGATGAAAGCTAAATGTCTGGTGTAAATATATTGATTATTGATATTTTTAGGGGGGTCTAATATGGCTCAAAACTGTTGTAGTTTTATTTCAACCATTTTGTATATAATGATTAAATATGCAGGGTTGTTAAAGTGTCTATTTTAACTCATTCACAGTATTAGTTTCTCCAAAAGAATTTTCTTGAAAGGTGGCTAATGAGCAAAAAGTAGACAGGGATTAAAATTGGTAAAGCGTTGAAATGATTAAACTGGGAATGCCCACTGGTGCCAGTCCAGCAGTCTTGTGACCTTCAACAGATCATCAGGTATGTGGTGGTTTGACGGGCTGGAATTGAAATTCCTACTTTGAACGCTTTCCTGAATTCTGATTGGATAAGGAGTGTTTAGGTCATCATTCAATAATATTGCCCAAGGATCGGGAAGATATAATGGCTTGCCTTGGTTCTGGGGTTTGTTTCCTGCAGGGCTACAGTCAAACAATTTTGCGGTCAGAAATTGCAGGAAAATTGGTACATGAAGAGATGATCAAACTATTTTATAATTGTTCAAGTTTTGTTTTTTATTATCTTGTTTGAATATTTAATTTATTTTTTGTGTGATTGTCCTGCTTGATTGGTCTTAAACAACTTTTTCCGGAAAGAAATAAAAATTTAATCAAGTTCTATAAAATTCGAACTTCAGTAGCAAGTACTAATACACAGAGTTATAATGGAGGTTTTATTTCTAAATATTTTATGATAAAATCCATTTATCGCGATAACTTCTTATTACTTTCATTTTAATACTTCTTGTCGCATTTTACTTTTTAGAGCCCTTTTAAGAACACCAGTAATCAATAAACTAATTTCATGTATAAGAACAAACTTGAAAAAATTGATAGTGACACGGAAATAATGCAAGTATCAATAAAACAAGTTCTTTACAATTATGACACAACCTGAAACATCCGTTTAGAGGCATTAGCTGTTGTTGAAAATCGCCAATGCAGCTGGAGTTCAAACTTCAACGACCCACTTGCAAACGACATCTAGCGTCAACAACTAACTTTTGATGAGGACGCAAAACTCATAGAGGAAAAATGAATGTCGGCCACTGTGGCAAGTGATAACTACATAGGGCCTATACATCAAGTATTACAAGTGCGGTGGACTTGTGTTGTGTCGGAGGATGGTACCGGGAATAACGTGGTCCGACCGGTCAGGTGACCTTGACAAGGTCACATTCAGACACGACCTACACGCACACATGTACACGTTGCAGGGGACAGGTTATGTACTGGACTCTCCTTTCAACTTCTTTTTCGTCATTCGATGTCACGACTGTATCTTCGACTTAAGGACTAGCTATGTAGAAAAAAGACTAAAAAGGAAAGGGAGAAATTCTGGAAAGACTGAACCATGAGGAAAACAGTTTTCCATTATTCATTGAAGCAATTAAATTAATTATAGGGTAATATGTTTTCCAAATCCGGACAGACAATTTTGTTTCGACTTCAGAAGTCGGGAGAAATAACCATATTCTGAGATAGTAAAAAGAAATAGATTAGGATGAGGTAGACATGAAAGATGTGGTTTGCTAATGTTTGCTAACATAGGTGACAACCACCAAACATCGACCATCGATTCCACCCGTAGGGTTCAATGATGATAATAAACCGGGGATACAGTAAATAGAGATATATATCGCTCCCTGCTCCAAAACAAGTGCGGAGAAACTGAAGCAATAACAATAATTATGTAACCCTCGGGCGAAACAGCGTTGCTTTTGTTCAGTATGCCCTCAACGCCAACAAACAGCTCCAGGAAGAAACCCACCTCGCACCTTATCCAGCCACCACTTCATCCGACAACCGTTTCACCTTCGCCACTCGACCGTTTCGGATGAATCACCTTTGACGCTGAATCACTTTAGCGCGTCATCGTGCACATCAGGTTAACTGTTCTTGCCGCTTCTTATGCAAACTGTCATTCCATCGTATGAGCCTGTATACAGGGTGTCCAGCTTCCACCTTTACAAACTTTTCCAGGTTATTAAGCATGCCAAAACAAACAGAAAAATCATATAAACATATGTCCGGAAATGCTTCGTTAAGCCGCTAGCCGCCATTTTGTTTTTTACACTTAAGAATTTTTCTTTCCGTAACGGGTTGTTGTATGGAGTTCATATTTGGCATGTACTTTAATCACACCAATGCTCATTTTTAGAAAAAATATTATTTTTTTCTGATCAATATTTTCAAAATGGCGGCCATTTTAAATTTTTAAACTCAAATATCTTAAAAACCGTAAATTTTATAAAAATTTTACTAGACACAAAAAAGTTGACAAATTAAATTATCTAAACATTGATTCCAAGTTTGTAAGGATCCGACAACAAATAACGGAGTTATTGAGATTTTTCTCTTAAAATAACCTAAATTGGCATTAATCATAGTGCAAAATCAGTGTTTTTCTACAGGAAAACCGCCATAACTCCGTTATTTGTTGCCGGATCCTTACAAACTTGGTATCACTGTTTAGATAATTTAATTTGTCAACTTTTTTGTGTCTAGTAAAATTTTTATAAAATTTACGGTTTTTTAGATATTTTAGTTTAAAAACTTAAAATGGCCGCCATTATGTAAATATACATCGGAAAAAAATAATATTTTTTCTAAAAATGAGCATTGGTGTGATTAAGGTACATGCCAAATATGAACTTCATACAACAGCCCGTTACGGAAAGAAAAATTCTTATGTGTAAAAAACAAAATGGCGGCTAGCGGCTTAACGAAGCATTTCCGGACATATGTTTATATGATTTTTCTGTTTGTTTTGGCATGCTTAATAACCTGGAAAAGTTTGTAAAGGTGGAAGCTGCGGACACCCTGTATATACCGGTAGGTGTAAAACGGGTTTTGTTGTAAATAATATCAACACTCCGACCACAGAGTGGAATTTAGGGTCGTCTCTACCCACCCCTAAACTTCCAGAACCGGCTCAGTACCTTAACGGTTTACTTCAGAGTTAATAATAAAAAATATTACATGATCGAAAGCCAAGGAGGTGCCACAGTGTTTTTTCCACGGTCAAACTAAAATCTTCCCACATTGCGAAAAGACAAATTATATTAAAAATTATATAATGAAACGCAATACTGTAATGAATTTAACGAATCAGATTTTCTAAAAAAATAAATAAATAAATAAATAAATAAATACGATACGGTACTTGAACTGTACTGGGTTGCGCTAAAGTTGAGTTTAATCTTATACTTTACTATACCCCGTTCAAAATAAATGTGCGGTCGAAATGCAGATTTGAATTCCCCTATTTTCTCCCGTTTCTCCCACTGCTACCAATCCAACCAATCACAATCACTAACAATTTGTACAGCTGTTTAATATCTTATGTCACTTTATGCCAATGTTTTGCTTTTTCGTAAACAAATATTCTTATTTTGACGTTTGAGATGTAAAAAGAAGCGCTTGCAACGCCCACGAGGTGAAGTAACATGTTCATCAGCGCTATTTTCAACTCTGAATTTCAAGGGCAAAATTAAAATAACATATGATTTTGAAGAAAATGGGGTATTAGGAAAGCTATTGAGGGGATTTCCCTTGCGGTGGGAAATAACATTTTTTCTTTCGACCGCACCTTTATTTTGAACGGGGTATAGTTTACTTAGAAGGCTATGATTACTCAGCCAGTCAACAATGTATCATCTGATGATTCCAGAATCTCAACAATCATTATCACCAGTGTAACGTCGACGATGACCTTGCGATAACACTTTGTTGTGAAGCGGCATCACGTGATCATGGGAGACTCTGGTTGGCACTGGTTCTGCTTCTTCTTATCTCCAACTCTTTGATGTCGGCGTGAAGCGGCGAGACTTGTTACGCATGTTAAACCAAACGGAAATAGACGTGCAAAGTAATCAACCATGGCAACACCAGCTGGGAAGCATTAATGAATTGCAAATAGAGCTCAACTGTACAAAGAAATGTTGTCTATGTACTGTAAAAGATATTGGATTCGATAAAATGAACACGATCATTCTTGCTTCACCATTGTTGTCACAAACAGTATATAAATAAACAGGCAGACTCAAGGACGAAGGTCGATCACGATCGAAGATTGATGGATTACTAGGAAGAGCTGCAGGTAATCATGAGGAGAGGTAATCACGACCTGGTCACTCCTCAAGGTCAAAGGAGATAGGAAGATAAAAAAGATAAAAAAGAGCGGTTGGCAACAGGTTGATTGATTGAATAAAAACATTGTCACGACTTGACAGGCAGTGTCTCTGGGGAAGAAACGAGACTTAATATTTTTTCATACTTTGTACACCACGGTGTTTAAACTTTAAGGTAGCTTTAATTGAAAATAATCTAGTATTTTTTAGCTTTAAATAGCCATTGATTAAATTTATATTTTTATTCCATAAATATGAAAAAGTTGATCTTCAATATAATAAGCACCATAAGTTAGAAAATCTATGTATAGGACTATATTAGAGAGTTTTTTGAACATACGAACATTGAGAAAATGTTACTGTACTGCAAACGCTATATTTTTATTTTATTTTATTTTATTTCAAATTTACGTGTACGTTGTAAATAGGATCAATACGGTAATCTCACAATCATAAAGCTGACAACGAGATGTATAGGCCATTGCTACCATTGATCACTTTTCAGGGCCGGTTTCTCCAAACACGTTTAACTTAAACTTAGTTTAACTCAATGTTAATCAAATGGACAATTTTGGTTTAAACTTCATTTTAGGTTTAAACTTACTTCGAGAAACCAAAGAGTTTTTCAACTTAAGCAGTAAAAATAACTGAATCCGCCATTATTTAAATATCGTGAAGCAATTACCGTCTTAATTCATCGTAGGGTATGTGCTAAACTCTCTGTTGTAGGCCTATTGACACAAATTCTCAAGTTTTTAATTCGTTGATCGCAGTACAGAATACGACAGGAGAAAGATTATATCTAGATAATAATACCAATACTGTACTCTATTTCAATCGTAACAACTTTGCCCTTTACTGCTTTTACTGCATGTAGGCGTAGGTCTGTATGTCATAGATTTTAGATCTGATGAGTAATTTCAACAAAATTCCCGCTGTTTACATTCGGAAGCCTAATGTGAATACACAACAATTAATAACTCGTCAGGCAAACGTAGGCCAGCTTAAGATTTGTGCTAGGGCCTATTTATATGGTGTGTCAGCATAAAAATTGGGTTGATTACTACAAATACCCTTCTTGAAAACATTTGAGAAACAATATAGCGTTCATTAAATCTATACTTATTTAATACGCTAAGGTACATAGTCAATGCTAAGGGGTTTTTTGTTGTTGAGAACTCCTCCTACAATTCTCAACCGATTTTCAAGTTTTTGGTGTCGTTGGATATTGCTTGGTTTGTATAGTTGTTTCCGCCAAAAATTGATGAGAATCATACTTAAAATAAGGGCACTATAAACAAATTAAATTTGAAAATTTACCATTTGAATAACATTGAGATTGGTTTGAGCATTATAAACATCTGTTAACGTACAGCTGTAGTTTTTGGTGATCACTGATATTCACAATATTGGATTGGTCGGATTTTAGATTAGAACTAAATGCAACTTTTGAATTGTATCAAAATAAACTGCTCGATGTCGAGCAACACGTGCACTGGTAATTTCTAATTGTCACAAGACTTTGAACTCTCAGAAAATATTTCTAACAATAGTCTATTGGAAAGGAAAAGGGAGTGTTTAGGTCAGCTGAAAGGTTCTAGTTTAAAATCTGGCCGACAAGGAAGTCCTTTCAGACAAAGAATGTTATCATGCGAGAACCTGAATTTGTTATGTACTGAAGAAAGCCACATATAAGGATGTTCCGGCTATACTGTATAGAAAATCGTATAAGCAAAAATATGTACACTTAAATTTCACTTAGCTGGAAAGGATTTTATGGAGTTAAGCTAATGATGTTAGACCATGTTAGACCCACTTATCACTCTTGTTCATGGTGAAACTCAACATGACTAAGCTCTTTGGAATATGGTGAGAATTGATAATGTGTAGCAGCAAACATTTCAAACACTGCGCCCTTGATTATTTAAACTTTGCAATCTCTTTGGGTTATCAAAAATCAGAAGGGAACTGCGTTAGAACTGATTAACTTATCAAATCATGGCATATAGCGGATCGACAGAGTTAAGTGAACCGGTTAAGGTTATTAAACGAGTTGGTAGGCATATTAGTCACAGTTGAGTCATTGAAACATAATTTCCAGATCGTTTTAAATCTCACATGTTTACTTTAAAAATTTTAAAATAAATTGCAAAACAAATTATAACTCAAGTTTCAACTTGAGCTTTAAAATAAATAATGTTCTGTCAGTAAAGGTACGGTACAGTAATTTAAAAGGAGGCTCCAATTGTAAGCCAATATTAAATTTATCCAATAATATTCCATTGGCTTACTGTCTGAAGGACATTACTAACTATAGTGAAATTCTTTATCTTGTTGAGAAAAATAATCTACTTTAAAAATTAAATGCCTTTTTACGAGTTCAAGGTTTAAAGATAACATGTAGAAAACTAGGCTACATAGTTATAAAACATCGGAGGGGTTTATTTCTGCTGTGCTTCTTAAACATGGTAATTATAAGACGAAAATAAACAAATTAAAATGTTGTTACAATTCAAATTAAGATGTTGTCATAATTGTTGATCAATATAGTATATTAAATTGAACATACTGGATTGTAGCTAGCATTGATAAGTTAACTTATGAGGGAAAAATAATCCTAACATTCATGCGATTTTTGACGGTTAGAGTTAGAGAGAACTACCTTTTATAAGACCGTTTGACAGTACTATTTAAATCATGGTCAAATTTTAAAAATTGTTTCAGACGCCCACATTATATTTTAGATTTTAGTTCCTTATCGCAAGCAAACATATTTTTGGACGGACTGTACAAATATCCAAATTTGTAATAAATGAATTCTATTAACCAAACCCAAAAGTGTATCTTAGGTTAAAGGAAATTTTATTTCGGATTATAATTTTGTCATGAAGAACTGAGAAACGCCATCATAAATCATCAAATTCTACGGTTGCGAGTGGCGATGAAAAAACAATCACTCTAAATTGTAGACTACGGCGTAATTATCTCTGTACAGTCCGAAATCCGTACAATACCACAGTACAAAAAGTACATAACATAATTTTGCTTTTACCCAGCCCACAGTTGCGCAATATCAATTAACAATCTTGGTCTAATCAGTTTCGGGGTCATCTTGGATGGCGTCATGGCGTGTGCTCACTCGACAATTAGTTATTTTTACAGGATGCCACGGCCACTTTGACTGTACCGGACTCAGCCAGTGCCATCTGTATTTGTATTTACACTGAACGACGTTGCACAATGCCTCCTTGATCCTGAGGCCTTTAGCTCTTTGTCTTGCAATCCTTCTTCATTACCAATCAATGGCAAAGATCCTGAATCGATTGTTACTTTTGATTCGATTAGTTGTTAGCAGTGGGAGAAACGTGAGGCAAATTATAAAAGGTTGGAAAAGTCCCAAAGGTTTACTGTTGAGGTTGGTAGTTTTCCGTTATTGGGAGTGAAACCACAAATGTTTAGTAACAAGGAGTAAAGTGAGAACAGCGATGACTAAAACGTTTATGGCCGCATTAAAATCCTTGCATGAGGTCACTTTTAAATGCGTGGCCACATATAAACTGGCCAATGGGCCGGGTAAATTTGTGTCCTGCCAATGGGGGATGCCTATGTTTTAACATAAAACGATATTGCCTAGTGTATTGTTTTTTTATCCTCCATTTATCACTTATGCCAATTCTTTTACTTCATTAAATTGTTATACATACAGGCCTAAGCTAAATCCTAACATTTTATGCAAAACGATCATTATTGACAACTAATTATTCCTATAACGATACCAACAATGAACAATGATATTAGCTATTTTCTATTAGACTAAAGAGCCAAAGTGACAATGTCACATAAGACCTCAACATTGGTTACCCAGTGAGATTTCGAGATTTCGTCAGTTTTCAACACATTAGCGCATAATAGACATAGTTTTGAAACCCTTTCACAGTTATGAGGATAGGAATGGGTCAAGGTTAAGGTAGGGCCCAACAAAGCTTGCTAATGGGTACAGAGAGAGAGGCAGAGAAAGCTGGAAGAGTAACAGTATACCCTTGCCTACGTAGACATACAAAGACAGCAAATAATGCAAGTGAGCACAGAGAACGAACACACGCTGACTCTTGCTGTTCTACGTGTTGGAAACCGGTTTCTGAAAACTAAAACTGACTAATATTTCGGAGATTTTAGAATGTTTCCGATATTAGCTTTATTTGCTTCGTTGGGACACACCGCTATTTCTGGGATCTGGAATGAAACGTATATTTCAGGCATTGGAATATTGCCAGTTGTTTGGTTTACCATTAGGCCTAAAAAGGTTTTGCTTATTTTACGTATTAAAAATGGAATGAGTGATTTATTTCTCACAGAGTGAAACGAAGATTAAATTCAATTGGTAAATAGGAAAGTTTACATTCCAAAACGACTCACACACTATTTCTAGCTTCCGAGGCTATTTCCCAGGTTTTATGACATCCAGTTGCCATAACTATAACTCACCTTATACACTGATAAGATTTTCTTCATGCTACTATTAGGTAGGCTGTTTTTGTACACATGTGAATATGAAAGGTTTAATTTATTTATCATTTAAGTCTCGGATATTAAGAATCCGTTAAACTGATTCAAGTTCCATGAATTGTTTGTTGATTTGGGATTTGTTTTCTATTGGTACCGTAGTTTTTCATCCCAAAAATCACATAATTTCTTCCTCATGCACTCTCTGATATGAAAACATGACGTGAACATTTATCTTTGAAAATCATGCAGCGATGGATTTGAATGCGTTGGAAATTTATGTGCCTTCAACCTATCATCTACCACAATTAATAGTAGCGATTGTTTTGTCTTATCAGTTTTCACAATAACCTACTGTATGTAGTTTTATGTAGCTACAATACGATCATTTTCAAGTGTAATCTAAGTACACTAACATGAATAGACTTCTCAACCAATGCATTTAGTTTGATAACGATAACAAAATTTGGAATGTTTGTGTACGCCACGCCAGAGTTGCTGCAATTGATGTTGTTATTATTCAGCTGGATTTACAGTGCTGCAAAAACCTTTCATCACAACATAAACAAAAACCTTCGCTGTACAATGTTTTATCCTTCATCCTTGTACTGATTTGCCTATCATATTCTTGTACTTCCATGTACGCCGCAGAAGATCGCACCACCGTCAATAGGTTTCAAACTCGCCTTTGCTACGAGAGTCTATTAAAGTTAGTGTACAAAGTCAATGGCTACACCATACTTTCTTTTGAAATCTTAAAACATACTTTCACAACTTTAAATTTCAAGTAATTCACTTTCCAGTTTGTAGTGATCCAGGAATCACGATTGCCCAGTTGTTTGTCACGAATCGCGGAACCGAATCCTGGCCAGGACGATGCGGCTATACGGGCTTGTATGGGATGTCCTGCATGCAACCACGATGCGTGCTCGGTGTATGTAACGCCACGTTACGCTAGGCTACATGACTACATGACGTTGATTAAAGTCTGAACGTACAAATGCGACCGTGATTACAGAAAATGGTTACACAGAATACATTGTACCATATCGTAACAAAGAAGGCATTGTTTGATAAAAATCTGTAGAGGGCAACAGGATACAGCCAATCACCATTTTGTGGTTGCGATAATAATTAAAGTTTCTTGATTCTTGACTTTCCGTTTTCATGCGTAAAATTTCGCAAACGATGCTCTTGGATGTTTTTCTCAGACGTTCCAAAAGATATACCGTAGGTACGCCTATAGTAAGATGCACGAAAATAGTCCGATGGAAATTTTAACAGCTGTGTTCCCCCTCACCCCCTCTCGCCCTGCAATGTTGTCATTTTTGTTAAGTTTACCATGTGAAATACAGTGTAAACATGTTTTTCAGAATAAATTTGGCAACAATGTTTTGACTCTCATCGGACTATTTTCGTGAATCCCACTATAGTTAGAGATAACTTTCATATTTCATGGCATACGCAATTTTAAATGTTTGGACTTAAAGCAAAATGTCACAAACCTTACCTAGAAAGATCGAATGTGACTCGCGTTATTTCAAAATCGTTAGAGAATTTAAAAATGCAATGGTGTTTGAAAATTCCGATCAAGTTACAAATATTTCTTGGCCCCTTTAAAAAAAATGGGTTTGCTACATTGTATTCTAAAAAGAGATATAATTGCGGCATACTTTTAAATTGAAATTATTATGTATTTATTTTGTTAATTAAAAAATAAATACAATATAAAAGAGTACAAGCAATCTGATTTAGGTCTAAAATGTTTTTCTTAATATGCATAAAAACAGACTCCTTCCTAGAGAGCCGTCTTGAATTTCTGTTAGGTCTAGCGTCATGAGTCATAAAATATCCCAAAATTAAAAAACTTCACCCCTGTTAAAAATACTTGAAACATGCCCACACGTTCCCCTGTTTCAGACGAAGTTTTTGTATTTATCGTTGATGTTTTCTTATGGATTAAGATTAAATCTAGGTTCCTCATACCTTATGTAAATTTTTAACGTATAAAATATCTTTAAATTAAGGAAAATCTACTTAATTTCCAACCTGGCTGAGAGTTGTGTTGTCATATTTTCAAACTGTTTCGGTGTATGTAAAAGTATAGGGAGTTTATCGCTTCCGTCGATACAGTTGGCCCGTTCTAAAATTTGTCAACCAGGAAGACTTATTTTTGGAACGGTCTAAAAATGGAACCGTCAGCCGAGGGATGTGTTGCTGACCCTAATGAGGCTCCGTCATTACGGGCATGGCATGACGTCAGAGGCAAGGAGGGGCAAACAAAACAAACCATCACTGGCTAAACTGATCTGGTGTATTAAGAGGGGGGGGGGGGTGTCAAATTGAGGACTCAAAAAATCAGGGTTACACTAGTAATGTTAGGGGTGATCTACTTTAAAAATAATTTTGAAACAGGGCAAGTATTTCCCCAAAAGTGTATAATAAGTTTACAAGAGATAAAATAAATTCCTCTTTGCAATATTTAAGAGTACAGGACAGTTTTTAAGGTTATTTTCACCTTATACGGTGAAATAAAACGACGCAACTGTTTTCTATGTGATTTGAGAGTGTCTACCATTTGATCGACAAGACACTTTATCGCAAGGAAATTTAATCGACGATATAAAATTAAATAATCATAAGTAAATAGGTAAATCAATGTTATCATTATTCCTCTCTATCTTATGTTTAGTTAATTGGGTTAATTGGCACTCACAATTATATGTATCTTTCAGTAATTGTTAAAAAATAACCATTATGAAATGGTTTAAAAATTTACATATGCTAATTTATTGAATACTAAAATATTATGTTAAAATAGTTTCTAATGTATAGGTACCTAAAAGTCTGGAGATAAAATGGAAGATCGATAAATTGTTGCCCAACCTATAATCATGTAGGCCTAGTACTTTAATTGATTATGAGAAATTAAAATGGCAATAGGCTTAGTAAGTTTTAAAATTAAATTTCACATAGGCCAGATAATATACAGGGTTAGGCAAAAGTCTGGACACCCCCAGTTAACTTTTTAACACGTTGCAGTAGGAAAACCAAACTCGGCACATGTTAACAACATGAAAAACTGCACTTTTTCATCAACTACACAACTTTGCCCCTGCCCCCAAAATGGGGTATTTTGGGGGCAGCCCCAAATTTTCAAATGTAAACCCCTATTGAGTGACCCCTCATTTTAAACGGTTTATCAAGAGAATGTATTATTGGTTTTGTATGATTATAGTAACTTTTGAAAAAATATCCTTGTTGTGTTTTATACTGTACTCTACAAATTTACTTGAAACTAATAAAAAATCTTTAACAACTTAAAACCTCTACAAATTAAGTTTTGTTTTTGTAATCATGTTCATTTCATTCAGAGCCTTTGTTTCAATATTCTATAAAGTTTTATTATCGTACCCTGCATTATTTTCTATGCCATCCTCTAAAATTTTCTAGCCATCCACTAATGAAACCAATGTCCTACAAAATTTTCATGCAATCACTAGACATTTTGCCCAATCAATTACCTATCCCTATGATTCAACACTCACTGGGGTAGCCGTAGGCGAGAACGCACAGGGCGAAAACGAACACGAGAACACTCTTCATTCTGCAGAACACGACACTGGCTACGGACTGAACATGAACACTGACGCGGCGCGGCGCCCGGTCTGTTATATGGACCGACGCTCGACCAATCAGAGACCAGGATTCCACGTCACCGGCCAATCACAGCTCTGCTTCCTCGAACCGGCCGCGGCGCTCCCAGAACCGCCGTGTTGGTATACAATCATCACATGCTGTTTTCAAAAATACTGCAATGCATGAAAATATTACATCTTCCAAGAAATTTTGAAAGGTTTAATTCCATTTAATTTCAAAATGGAAATTTGTTGGTTGATAGTTTGATGTTATTGTAGTTGGTATGTTTTCAAAACAATGCCACTATATTAGCCTATATATACAGCCTCACAACCATAGATATAATACTAGAAATCACAATGTAAATCCTTCTATTCAGCATAATTTGAAACTTTTCGAGACAAAACCTAGTTATGTAGGAATTAAGTATTTCTCTAAACTCCCATCAGTGATTAGAGAGACTCAGGACATAAAAAAATTTAGAGACAAACTGAAAGTTCATCTGATTGAAGAATGTTGCTATGGGCTGCCTGAACTAGTTTAAGTCCATCTTCCCATCCTTATCTTTCTTATCTTTTTTTCACTTTGGCACTGCCTTACCTAAACCCTTCCTTATAACCTGATTGGACGATGCCACCCGGCGGAATTATTTGGACGGGTCCCATGCCAAGGAGGTCAACGGGACATACAACGGAGGTAACAGGTAACAGGTATTACCACATTTCTTTCATTTCCCATTATGAAGAACATTTCAAGTTCGAAGAATACATTATTTTTAGTTTTTAAGTAGAAAATTCGGCTTTTTGTCACATAAATGTTGCACTTCAAGACAAATAACTATGAGAATTATGCTCTTATAAAAAACTTTGAAGGATTATTACTTGCCTCTATGTTCATCTATTTCCATTGCACTGAATAACTTACTTAGACCTAAGGCCTAGACCACATTCTTAGGCAAGAGTGAGGAAAAATTTAATAAAAATGTTGTTGGTTATCAGACCCCTCTGAAAGCATTTTTCTTAGATAATTTGCTCATTATTGCATTTCGGACATTGAATGAAGACCCTAAAATCTTACTTTTTACTTTATGCTTAGCGTTATTACCGATTGATAACCTATTGTCATCTTGTCTGTAATGATATAAATTATTTAAATCGAAGAACCAATATATTTTTATACAAAATAGCCCAATAATGTTATTATCGAAATGCAAACCCACTATCACATTCTTGTCAGGTAATAAATTCAGATCAAACATTCCAATTAAAGCTCTCTCATTTTTGAGACTACAACACCTAAATCTTACATAGGCCAGACAAACCATTTTCCATTCGTGACTACATATAAACCCAAACATAGCAGGTTTATGCCTCCACTGCCTCTAGACACTTATGACATAGAGCTCGGTGGAGTTAACATTTTATCACGTAGCGAGGATTGACACAAGACGTCCATGAACTATGAGGATGCAGATATTCCTGACCTCACACTATGTCAAGAGTTAAATATGTCCTCCAAAAGATTTCTTGCAATTTTTTTCTGAAGATATTACAGCCAGGACTTATCATTTTTGAAAGAAGAAATCATTCCGCGGCAAAAATATCTAGAGCCTATTTTAATTTACAAATTGTTAAACATAGTCAAAAACTAATTTATATTCTTAAATACACATCATTAAGGACTACCATGCTTTAATAATTTTAATGGTTTTGAATTTTTTTCGTTGTTTTTAAACCTATGGTAAAATATAAAAGTCTTATTTTTAACAAAACCAAGAAATTAGTATGATTAAAAAAATTTATAGTGTGACAGATCCAAGCGTTCTTTTCTCGAAATGTTACACACCGCATATAATTATTATTACTATTATTATTTTTATTTATTTATTTATTTATTTATTTTTTTTTTTTTTTTGCTCGGTCAACTTCAATGTTTACTGCTAAATCTGCATATTAGATTTGCTATTCAAAACACAATATTCTCTTTAGGAGTTAAATTGTTCAACACGTTTAATCAAATTCCTGATAACTTTCATAACTTGCCAATGTAAACTTTCCCCATAAGCTGTTAGCCTGCAAAATAGCCCTTTAACATCCCTGCCTCGTCAAGGAGTTCTTTAGGCATTTTTAAATGACAACCTAGATTTATGTTTCTGTTTTTAAAATGTGCTAGTATAGGTCACAAATATAGGTCACAATTTATTTGTCAGCAGACAATTTATTTGCCATAAATTAAGTCTATTTATGTTTCATCACTATATTGACGAAATGTATATTTGTAAACTTATCTACTGTCTATAATTACTAAATAAGAACCTCTTGTTTAGTTTAGATTCAGCCACTCAAACCTCAAATGACTGAGTGACTCAGTATTAATTCAAATAGAATGACAATTTATAGACTGGAACGAAAATTATTCCTTTTCCCTTTTTACAAAGTCATTAATGTATACTTATGAGCTACGTAAACATTACACTTTCAATACAGTAGCTAAATCCTTGGATGTCCACTTTCAAACATCATTTCCTCAACTGCAATTAAACTAGAGCCAGTAAGCCCCGGCTCCTGGGGACCTTGGGACTCACTGGACCACAAAAGTTAATCCGCAGGGTCGAGGACTACGATAACGATCCGACACTTGTCTTCCTGCAGCGTCTGCAGCCACATTGCTATTAATTGTGGTTTACTACCTTTTGTCCTCGGTTTCACGGGGAAGTTCACTTAACAGTATAATGAATGTCTCTTCCCAACCAAGATGTGTCAGATAGAAACTGCCTGTCGTTTGAGCAGTGAATAAATCTTGGCCGGTTCAAATCGCCACTATGGTTTTTGTTTGGGTGTAAGATTCTAAATTATAAGTGAAAAGAGAAATGCCCCAAAACCAATATACATATTTTGCACTGCTATTACCCACTATGAGTGGTAATATTAATATTTCTCTGTAGGTTTAGGATTAGAAAACGAATCCTGTAAATATCTTATAATGGTTTAAGTGTCGCAGGATAAGTAAAATATGCATGGATTAAAAAGAGAAAAAGGGGTAAATAATTATTCCCTTTCATGAGAGGCTATATATTTTTTGAAGATTTTATTGGGTAAATTATTAAAATACTGTATAAGCATCAACATCTAATTCCTATTCGTCTATTGGAGTAATGAAACAATGACATAGAAGATTTAGATTGTATAAACAAATGCGCAACATTTATGCATAGGCCTACACAAAATTTAATTCCTCCTACAGTGGTACAAAGTATTTTAAGCTTTCCAGCATTTGGATGTAGGCTATTATCAAGATTTAAGCCTTCCCCAAAATCGGTTTAGGTTCAGTGACGTTGTCTAATACTCTTGTTTATAGATTATGGATCTATATTTCTGTGCTCTGACATTTCATATCAATAGGCGTGCATATTATCCCTTTCCAAATTTATGATGAAATACTATCCTCTTTAGACAATTATACATTTCTTCGAAACGTTCCACTTTATCGATATAGTGTACAGAAGTTATAAAGTCCATTGATGGTTCTTAAACAAAGAAAATTAGGTCACGCGTGCATTTCCTTGAAACTAATTATTCATAAATGTTACTCACTCATCAATCGTCTGCACAAACTCTTCTTGAAAACCAGGAAGTGAGTATTCCTAATGAATAAATGAATATCCGCCTTCCTTCGAAAATACGTAATTGTTCCGAAGTCCAAACTGCGGAGGCTGAGCGTAGATGCATGTAAGCGATTTTCATTCATAAAGTGGGAGAATTTGACCTTGAGTTTCTACCCACGTTTTCTCATCGCTGGAATACCTCGGTGCTCTCAAAATAAATACAGGGTGTTTCTTTAAAAAAATCAACCAACAATTTGAAATTAAAATATCGTAACATAACATAAAATTGATGATACATTTTATTGTTATTCGCATTTATCATAACTATTTAAAGGGATTTAATGGTACTGTATTTTGTTTGGGTTCGGTTTTAAAAACAGACTAACATTACATTCATACAATGCTTCTATTTAGTCAACTCCCGAACTCCTTTCTAAAAGAGGGTTTGACATCCCTGTTATTAATGGTTATACTCGCATCAAGTTCTCAATACATTACCTATTTTTTGTATGTCTTATCATTTACATACCCCTAGAGGAAATAATCTGGAGAGCATAAGTTAAATGTGGAAATCTAAAATGAAAAGGGTAGCCTACGTTTCTTTTTCCTTATTTAGTCTATCGCGCAAAGAAATTATGTATAAGATGAAACCTCTAAAATCTTCATAGAATTCAACCCCTATGGATAATTTACTTTAGGGATGTGTAAAGGATAAGAAACATGAAAAATCCACGAAATCAAAAATAACTTTAGATGAGTTATAGGCCTATAACAATTGATATAATACATGGAACAATATAGCCACGTAATAAAACTGTCAGAGAATTTATTAGATAAGACGTAACATTTTAATGGTAATGGTAGTCTATATTTCAACACCAAAATGGGCAAAATATCATTAAAATCATAGTATAGTTATGTGATAAACGTGATCAAAATCAAATGTGTCATAAATATGTGTTATGTTGGCATCTTTTCGTTTCAAATCGTAGGTTGCATTTTAAAGTAACCCCCTGTACAACATCTAGGTAATATGAATAGACGTTATGAAATTCCTTTTAATCCGTTGTTTTTTGCAAATATGGCAACCTTCAAGTTCAATGTTTTTTAACCCTTTTATATTGAACAATATTTTAAAACTAAATATTTTACCTATAACCTTTGACACACTTATCATCCTTCCCTTAATTTCACATATCAAAAGCACGGTTTGTATTAAATTAGGTTGCTATGTTCACGTTTGCTATTTTATCGGTTTGAGATTAGATTACTTCGTCGATTACTTAAGAACAAAACAACCATAGAATAGAGTTTTTATTATTTTTATTTAATTGAAGGTAAACTATACCTAAGCGTATACTATAGACTATTATTCAACTAGGAATTGTTTGTACAAGGAAATCATTTAACACAATAAAAGATGTGGGTGTGTTATAAAATTATTTCCTGCTACATTCTTAGATAATTATTTAAGTGTTCATAAGTTATGTTCATTGGAATTGCATTGTGTAAACGGTCTTCCACTGGATTTTCATCATCGGCGTCAATTATGACGAGTCTGCATATTAAAATAACAAAAATTAATAACGATAATTATTATTAAGTGGCGATCCTTTACAATTAATTATAAGTGTTAATAATTTATTTATTGCAACTAGAGCACCTGAATAACCTTTATATGAAATATTTCTTCATCGTAACAGAGAAATGAATAAACACAACAAGGAATAAGATATAGACTCAAATAGTGTAGTTGAAATCATAAAGCTTATTTTAAGAGTGAATGAAATCTTAGTTAGCTTTCCGTAAAATAAAAATTCTGTAAGTAGAAAATTATCCAAAATAAATATTAACAAATCCTTTTAACGGATCTTTTTCTCAAAACACTTTATATGGCTCTTCTTTATATATTTTCCAACATTCTATTTTTATAACAACTTCTATTAGTCTATTACCAAGAGTCTGCAGCCCCCCCCCCCCCAACCTGGATTTTTATTCTTAACTAATGTTCAATTTGAAACGTTCGCTACGCCTTTAATATTGGTCGTAAAAAGGACACATCTTTATGCCATTTTAGAGAAAATGCGTCCATCTTCGAACAAAAAATGTTGATACTGTATTACTTTGCTGCTTGTTAATCAAACAATCGATAATATATGACTTTTGATTTCAAGGGGCCTTAAGATATTAAACTTTCCTCTAAAATGACATTAAGATGAATCCCTTTCGACCAATATTTCAGGCGAAGCGGACGTTTGAAATTTAAAATTACACTAGTATTATGGGAATAAAAATCCAAGATGTGTAGGCTATACTACATGCTCTTTTAATCTTAGTTGTGTAAATAGCCAATCATGCACTGACTCTACATTCATAATCACGTAACATATCTCAACCAAACTAAATAAATCTAAATCACAATGTCGTCTGGTTTTTTAAATATATTTTTTTAGAAAGCATTGTTGTTTATTACCTTGGCAACATTAACCAAAATCACCAGTCAAAATTTTGAGTATTTATTGGTCGCACTCAAAATTACTCTTGGGAATTTTCATTCGTCCATTCCTTGGGAAGTCAAAATGCATTGCAGAAAAATTACTAGTCAGTTGTGTATTGGATCCTCTCATGTGGAATCTATCAAAATTAAAAATGATTTTACTCAATAGTTTCTGCAAAATTTCACGTGTTGTATCGCTCAAGATTTGGATTTGGCTGAAACAGAAGACCAAATTTGAAGTACACCATGACCATGGAAACACGATGACTTTGAAGGACCCCCCACAGGATATGACGCCTCCACCGAAACCTCGACGAGCCCCAGACAAGATCAACCTCCCTGAATTATTGACAACCGGAAAGGATTTGACTTTTTTGGACTGTATAAGACAATTTTCTCGAAGTGCGTGTTATACCTTCAAGATTTCTCTGGAGAAATTTGGCAGTAGTATTTGGATTAATCATCTGACAAACTTGCAACCTATATTTCAAGAGGATCCTGTAGTATCTGATTATCGTTTTATAATTTGTTTTTTAATATTGTATGTCTGTATCTATAAAATTGGTTTTCCAAATAAATTTCAATGATTGTTCAATATGAGACATCGTGAGTAATTTATTTCTCATGAATAATGTAACCAATGGAGAAGATGAAAATAAAGTATAGCTGAAGGTAAAATCCTCAATTGGGTCAATTTTGCCAGATCTCTCAATTTGCCATCGGTTATTGATTAATAATACTACTTAACAACAGGTTGCCATAGCATGATCACGAAATGAGGTTTTGGACCGTTTCACATATAAACGCCACAAATGCTTCTGGTTTATAGGCAGAAGGTTTATTATACTTTAGAAGGTTTATTATGGTTTATTATACTATTATGTAACGAAAGTTGCCAATTTAATCCTAAGTTAGTAGCTTTTTAAAATTCGAAACTGAATGCTGCTTTGTTCATCGGGCAATATTGATTGTTTGATTAATAAACAACAAAGTATTCTCAAAATGTTTGTTTGAAAGGGACTTGGGCTTTCAGCAATTTAGGCCTAACATCATAAATCGCTCTATAATCGTGATTTTTATTTCACAGTCCCCTACATATTAAAATTGCCTTTTTAAAGTGGCATAAAGACGAATCTTTATCGACAGTCTATTAAGGATGTCCTTTAGCCTTAGACTAGGCTGTCTATTAGCCTAAATAGCTATGTAGAAAATCCAAAAATATGTTTCCCATGTTATTCTTTTGGGAAATCAACAAAAAAACCTATCTTGCTATTGATATAGCAAGATAAAATTTGATATTATGTAGGCCTACATTCACTAGGAAGAGCATAACTTATATTTGCATACAACATCCATTTGGCGGCAAACCTACATACCGTACTGCTTCTGATGGTATTTATGGGGAAATAAAATAATATCAATATTTTGTATGAAATTAGCTGAGGATGGAGGTCTGCAGCGGGAGGTGTGTTCTAATTTTATCGCCGATTAGAGAAAACAAATCCACATTAGAGAAAGAGAGAAATCAATTTTACTCCATAAAGGTGCGGCTACACATAGCAGGAAAGGACACGGAAAGGACACGGACAGGACATTTGTCGTGTCGGATGGATCGCCAAACGAGCATTCATCCGCCACTGTCGTGTCCTGTCCGTGTCCCGTCCTGGTATGTGTAGCCACCCCTTCCGACACTATCAGAAAATGATAACGGTAGCTCAGTGTAGTGAGTGTGGCGGCCGGCGGGATGAGCCGTGTCGGACGGCTGCGCGCGCAACCTTCCGACGTCTGACGGCTGCGCGCGCAGCCTTCCGACTCAGAAATGTCCTGTCCGTGTCCCGATATGTGTGGCCACCCCATCAGAATTTTGTCCGTGTCCCGTCCGTGTCCTTTCCGTGTCCTTTCCTGCTATGTGTAGCCGCACCTTAAAGGTGTGGCTACACATAGCAGGAAAGGACACGGAAAGGACACGGACAGGACAGTTTCTGATGAATGCTCCCTGTGTTATCAAATGGGAGCGGCTACACATAGCAGGAAAGGACACGGAAAGGACACGGACAGGACATTTGTCGTGTCGGATGGATCGCCAAACGAGCATTCATCCGCCACTGTCTTGTCCTGTCCGTGTCCCGTCCTGGTATGTGTAGCCACCCCTTCCGACACTATCAGAAAATGATAACGGTAGCTCAGTGTAGTGAGTGTGGCGGCCGGCGGGATGAGCCGTGTCGGACGGCTGCGCGCGCAACCTTCCGACGTCTGACGGCTGCGCGCGCAGCCTTCCGACTCAGAAATGTCCTGTCCGTGTCCCGATATGTGTAGCCACCCCATCAGAATTTTGTCCGTGTCCTTTCCGTTTCCTTTCCGTATCCTTTCCTGCTATGTGTAGCCGTACCTTAAAGCTGACAACAGACTGTCACTAGAATAGGCTTACAGTTAACCACAAGGATCATGCACACAAAACAAAATGATTTTTATGGTTTTGAAAATAAATGATTGATCAAAATAAACATAGAGTATTTGATAACACTAATTAAAAATTTTTTATTAGTTTTAAATAAATTTCATATGTTTAAAAAAATGAAACTAACATTTTTTAAACTGTTTCTTGACTTCCAATAAAAATACCAATTATTGGGGGAAAAATAATCTCTTACACCACCAACACTTATTTTGATAGGTAAATCACCATCTTGACAGGGGAAATTTCGTTCCTGCCCGCATGAGTTGGCAGCGCCGCTCATATACGATGCGCAGTGAGCTACTGCGCACTTCCAACCGCAAAAGCCGCCCGCGCACCCAAGTGCGGTCGATAACGAAAGCTTGCGCGGACGGTTTCGTCTACGTTGGCTCGTGAACATTTCTTTTCACGGAATATCCATGTGTTCCCGCAAATTTTCCCCGTCGGACGATCTTCGTTTAGTGAAAAGTGTCAAAGGTTTTCCGGTGCTCTTCAACCACGAGCGGTTCTTCATTATCAAGAATCCAGACATTATCAAGGAGAATTGGAGAGCGGTTGCGGTCGAAGTCGGTAAAGACGGTGAGGGTATAGTTTGTAGTTAGATGTTCGTTAACCGTTAACCGGAATTTAATATCGATGTATCGATAGGCATGTACAGTAGTTCGATATGCGGTACTGTCAAAGACGTTACAGTAGTTTGACGATTTGATGATTTCCCATACTCTCGATGCATCAAAATGTGGTTTCGACTTTGACATTTTGGTTCATCAGTCACTTCCCCCTCCATTTGTGATTGTACTAAAAATAGTAAAAATACGGTAAAAGACTTTTCAGCTCTTGTGGCATACCAAAATAATGTGTATTATAATTATCAATAAAAACATTTCACTGTATATAATTGAAATATGTCATCTACACCTATGTTTGTTTTAGGCTTAGAACGTTTTATAGTTTGGATACAAAATCATAACATGTTTAAAACTTTAAAAATAAAACAAATTAAAAATTTATAAATAATTAAAACGAAATTAAAAACATTGTAACATTGTAAAAACATTGCTGTAGGATTGGTAGGATATCGTAGATTTAGCACTAAATGTAACTTTCGTATTGTATCAAAATAAATTGCTCGATTTCGAGGAACAAGTAGAATAGTTTTATTTAAGACGTGTTGCTTCCCGTTTTAAACTATGTGTATTATCCCTTGGTACATTACATACAAAATGCTTCATCCGATTTATTCTTAAATTTTATTAAAAATCTTTTATCTATAATAATTAAATTTTTTTAATGTTCAAAACAATCATGAAACTGAAGAGAAAATGGATATTAAAACAAAGAAAACCATGAAAAAAATAAAAATTTTGCCTAATTATTAAAGAAGAGCCTGCTCTCATCTTTAGGTTTAATCACAAATAAGCGAATCATTTTTATGAAAAGGTTAAACTAAGGATGGACTAGTTTTTCTTTGTACATGTTTTCCAAAGTTATTAATATTACGAAAATATCTGTATGAGCAACTAACTGCACATCATACATACATACATATACATGCACAGTTGTACGAAAGGTAATAGCAAACAGCACACATTGGAACTTAAAAGGTCCAGTTCTTAACCACTTCACAGTAGCGTAAAAATGCTTGTATTTATTCATTACGAGCTCTATCGCATTTCAGAGTCTTTAAATGTAAGCCATAAGGGGTGCTGCTGCTGCACTTAATGTGTATTAATTTGTCTAAACACATTTTGATGAATTTACACGTGAATTCAGCTTCTACAGTTAAAAGCTGATTTCATCATTGTTGTTAATTCTTTTGTTTTTAAATATAGTTTAGTTTATTTTATTTTTTGTTTTTCTAACATTCATAACCATTGTATAAGATACAATTTAAATTTTTTAAATTGTTGTTACTATACTAGTGTATTACCCTATCATTCAGCTTTATTGAGATCTGTTTTGCATGTATAAATAAAAATATACCTTAGTCGTATCCTATACTCTAATGAGTAGGCCTTGGTTATTTTTGTATGTACAGTACGTACAAGTATGTATGCACGCGGATCTCGAAAACAGCTTTTACGATTTTCTCCAAACATTGTGAATAACTTCGTTTTGGGATAAAAATAATACTAGGCCCATATACACAGGTCTCTATATGCTTCTAAAATTTCAACATAATAAATAAATAATGGTTAATAAACTAATGTGCAGAATTATAATATAATAACAAAAATTTATCAGTTTTTATCAATGCCAATGATTATGATTGTTAAGATGAATAAAGTAAAAGAATAAAACAATCATGTAATTTTTCCAATATTATACATTTTTTAATCAAAGGAATGTTTAACAATAGTACGGTAAAATTAGCTGATAATTGAAGAAGTAAAACTGTTTATTCTCATACTAGGGCGCAGCAACCCTAGGTGTGCATTAGAGGAAAACATTCTGTAACATTCTAAAAGTCAGAGCGAATGAGCTTGTCTTGAATAGAAACAAGCATATTTGCGTTTGGCATTTTAGCGCTGTCTATGACTGATATTATTACTTCAAAGAATTGTTTATGTTTGGTGTAAATTTACTGAGCAAATGCTCGGCCATGAGGTTAATAGGATTGGATGGTGCGTTATCCCATATCTCGCAACTATATGAAGTTACATTAGATTTATCGGTGTTTCAGTTCTAGCGTAGTTCTTGACAGCTGCTCTTGCGTTGCGGTTGTCTTCTCCCGCATCACTCTGGTTCCTGTTGACGTCATCATGGCGTGGGCCTTGGTTTCGCACACCCTTGTCAATCCTGCTTGTTATTGTTATTTCACGCTAATGTTTGAAAATGATTGTAAATTAAAACAATGGCTAACATTGAAAATTATTGTAAAAACTATGAATAATTAGGTTTTTAGCGCTTGGCTTTATTTTGCTAGACAATATGGATCGCTCATATTCATACATTAACGCAATTTAAAATGAAATTGATCTCCTAATAACTTGAAACCCTGAACGCTATAAAACGAGTACTGAATAAAACAATAGGAAAAGAATCTCTTTAAATGTAGATATTGAGATTATAACCAAAGAAGATTTAGTGTATGTAAACCTCCCCGAGTACATAAAAATATATGCTCGTGTTTACAAAATTAAACTGTAAACTCAAGCCGAATAATAGGCTATAGAATTGACACAAGAAATTTTGTGTCATTTGGTTAGTTTTTTAAAGCCCACGGAAATTCGAACTTACCGTATGTAGGAAGTACTTTCAATAAATATTATGATGAAAAAAGCAAGTATACCGGTTTGGGGTCAAAGTAATCCAAATACAATCGGCATAAAGGGTACTTTCAAGCTCGTCAACGAGATTTAAGATTTTCTTGTAGATTCACTACCGGCACCTAAATCTCCGTTGCGTATAGGTATGTCAAATTTCACTTGGTTTTTTTTTTTTTTTTTTTTTTTTTATTCCGTCTGCAAGTTAATTTGTCAGAACATCAAGGATTCGCCGTTGATACTACTGTTCAATGCTGATTATATTTTAACAGGCATCGTTATAAGCATCCTTGATAAATAAGACAAAATGTTAATTTTCATTTATGATATAAGTACTAAAACCGGGCGAAAGCAAAACCGCCCGAGACACCAAGACAAGAGTGAAATACCGGGACGTATGACAAGTTTAATTAGTTGTGATCACAAATTTTCATGAGTGTAAAATTAATATTTATCATATGTAATTTGCAGAGGAGGATTGTAAAAAGCGGTGGCGGACATCAGAGATCATTACTTCAAGGTGCGCCGGAAACAGCTCTCCTGCCAAGACCGGAAATGGACCACACGGTGGCCACTCTACAAGAGCCTGTCGTTCTTAGAAAATGCAAAGAGAAAAAAGAGGTGAATGACTGCATTGTACTTATGCCTATAAAACTAATTATCAAACTTTAAAGTATAAAGGTAATCTTTACACAAAAATTTTCTGAAGATATTCCTGGAAATCATTTTATTACTTTATTCCCAATCCCAATATCAAATCTGCAATATAACTGAATTTGCTGAAAAGTTATGTTCATCACATTGCATATAATGACTATTTTTTTCAACACCTGCGTCAAGTGTGGAAAATAAGGTGTTCCCACCATGACTCTAAAGGGGTGAAAATCAGCTGGTGATTTTACACACTAATTAGTTCTGATTTTTGACACCTGTAGCAGTTCTATAGTAAAATTCGTGCTAATGCAAGGCAATTAGAATTGCTTTGTGCTAATGGATAGCCAAGAGTATGTTATCATCAGTCAGCTTTTCCGATCTTTACAACATATTACAGTAATAGCATTGACTATTGAACGCTACTCTGGTAATAGTATTGGTATCATTGTACTGCTGAACTTAACGGTATTATATAATGTATTATAATTAGCTTTTCAATGTATACAGAACCTAGGTACATAGTTTTGGGGAAGAGAGAGCTGTCCTTAAAACACAGATAGCATAACCAAGAAGTATTTTATTAAGGATTATTCTGATTGGTTGAATGGAGACACATGGCTCAAACAACTCTGCAGAAGTTTGTTATTGTTTTGATTTTCGTAAACAAATATGCTAATTTTGACATTTAAGAGGTAGAAAGAGTGCTTACTGTGGCAATAAGGAGAAGTAATCATTTCGTATCATTTTCCAGCGCTTTATTTTCCTCTGGTTTTTGAGGGCAAAACTACAATGTTTTAACATGGGATGTCCCTGCTTATTATGTTTTGTATACTTTGCTAAAATACAGTGTGAGGAAAGGTATTACGGCACTCCATTCATGATTCGGGTTGAAAGTATTCTTCTGCGCCTTGATTGAAATTACATTACGGCTTGGAATAAAACACTTTTCACTCAAGTGATGACATGTTGTCTACTATTTTTAAATCATTAGTCAGTTAAACTCTTAAATCAAGGACTTATGCATATGCCTCATTTAGGGAGTGCAAGGTGGGGAGGGGGAATTTACCCCCCCCCCCCCCCAATAATTTTTATAAATTTTAAACACCGCATTAAAATTTTACTAAGGAAATGATTCCAAAGTAAAATTTATGGTTTGATTTGAGCTTATTTTTATGGCCTGCATTTGTTAAAGCACAATAGTAAGGGGGAGGAGGTCTCATTGCCATCAAAATATTTTCATAACAAAAAAATCTTGCCCCCAATAAAAATGCGAAAATTACGCTCATGTTCTTATGTTGTGTCATTCGGAGGGCGTTGGCATTGGAGTGCCAATGCCACCATGTTGGATTTATTTCCAATAAGAGCAATGTTGAAGTTACCCAGCACTTGTCATATACACTTTATTTTTCTGTCTGATTGATTTAGAATAAAGCGTATTTGAACCTTAATTAAATTTATTGTTCATTAGGTGACCTTATGAACGTTCCTTTTATTAAATTGATTCTTTTTAAAGATTTGATAAAATCCCATAAAAAGTGTTTTTAAAAAAGTAGGCCAAATTATTTTATTTGTTCCTTCCATTTGTAAAAAACTACACTTATTTTTATAAAAAATAAACATCCCAAACCATATTTGTGTTGATTTAGAGCTACATAAATCATAATTTTTAAATTACAAATGAAGGAGTTATTGCGTTTTCCGTCTTATGAGAAAAGACTTTCCCATAAGACCCTTTTAGTTTTAAGACGTCCTTTAAAGCTGCCTTCGGTTTATCCTCGGCTGACATGCCATTGTACTTGCTGTGTTTAGATCCCAACTGTATTTGTTCTCAATATTATTTTAGCTTTAAAAATTTTAATTACTATAAGAAAAAAGGGAAAAAATTATTTATTAGTTTCAGTAGTAATCATTGATTTTTAGTACCTTTAGCATTCTCTTTAGTACCCTTTTCTCATAGCGTTTTTCCCAAATCCTATCACTCTATTGCTCTTTATCCAGAAGCATCGGAGAGTCAGTATCATCGAAGTATCATTGTTTAAATATGTTACTTTAAACTATAATACCTATACTATAATTTTTTATCCCTGCCATCCTGATATTGCTTGTAGTAGTGCTTGTAGTAAAGAATGTATTCCATACATGATTTTTTAAACCCCACTTTATCTTTTCAGACACCATCAAGATGAAGATTTCTCTGAGGAGTCGGCTGACGGGAACATCGACATTTACCAGCCCGAGACCACGTTCAAGGAAGACTCCACTGACTCCCCATCCCAGCTAGAGTACGTGGAGGTGACGTCACAGGAAGCGGACAGCTACCGCGCACCATCCGAGTCCGGGAGTGTCCACTTCCTGGAGGATCCTGACCCCTCCTGGAATCCACGGACGCTGGTGGAGGCCTTTTCGGAATCCAGGTCGGACGGAGAGGACGACGTCGATGTGTTCATGAGGAGTGTCGCGCTCACTGTCAAGAGACTCTCGCCCAAGGCTAGGGCGGAGGCCAAACTTAAGATATTGAGTGTCGTTACCGAACTGGAGTTCCCCGTAGCTGAGATTAAAACTGAGAAATGATGTGTGAAGTAGAAGTTAGTCTGTGAAACCAACAATATAGAGTTAACATTGGTACAAAATCAGCGTGGTTTAAAATAACTATGTATTAGTTATTTTTTAACAATATTCGTTTTAGTTAGAGTTATCACCAGTGGTGCAGTGGGGCGGGAACGCGTGGAAAAATTGTGTTCCCACACTGATTAAAAAAACCAGAAAAATACCGGATTTATGACAGTGAATTCACAATGATTCTGACAATATAAGCATACCCACATTGGGAAATTTGCTACTACAGCGTACTCAGTTGCAACTGTGTACAATTTTTTACTGAATTTCATAATTTTTTGAAGCTACAATTTATATTGCTAGACAAAAAGTTGTTATTTTGTATATGCTTTTGTAATTTGTTTTTTTTATCAATATATGTATTTTGATTAGAAAATAAGTATTAATGTCTGATGTTTTAATTCAGTGGAATTAATTGTAACATGGTTCTAGACAGTGTATTTGTTGCACAAATAAACAAGAGTGTTAGTTATTAAGTGTGTTTTATGTGATGTTATATGGAAATAAATGCCAAAATAAATATTTGTATGTTAGATTCTAGATACTGTGGTTAGGACATCTAATATATTTATGCCCTATATGTCATCTTAATAATTTTATATATTGTCCTACTGTTGCAAAACACTGCTAAGTATTGATTGGGAGACTAAAATGTTTTACTTGTGAGTCATTTGCATTTTGGTTTTTCATTTTACCTACTGTATTATTGTGATTATCAGAATCGCGTGATAAAAAGACGACCTACTATTGAAATGTAACATAAAGTGTCTTCTGTCTTAAATGTCTTTAAAATTCAGTCATATTCTTCTCTCTAGTAGTCTAAACATAAAAGTTTGTACAAATTCAGTGAAACAAACTTTAATTATAATTGGCTTAATTTTTAGACATTATTTAGTGCATTAATAGTAAGTAGTTTTCACCACTAAGAGCAAAAATGTCTTTTGCTTGATAGTTTTTGAAACCGAGGCGCGGTTGCACACCTTTAGACCCTACTTACCATACCGTATCATATAGGACTTTTGCTCCTAGTGATGAACAGCAGTTTTTATCATAATGCGGAATGAGACTTTTAATCGTTAAAAATATTAATTATAAAGTTGTATTTTCGAGTTTGTATTTACAAAGTAAGAAATATGCATTGTTTACATTCCTATTAGTTACAAACAATACTTTTTCATCACACTGTACGGGAAACAGCTATATTCATCACCAGCTGAGAGTGTAGAAAACCGTTTTCCCTCTCTAGAGAGGGAAAATCAGCTGTTTGCGAAGTGTAGGTTAGGTAAGTGAAATCAGCTGTTCTCAATAATGTAATCAGCTGTGTAAAACAGAATCACTGTTTTACATATACATATACATATCCCACGTCGTCCTGATTGACCATATTCGGCATAGGACCAGTCTTGAGTTTTTGAGGCACATCTTCCAGATGCTGTCATGGTAGGCAGGGGCATATGTGGGGGGGGGGGGGGGGTGTGAGAAGGTCATATCAACGGTTTGGGTCAGGTCAGGTAAGATGGAAGTTGGTAAAAGCATTTATCAATGAGGTACTTTTTGAGCTCATGTTTAAATCTTTTTAAGTTACTAATCTGGGCAATTTGTGGTGGAAGTTGACTGAAAAATTTTAGGCCAATGTAATCTGGTTTATTTTCAAAAAGCTTTAAATTGTGAGGTACAGACGGGTTGATATTTCTATTTCTAGTGTTGTGAGAATGCTGGTGAGCTGTAACAAGGTTGTTTTCTTTAATATAACTAATAACTTCAAACATATAAATACTGGGTACTGTTAGAATTTGAAGTTCTTTAAAGTGATCAAAACAAGAGTCAGTAGGCTTTCATTGTAGGCTTTTCATTGTACTGCGGAAATCAATTGAGCATCCATAGGTGGTTTCTTAAACTTGCATTATTTAATTAATTACTATTATTAATTATCTACAGTGTGATGAAAAATATCGTTCATAACTCGAGTAGAAAGTGTTATTCCGTGCCTTGATCGAAATTCCAAAGACACTTTCCACTCTTGTTATGAAATATACTATTTATAACGTTTAAATTTCAAAATTCTTCTGCATCTTAAAATTATTAAATGAATAATAATATAGGTGTCAAACAGCTGATTTTACTGTACTATAACCTATAAAATATTCCAGCTGATTTTATAGTCCTAGGACAAAAAGGTTTTCGGTACTATTGAGAGAACAAAAACAGGCTGATTTCGTGCAGAATGATAAATAGATTTTTTTCTCCCCAATTCATATTACTAGAAGGTGGGTTTTATTACAGTAGTTATGGTTAGCAGAGCTTTTCTTGTTGTAGAAGAGCATAAAACAAATGAGATGGATTCCGAGACTAGAATAATAGTGTGACAGATTTAGCCACGTCATCACTGAAACGTCACATGCAAGGCAACAATGCGTGGGACTATCTGACAATCAGCTGGCAAAAGAACAAAACAGTTCCACTAAGCAGCTGACACAATGCCAAGGTCAAGTTCAGGATTGCAGTAGTGTCTAATGCCATTCACAAAACAGGCGGAATATTTTCTCATTTTAGGAATATGGTACGGTACTTGGAATTCAGAAATTTGTGTAACACTGATTCAGAATTAGACAGAAGTGACCATTGGCCACTGAAGAAAGATAAAAGAGTCTGTAGAAATTATTTATGTTTGTTACACTCAAGATGATAAACAATAACTTATAAATCAGGGGCAACAGGGTTTTTTATTTTATCACAAAGTTTTTACTGGGACCGGACTCTAATTTTGGTCAATAATTTCTTGAGAATAATTAATTGAACATACAACAATATAATTTAATTTTCATGGGTGATTAATTTTTTTAGTGTTATTGTTTAACTTGTATGAACTTTTACGTTTTACATCCAATTTTCACATAAAACAGTTCACTTACCGGTATTATACCACTACCGGTAATAACAAAACTCAATATAGACAGGTACTACACGCATTACGTAGTCCCGTTGATATAGAGACATTGCAACAAAGGGGTTGTCAAGTTATTATTGAAAGTAATGTTACATTAGTAGCATTTACAAACAAGATTTATTTATGAAATTGATTACAAGCTGTGTACCATAAACTAATTTAGCTGTAAAGCCATGATCTTAAAACTCCAATGACTAACCTAATCCTTTTTTTTGTAACATTAGCAAACATTCCAAGTTACAACTTTAAATAGTGTATTTGTAAGAAGTTCTACTGAGATTCTAGCTGTTATACTGTAAATTATTGGCTACAGAAAAGGCCTACTTAATCAAAACTATTAAACTAACAACTCCTCCTTAGAACAACTCCTCTTAAGTAAAGACATGATCAAATGTTTCCATGACATAGGAATTCCTTGACTGAGAAGAAATGTGGGTCGTATCCAATATCCTCGTTTATTTTTTATTTTCCCAATCACTCAAATTATTGGGGAAAATAATTGTCTTTGGTATACACCAGTACGAAGATAACATCGTGGATAGGTATTATTGCTGTGATCAAAGAGCTTCCCAATCAAGCGAATTTGTGTTTTCCATGACTTCGACTTCAGCAGTGGACTCAGCATCAGCCAAAACCTCGGTATTTTCTAGTTTTGCCACTGCATCAGTTTGGCTGTGATATTGTTGTCCGTGAATCACTCTAGACCACCACGTGGACATTGTTGGGTTACGATGAGACGAGACATGGCGCGGCAAAACAGCGACGTGCCGTGACGTCACTGAATCACGTGACAACAAAGTGTAGACGCCTCGACCGTGACGACCCTGGCGGCAGCTAATTGAAGACATTGTCACCGAGCCCCTCTCTCTCACTCGCTCACTCCCCTCTCCTCTCCCTACATTGTTGTCCCCCGCTATTTGCTATCCAACCCATTCTATTGTTGCTGAATTAGCATAAACTGCCTATTCTTGTTGTTTTAATATGATGAACAATCATAATAATATTCATAACAATCAATAACAACAACAATCATTAATAACAATCATAATAATATAATATCAATATGCTATAATAGCACATTGTCCATTTGTGCTGGCACTAAGTAGTTTTTTAAGACATTTTTTTTAAATCTTAATTAAAGTGCATGAAAATGAGTGGTTATTTTAAAAATCAATTAAAGAATCTGAATAAGACATAGACTACCACAATTTATCTACCTGCTTGTCATCATGTCTGCGTGTCCGTCTGTCACGTCTCACAACCATGCCTACAATTCACTATTATTACTATTTTCCCGAAAACCAGTGGCGGCCGGTGGTTAGGAACGCTGGAGGGGCTCTTATCATTATTTTATTAATATTTACGCCAGTGAAGATAAGTAATGTCTGCTTCAGGAAAAACGGTTAACTCATATGTCAATATAAATTATAGTTACTAGTTCAAACAGGTATAATTCGATCACAAAGTTGAATTAAATTGCAATATAGCCTAAAAATCATAATTGCTGACGAAAAGTCATCTCTGTTGTACATAACTGATGATCTGTTGTACTGCAGAGTGTCAGTTATGTATAACAGAGATGACTTTTTAGGTCAATAAAATTGACCGTCAGTTTTATTTAGTTGATATGAATCCGTTTAATGCTTAGGCCTACTTCTTTTTTGTGGCATTTGTTTGAATTGAGGAAACAAATCAGACTGAAATAGTTTTGCCGCGGACAGGTGTTCTAAGAATTGAAAGCGGTCCGCTACCCCGGATGTTAAGATGTCACACACTTCATTTGCGACAATATATTTCCGGTCTTCAAACCATGTTTACGTCTGGGTTCATGTAGGCCTACAATATTGTTCACATACTGGACTTATCCAGTTCAGGGGAGTTTCTTATTTGTTGTACTTCATATTTAAATTCTTTATCGTACTTGAAAGCCTTAATACAATCAATTGTTTTATTAACTGTAAAGGATACATCACAATGTGAGATTATTTTGCCATTGACTATGAATACATAGCCAATGATTTTGCTTAACGAAATCCAGCAAAACAAAAATAAATAAAAACAAAATAAAAATAAAAAATCTGCATCTCTTAAGACATTTTGTAGGCCTATAGTTATTTTAATGTCGCGAATCTCGTGTTGATCTTTCCAAGTACTTAACCAAATTCTATGCACGCCTTGATGTGTTTGTCACTCGTTTTATGTATCTTAACTTTTTAGTTCAAATGTTTAATCTCTGAAATACCACCAACAGTTAAGGCACGATCCTAAATCCCTATAATCAAGCAAGTGTTACAGAAAAACGAGTTTTTAATTTTACAGCCACAGAGCCAATTGGCCTAATTGTATAACTTTCTAAAACACTTTTGATTAAAACTATTTTTCTTTTTGTTCAACTTTGCATTTGATTAATAAATAAATTGGGCCTTAGAAGCCAAAGTAATTCTAATATTCAATGTTCTTTCATTCTATTACCTACTATACGATTTACCTGGTGTAAATGTTGCTCATCTCCAACGCCACCCATTTCACTTTTACCTATTTACATTGCCTCACAAATCTATATAATTCACTATTCCAACACAACGCACACCAACACGTACAACATTACGCACAACAGAACCCAGACGGACGACTGCATCGCGAGGGAACTGACAGTCACATTTTTGGCACTGCTCGGTTGGTAGCAGTGGCCGGAGCAGTGGCGCGCGCAGCCTAGGGCGCCGGGCAGAGCGTTGCATTAGCAGAAGTTGGGTGTGCCTGTGTGAGTGAGCTGCGCGTATGCGCGTCTCCATTTGATTTTACAAGAGCGCTAGGACGCCGTGGCCGGCGTCCGTCGCTCCGGCCCGAGCCGGTCGCGACAGAATTAGAGACACAATCTTCGTCGATTTTGGATTTATCTTGGTACGATCTGTTTCTATCCTCAACTTATGACCTATACAATTGTCATTCTGTTATCTTCGTGCCAGAGTGCGGCTGCTTCACGCGCCCTACTTCTCTGGGGCCAGTTATGGCATAGCATTCTCTTTGGCTGTAGTGGCCGGGAGGGTGTGAAATTGTGCGGTCAGGCATTGGATACCTGTCTGTGGGAATATTCACAGATCGTTTACAGTTGTTACCGATAAACAACGAGTGCTTGTGTAGCTTGAAGCAAGTGCGCGTGCCCCAACGGGGGCCGTGGCTCGTTCCGTCGTTGCCCGCGGACAGCCGAAAACGTGGTGTGTCCTCTGACACGGAGCGGAATAGGTCTTCAGAACCTCTCGCAAAGCCGTAATGGCCCACATCTCACGAGGGTGCAATATTCTAATGTCATTCTGTTAAATATGCTCATAATAATATTTTTGTTAGTTTATTTATTTTGATTTTTAATCAATTCTTTAGGAGGGGCGGCGTCCGGGAGTCCTTATGGGCGAGCCGCCACTGCCGAAAACAACATTAAAGATTACAGATAAAACTTTAAACCATCCAAGTTGAAATTTGACCAGCGTATATGTGCTGAAAATGGCGTTCCCATTTATAATTCGATTAATATGCCGTTAGAGCACTGACTTGGTTACAGAGCTAAACCTTTGTCAATACAAACTGCAATATTATTTACTCAGGTGCTAAAAATAACACATTGTTTTAGCTTATGTTGTTATGTTTATTTAAGAGAAACTGTATTGTACACTTTGTACTTTGTTATTCAAGAGAAATGTGAATATTTTACCGTCTCTGTCTAAAATGGTGTCATTTATAGGCTCTATTATTTGCCAATTTTACTAAAATAAAAAACTTCTTCCAGCAAAATATTGATTTTTACACATCGCAAGACCCGATTACCTCTGCCAAACCCATCGAGTGGTTTGTTTGCTTTTCACAGGAAGTTTGCAGTTCAGTCTTGTGAAATCAAGACCACGATAAACATGATGAGCAATGCAGGAAATTAGGGTCGACCGTGCATTCAACAGGAAATATTTGCTTCATGCTGACGATGAATGATTTAATCTATTGACCTGAGATCAGCCAGAAACGCAGTTATAAGCCCTTCGCTGACACTGGTAGTCACAGTACCGTACATAAGGTTAAATTTATTTACTGACTTTATTCTTATAGAAAAATGTATTTTGAGTGTTCGTAGAGATAAAATGCCTGCTCCTTTGCATTATACTCGTCGTTTTTTAAGTGCTGACTTAAAAAACCCTTCAACATAAAACTGGCACACACGATTTTTTATTATAAAATGAACATAAAATCTGGCTCATGAGTTGTCCTGTTGGCAACGATAGATGAACTAAAAAGCGTTCAGAACTGCCTAAGCCCATTTAAACTCTACGTAAGTATACAGAATTTCAATATAGGTTCATTTTGAACGCTATGAACGACGCTTAGTCCATTTCTTAAAAATAGCCTATTTCAGAAGTCGATGATAAAACAGTTATTGTTTATTTTAGAGTTAACTTTTAATTATTAAGACTACAACGAGTATAAATTTTAAAATTGTCCCATAGTCTTTCGTGAAGGAAGGGAAATTTATATCGCAAAACTTGATTGTGTTTTTTATTATTATTTTATTGTACTGTTTTGTTGGTTTTATTTTATTTTATTTATTTGTTATATTATTCGCTGACTAACCTATCCTGGCCTGCTGCAATGCGGGTGCTATTTAGTCAAGGAATCTAGAATAAAATGTGAGTATACTATTTGTCTTATATATTTCTAGCTTCCTTGCGTTTGATATTTGTAATGTCTATTTTCACTCCACGCGTCAGTTGGAGAGGAAATGGACTTTGGAATGAGTCTCGGGGTTTTGGGAAACACCCAAAATCGTCAGTTTGAAATCAGTTATATTTAAATCTATGAAATAAAGCACAATTTAGTACACCACAACAACAGCACAAGAAAATTTTGTTATATGAATCACAGGAAATACAAAATTCTTAACCATGAGAATAAACCAAAGATAACTTGTCATATTAGGATTAGATTATGAATATAAACCAATTGTAAAGAAGACTGAAAATATCTGCAGTGGCCTAAATTAACATAAAAACTTTTTTCATAATGAACCAGTATTTTAACAACTATAGCCTTTAAAACTAGATTAATATTAGTGATTAAGCATTAACCATTAGCAATCTACGATTCGTGGTATTATTTTATTCTACGATGCAAAGTATTTTGTACCATGGTTGAACCATAGGTTAAGCATCCTCTCCCAGGGTCATGCTTAATCTACGGCTAAGCCTAAACACGAAATCATGACAGAGCCTCTTTGATAATTTTCTAACCTGTACAGAACACGATTAGGCATGTTTTTTTTATCTAAAATATGAGTCATTTTTGCCTGAACCACACTGAACCTGTCGTATATTGTTCATGTTTGCGTGCCTTAACTCCAAGCCAGAGATACCGGAAGCCGCGGACGCGCGGTGAAAACAAATATATGTCTCCGAAGGGAATATTTGAGATGTGATATTGGCAGTGGATCATATGACGTAATCATCCTTTGTTCATTATTTTAAGCAATGAATATTTGTGGTGGGGTTTAAACCGAGGTATTTCAAGGTCAAGTTTGTAGCTATGCGATAAATCATAAACACTATGATGTGAAGAAGGGTGCTTGGTTAGTAAACTATAAACTGATACAGACTTACAGGAGATTAATATGATAAATGTAGATTTTGTGAACAAACGGCTGGGATTATTAAAATACTACCCAGTTTTAAATTTATGTTCAGCCACACCACCCCGCCCCTCGCTACAAGATCCGCATAAAAATTTATAGTCCAGGATCAACATAAAAAATTATACTTCAATTAAAAACTACCCATTGTGTAAACTCACTGCGGTATCTAAGTTCTTTAGCCCTTCATGCACTGCATGGCACGCCAAAAAACGCGCCTACACACGGTCGAGCTGCTCGTGGCGTGAGGCGACAATATGTATATGACATATTCGTAGATAAGGCTATTTTAGTGCAGATGAGGCTTTCTAAAGCCTCATTAATTTTGCGTCTTGCAGAATCCGAAGGAAAAAGTGTATGCCTAATATTTTAAGGAATATAAACCTTGTTAGGGTCTCGGACTAAGTATAACTTAGTTATACTTAGTCCGAGGTTAGGGTGCATGTTTGTGTTGGTTCTCCTTAAAGCACAAATTTTTTTTATTATTTTGATTTCCCTAGAACCTCAATTTATCACGACATCACTTTGAGTTTTATTATCATTAATGATCACACACGGTTTCACAGACTTTGCTTCTCATTCCTACTTTACTTCATCAAGGTAAACAATGCACATCCCGTCTATTCTTCGAATCTATGGATTACTTTTTGCGTTCATAAGGAAAAAAAATCCTAAACGCCCAAGGATATTTTATAGTCAATGAGTTAACTTCGTCGTTGTGCAGACTGAAGTTTCCCTCAATCGCAGTTCTAGATTCAACTGACATTATGTTCACATACAGGGACGAGGGCACTTGCAGACAGCTCGTTCAGAAAAACTGATCTTTATAAGTGATCGATACACCGAGGGCTATTATTTAATGCCAACAAAAGAGGCGTTGTGTTCGATGCTAACAATAGACTATCAATACCAATAGCTGTGTACTATGCAATTTACAAATTAGCTGTTGAATGTTAAAATGAGTAATAGTCGTTACATAACCTCTCTCTTCCTCGGATGCGTGCGGTCTACGAATCATGATGCAGGGAAATTTGAGCTATCAGTTGCAACCTTGAAACTGATTGGCGGTAGTAAGCGTAAATACACCCAACTGCTGAAGCTGAAGCTGCAACAGAATTGTGAAGACAATCACTGGCTGGATTAAATATAACAGGGCTATATGCCTGCTATATAAATATAGCTCATAACTTATATATTGGGCTCAATTTGGAAGGCGGCAAATTTTGAAGAAGGCATTTGAGATAACAAGTGCACACCGCACAGGTACCGGTAATATAAAAAAAAACTACTTGGTCACAATAGTAGATATAAAGGCTCCCTTTGCTACTTTGCTTCTTACTCGGAGAGCTTGGTTAAAATGGTTGAGGCAAAGTAAGTTTTTGCATCATGTTATATGGGATTAATAATTAACTCCAATTGTCCCGTTGTCTTTACGTTTGAAAATAATTGTCAAAGAATAACGTGGTATGTAAAATGACTTGTACAATCAAAATATGACATAAAACGGGGGTTAATTATAATTTTAAATTTGGACGCCATATTCGGAAAATGGTGGAAAACCAAAATTTGAACATTATTGCCATAAAGAGATCAAAAATCAATGTTAGTTGCAAGCCAACGTTTTAAAAGTGCAGTATGATGAAAAATAATGTTAAGCATAAACAAAGAACTTGTTCACTTGTAGCTCGAAATCGAGTAATTTTATTTGAACTTTTAACGATTACATGTCACTACTAAAAATGTTAAGTTCTTAATTCAGTTACCAAACCAATCCTATTGTGATTATCAGTACATTTCCACTATTCCACATCCGTATTTGACCCGGGCGCTTAATTTCATGTGGTGCAACAGAACTAACCGCTAAGGGCCCCGAAGCCCGAGGGGTGCCATTATGACAGGGTCGGGCGCCCTCAATTGACGGACACAAGCGTCCGCGCCCCGATCGGCGGTCAAGAGGCAACCTCTATATAGGTAATAAATATAGAGAGGGTTCCTATGGCTTGGTAGTTAAGGACGCCTCCGATTGGGTAAAAGACCAACCACTGTCGACGGTAAAGAGTATCATCCTCTATCTACAATAAAGAGCGTCCGCAATCAGCAGTGATTTTACTCCTTGTCTCTTATCCTGGACCTTTGAAAAAGTAAATGATTGCTATGCAACTTTTGCTGATAAAAAATTAAATATAGCCTAGTGTGTTAACATTAAATATTTTATCTAAAAATTGTATTGTTGTAATTAATTATTGTATCTTAAAAAATACTAAAGATCGTCCCCTGGTTGAAGTTTTGGTTGAACCGAAAATTAAATTGATCTTGACCCAGTTCATTAAACATGTTGTAAAACTAAAACTAAGACATCTGTTCTTCTTCTTAATTTTGTTAGCATTTGTTATTACAACATCCGTATTGTTGCCTAATGTTTCAATCAATTACAGAACTAACGTTCACTCTGAGAAAAATAACCACCCTAGATTGATTGCATGTAAATACTGATTTACCAGAAATTTTGTTATTCCATCCACAGTATCTACAGTATAGATTCCATCTACCAAACACAGAGTTATAACGGCTGCGTGGAAGTATTCCGAAGCCAAGCCTTTTTGGCAAAAAAAGAATAAAAAAAATCTACCAAACACAAAGCCACTAAAGAGAGACTGAGAGATAAGTAAGTTAGATAAACCATCTCAATAAAAAAAAAAAAAAACTGATACTCATAATTTGAAATATTGAAATAAAAACTAACGTCCAAATCTTACGATACAAACATATACTGTACTGTATTACTGTATTACAGAAGTAAAAGCCGAAATAATTTGTCTTTTACCAATCCATGTTTAAATCGGTACTTTAGAGAGGAAAATCTATTAAAAAAGTATCACCTTTAAAAATCTACGTAACTAGTGGTAAAAATAGTAATTTTTAATAGATTTTTTGCCTGTCATATTAAATTTGGTAATGTATTTTCTACTCTTTTATTAGTAGACACTTACTCTATGGAATTTACCTGATTGCCTCGTGCTCGTCTGTCTGCCTCCTGTCTTGCCTATTTTTTCTCTCAATCTTCTCAGCAAACTTCACATTGTTCTTGGGAAAACTCTTCGAATTTGCCGAAAATTTAATAAAACTTTATAAAGTGCGTTAGTTATTTATAACAAAATGTCTCCTTCAGCAGTTATGGGTGGACGAGCTCAGGGTCCCGGTGTATACAAAGACAAGAGTAAACCTACCGATATTAGATCAAGCAATATCACGGCAGCAAAAGGTAGGTTAAAGCCTAATTTCTATTTTTTTTATTTTGTAACCGAACAATTTTTCACTAAACGCTCCTCTCAATCAAACATAATGTCTCGCCTTAACTTACTGTCCTGGTCAATCATCCCAAGTTTTCATCATGACTGAATAGTCCTAACATTGGCCTTTGCATGGTCCAACTCCCAAAATGCCTAGGCTTATTTTAGTTTGGGAAACAATACACACTTACATTTTCTTAGTAGACTTCAATTTTTAAATGCTGTCACTCCCCTATCTTAGGTTTTCAATGTATGCTGTTTTTAACCCCATGCACTTGGTCCCATGACATTCCATTTGTAGAGGTTTTGCCGTGACCTCGATTACTTGTCATACTTACTTACTTGTCATACTTGTAGCAATCCCACTAATAGCTGTCAGCCGTGGTCGTCAGTTTTGGTCCATTTCCTTATTCTCCTCCCCAGAATTCCTCCATGGAGTGTAGGCCTTCTCTAAGAGATGCAATTTTAATTTCTTCTTAAATTTTTCTAAATTCTTGCAGTTTCTGATGTCTTGAGGTAGCTTGTTAAATATCTTGCTTGCAGAATACTTAGCACCGGATTGTATTAATGTTGACTTATGACCATTCATATGTACATCATTTTTCCTTCTTGTATTGTATTTGTGAACTTCATTGTTCTTCTTGAAAATTTCCGGGAACCGCAGAACCAGGCTTGCAGATTCTAGTATGTACACTGACGTTAATGTAAGCACCTGTGATTGTTGGAACAATGGTCTGCAGTGTTCAAGATAATAAACCTTATTAATAATTCTAATGATTCTCTTCTGAAGGATGAAAATTCTGCTGGCCTCACTGCACCCTCCCCAAAAAACAATTCCGTAACTTATTACGCTGTGAAAGCACCCAAAGTAGACCTTCAACAAGACACTTCTGTCAACTACATTCTTAAGTCTTCCAACTAGGCAGCACACCACAGTCAGCCGGTACTCACCACATTATCAATGTGCTCGTACCATCTGAGGTTATTGCTAATAGTGATACCTAAGTACTTTACACTTTCATTAGGTTGAATGTTTTGATCTTTCATTTTAAGTAGTGGACTAAAATTAGGGGGTTTTGTATTGTAGAAGTGTAGGAGACCAGTTTTACTATGGTTTAATACTAAATTATTATTTATGCTCCAATCTTGCATTTCATTTAAACCAGTCTGAGTCTTCATAATAGCATTATACATGTTCGCATCGGAAACCAGATGACAGACGTCGTCCGCAAAAAGCCATACTTCGCCCTCTTGTACTGTTTCAGGTAGATCATTAACGAAAAGCAGGAAAACGACGGGTCCCACATTCAAACCCTGGGGCACGCCGGTGTTTACGTCATGCTGCAAGTAGGATCTGCACTGCCTAATAACATTGTCTTCACCCATATGTTTAACCACAACTGCTTGAGATCTGTTTTCGAGATATGTCATAATCCAATTTAACGGTTGATTCCTTATGCCTATTTTAAACAGTTTTTCCTTCAGTAGGCCATGATGTAAACAATCAAAGGCCTTGGTCATATCGTAAAATAAGGCAAATATTTCTTCTGCGCAATCCATTTTATCATAAACTGATGCTTGTAAAGAGAATACGGCATCAACCGTAGATCTTTTTTTACGAAAACCGTACTGATTGTTGATTAAAATCTCATTTTGTTCCAAATACGGAATGAGTCTATTCAAGTAGGCTACCTCAAAAATCTTGGAGAAGAACGACTGAACCGCCACAGGTCTATAATTACTAATCAAGTCTTTTTCATTTTTCTTATGGATCGGAGTGATCTTAGATGTTTTAATTCTGTCAGGAAATTTCCCTTCTTCAAAAGATTTATTTACTATAACAGACAAATGGCCAGCCACGACATGAGCACAAGCCTTGAGAACATTACAAGGAACGTCATCAATTCCCGAACTCGGCTTGTTACAAGCCTGTTCAATTATTTCCATGATTTCCCTATCACAGGTTGGTCGTAATTCAAAAGGGCTAGACATCAGAGTCTCATCCAAATCACATCCCGTTCCGGCGCTGCGAGAAGGTGATACCACTGGGTTGCTTCCGACTACTTTCTTAACTTCCTCATAAAAATATTGAACGCATCAGCCACAACCGACGGATTGTCACTTAATACATCATCCACCTTAAGCCTAATATTACTATGTACAAAAGTATCCTTCGTCAGACTATGGACTACTCTCCAAGTAAGTTTCTCGGATCACACACCTGACGCTAGACTTGAATTTAGACCATAGTACCAGGGAGACCGAGCTTATGCTCGGTATAATTATTACTTTTGTTTCTCAAACAAAGCTCGTTCGCTCCGCTCCCTGGCTCTTTCCCTTTTTAAGACAAGTTCGTTCGCTTCGCTCACTCCCCAGACCAAAGGGTGCTGCAGTTGGTAATTTGCCTAAACCACAGGTTAAAGATGTAGCACATTGGTTTATTTTATCTACACTTATCAGCTGATTTTTCTTCAATATAAAAATCTCCATAAGGATAACATGGGATCTTTGAAGTGCTCTAGCGTGAAAACCGGATTTTTCCCAGCTATGGGACCAACGCCAATCGATTTCTAGTGGCGAAAACCCCCATATTCAATAAAAAAATCAAAAATCCTTGGAGCGAAAAAAAACTTTGCCCGGACAAACGGAGCTTGTTTTAGAGTATAATAATATAAGATATACCTCTTTGGCTACAGTTCAATTTACTGTAGGCCTATCCAGTTGTTTTCATTGTTTGATATGCAATAGGTATATCGGTTTTTTCTATATCGATGTGTCTATTGCGTTGATCAATCATTTTTACTCAATAGTTCCACCGGGCGTGTACAGAAGTGCAGCCTCAATTGAAAAATGAAGACGTGCTGCACATATTAAATGACTGCATACCTATTTCTTCTCTTGTAGCGCCTCTCAAAATCTAACTGCTCAGTTATAAGTTTTATCCGTTTTGGTGAAAGTTTGTCATCCAAAGATTGCGAAGCTAGCAAATAATAATAACAATTCATTTAGACTTATTAAAACAAAACCAAACCGAAATAAATCATCAAAATTTTTGCAGTCCTTGATTTCTCTAACACGCTTAAAAATTGTTTAACTTTCGAATAGATTTAAGTGTTAGTTAATTTGAAGTTAGGCCTAGGCCTAAGCACAAAATTGGACACAAAATTGGAAACACCGATATTAGTGACGGAGTCTGATTTAACGAACCTTAATTGTTGGAGTTTTTTACCTACTTTTTATCTTGTAGTACTATCAAAATCAATAATTTCTATAGTGTGTGTAATGTTGAACTATTCGTTGACCTTTTTTGTCGCAGTTGTCATTTCAGCTAAGTTTTAGTTTATCAATGTTCAGCTTTATTTGGCGTACCTATAATTTGTGTTTGGTTGTCAAAATAAAATATATACTCAGTCGTTTTTTATTTTTTCAATTTTTCAAAACCAATTACAGAACTTTTGTGTTGCTACCAGTAGACCCAATCTTAACGAGCAATCTTAAAAACATTCTCATCTTTCACCGGCTTGCTTTATTAGGAAAACATATGGCTAATAAGGCTAATTTGGGGAAATGGTGTACAGAAACTGATTGGTTTTAGCGCACTGTTTGTTGTTATGGCTGCACTTCCGCAGACGCCCGGTGGAACTATCGAATGAAAATAATCAAACGATTCAATTAATATATCCATTGAAAACTATCGAGATGTACAATAGAATCTCATGAATGAAAATATCGGGTACCGGTACTGAAAATATCCAATAACATCTGCCAACACTCAAACCATAGAATCGTCATGGAGTGCCCTAAAAAAGTAGGCCTAATTGAAAACAGCACTCAAATCATCTAACATAGCCAACAATCTAGGCCTAGCTGAATACCTCTCTAAAAGAAATGTTTAAATGTTGTGAACTGATTCATTTTTGCATTTTAAATGCCACAAAAAGGTAGGCCTATATCCCGGTAATTGAAAAGGAGTATGGTTTGCTTCATATTAAGTTACTTATGATGTTGTTATAAAGGTTGGATATTTTTTTATTAGTTTTTGTTAATATTTTGATTGTAGATTATGTTGAATTTAATCTGGTATGGTGTTTATAATTTTTATTTAACTTAGTTACAGTAAAATCTAAAAAGTTTTACTTCATTTATTTACTTAGATTTGATAGGCATACATTGAGTTACAAATATTCTATAGGCTATGTATAAAAGATACGATAATTTATCTTTTGAATATTGATCAAATCGATCGATAATTTTCATTCAATAGTTCCACCGGGCGTCTGTAGAAGTGCAGCCGTTGTTATTGTACTGGTATAGGTATTGGTAATCTTATTGTTTAAATTTAAAATAGCCTTACATTCTGAATTATGTAGCCTGACAATTGCCCTAAAGGTAGTCATCTCTGTCAGTAAACTCGTGTTCCTAGTGAGATAGCCTATCTGGTCAGCTGAATGATGGTTTTTGGAGGAGGCATTTTAATAAATTTCAGCTCAGTTTAAGTTACTATTTGTTATTTAAGTTATTATTTGCTATTTAAGTTATTATTTGTTATGAATTAATCCTATTGACCTTAAAAGCAAATAAAATGACTGTCACAAATTTTCCTGGTAAATGTCTATTTTTATATTTTATTTATTTATTTTTTTAAATTAAATGTGACATTTTACAATCTGACCTAATTTTATGATTATTTTTTCAGCTGTGGCAGATGCAATCCGAACAAGTTTGGGTCCCCGAGGAATGGACAAAATGGTAAATGACAAGGAAATTTTCATTAAAATTGGAACATGGAACAAACTTAAATTTAAATGAATGTTTTTCTGTAAGACATTTAGACTAGACTATTTTAAAACATGATTCTGTTAGTTTAGGAATATGGTGTAAAAATCCGTCTGCGCCCAAGTGGACCTACTTCTCCCTATTAAAAATAGATTCACAATTTAAATCTTCAAATTAAAATTTAAGAATTAATAATATTATGAATAGTAGTGAATAACTTTATTGATTTGAGCAAATTTTAATTCACAGATCCAGGCAGCGAATGGTGAGGTAACCATTACAAATGATGGCGCAACTATTCTGAAACAAATGAATGTTATTCATCCTGCTGCAAAAATGGTAAGTCCCTGAATTTTGAGATAGCAGCACATAACCTGTTGGCCTTTAACTTAACAAGTTCCACTCAACACCATATTATTGAGTTTTCTAATAAGAACCCAATACTGTTATAATTCATTTCACAAAAACTGATGAATAAATCTTAAATAGAATAATTAGGCCTTAAGTAAATTAAAAGGAAACATGTAAATAATAATAATTAAATATCTAATTATTTGGGTTGTCTTTCTATTCAGTTTGTTTGTATTTTTGGTCAGAACTTTTGCTTAAAACATATAGTACCTAGATGTAGTGCTAGATATAGTACCTACTTCAAAGTAGGCAGTCAAAGAATAATGCTATTTATGTAAGTGGCTAGGTAGCTGAATGGTTAGTGCTTGCCATTAAATCCAAAGGTTGCCGATTCGATCCTTTTAAAGGTTTCATTCTGGATGCAGTTGCCATTTGTCATTGAGCTCGATGCTATTAATGATACTATCTAACGACAGGTCAATGTTTTGGACGACATGATCTAACGACATGACCGGGTTTGGACCATTCCCCATCAAAACATTTAAACAAATGCCTCTGGCGTAGAAACGCTAAAAAATGCACATTTTATAGGCCTACATAAAAAATGAGATTTCTTGACGTTGACTTATTTTTTACTTTCTCCCCCTATACCATAGTATATGGAGAAAGTATTGTTTTCGTAAAACACTTCGCATTAGTTTGATGATGTATATATCCATTTTGGAGCCCCCTTTCCCCCTATAAATGTATATATTGAGAAAGTATTGGTTTCGTCAAAATTTTAAAATTTGAGTTTTTGGTAAATTTATCCGTTTTGGTGTCCTCTGAGTCCAAAAAAGTGGTTTTTGCGTGATGTCTGTGTGTGTGTGTGTGTCAGGATGTAAACAGAACTAGAGGATGCCCTAATGGTCCGATTTCGGTGAAATTTGGTATGTAGGTCCAAACGCACGATAATTCCAGGCGTTTTTTTCATTTTTTTGAATTTTTGATTTTTAAGGGTTATTTACGCCCAAAAACCCTCAAAAATCGTGAAAAATCCAAATTTCTCAAAAACGGCTCTAACGATTTTGATTAAAATTTTGTGGTTTATTAAGCTTAAAATGGTGAATAAAATGTCACCACCCGCATCTCCGAGAAAATGCTCGTTCAAAAGTTATGGCGTAATAAGTGTTTCAAAAATCAATTTTTTGGATTTTCAAAATAGCTGTTATTTTTAAATAAATTTTACTTATCACCATTAAATCAAGCTCAAAAAACTAAATAATCCAGTATTTAAAATTATTGCTCTATGTCAAGTGGTTGCGGAGAAAATTCAATTTTTCGTTTAGCGGTAAACGCAGTACGTTGTTAAAAGTCACAGACGCGCGTAGGGTCAAACTCGCGCTGCTCTGCTGCTCAGCTGGTAGCTATCCGACTGAGTCATCAAGACATTTATGTTTGAAGCTTTTAACAGCTTTTTTTATTGTTGGGAGAAAGTATGTGTCAGTTAACTGATACCGTTTATTTTAATAGATTACAGGAAAAATCTATCTGTGGGGTTCTAAACCAGCTATCATGGGGCATGCTAAAAAAATAGGCAATGCAAATGTTTATTTGATAGGCATAGTGTTTTTTTTTTTTTTTAATTTTCTTTACCTATTTTTCTTGAATGACGAAAATACTGTATGCTTATAAAAAATACCACTGCGCCGTCTATATTTTTTAACCTATAAAACTCCCTTCAAAATCATTGTGATTCTGCTTTCATTGGTTCTGCTACCTGGACTCTAACATAATCCTTACCCATACCCGCAGTTGGTGGAGTTATCGAAAGCACAAGACATCGAGGCCGGGGACGGGACAACGAGTGTGGTAATTGTCGCCGGCGCACTCCTAGAGGCGGCTGAGAAGCTGTTGCAGAAGGGCATCCACCCGACGACGATATCGGACGCATTCCAGCGTGCTGCCGCCAAAGCGGTAGAGATACTCACACAAATGGCCATGCCCGTGCAGCTGATCGACCGTGAGAGCTTGGTGAAAAGTGCCTCCACCAGTCTAAACTCTAAGGTAGGTTTTATTCATAGTTTATATACCGAAAGCAGAACAACAGGCTGCAGTGCAAAATTGTCTCAGAAAGGACGCAGCTTGTGCAGAAAGATTGGCCTGTTCAGAAAAATCCATTGTGTTGGAATGATTGAGCATGTCGGAATGATCTGCCGCGTTGGAAAGATTAGCTGTGGCAAAACATTCATCACGTTGAAAAGTTTGTCTTTCAGATAGGTTGGCTATGGTTGAAAGCCCAATAATTTTGATTGTTTAAAGTAACAAGTCCAATGTGCTGAGGTGCTTCCCAAAGTCAAAGTTCAGTGATCAGTCCTGTTTCTTACTTTTTATGTACCTTCTCTCCAGCTGCAGGATACCCGTGGCTCAGGTCTTATGGCATTCCTTCCTTGTGTATTACTATAGTCGTGGTCAGGCTTATTGGCGGGTGGGTCAATCAGCTGATGCAACCTATTACCTTAGTAACCGTTTCCAGAAGGCAAAAGTAACTGTTTTTATTGGAATCATAACTGTTTGTTACTATTCTTTTTTAACGTCAGCTTCTCTTGCACATTATATACTATTTTTTTTAACCTTTTATTTTGGCCGAAGGATTTTACAATATTATTGCTTTGCTTGTTTATCGAGTGAAACAGATGGAAGGATCCATAATGATTATAATAGGGCAGATTCAGGAATATCTTAGCTTAAACAAACGTTTAACGAAAACATTAATGTAGGCTATAGGAAACGTAAAAACATAAAAACGTGAGGAAACGTGTTATGAGTTGTATAGAATACCCTAAAAAAGTTTTGTAATTTTCATCTTTCACTAAAACTAACAAAATGTTGTCTATTGAGACCACAACAAAGACAGAAATAGGCTATATAGTTTAAGTGTGTGGTGTGAAAAAGAAATAGGCTATGCACTAAGGATTTACACTGTATCACTTATAAAAAAAGTATTCCCAAAGCATTATCCAAACTCAACTCTTTTTCTCATGTCAGTGTGATTTTTAGTAACGCTTTTATAAATCATAATACATTGTCTTTGTAGACAAGGTCTGAATAGACAAGAAAATTAGGGTGAGGCTTGTTCACACTTGACTTCTCGTTGAGCGTAGTCCTACGCGCATGTCTATGTTTACGTAAAGTGCAACATTAAAGATAAACCAACTTAAATAAGTGTGTGTAAGTTAAATGTTTTTAATAGGTCTAAACTATAATTTTTTTTAAAATATCACTAGTAAAAATGTATTAAAACAATTTTTAATCGTTTAACAAGTTAAAAAGAAGTTTGTGTCTATACGTAACAGCTGGCAATATAATAATATGTTTGTAACCGTTACTTTATGATTCTGGTTGGAACAGCTACTGTTACGATCTAGAAACAGTTTACGAAGGAAATAGGTTGTAACAGCTGATCGGCCACCCGCCAATAAGCCTGTCCAGGACTATAGTAGGCACGCATACTCTTTAAAAATACAGTGGAACTTGGATAATTCGAAACCTCAAGGGACCAGTTTATAACTTCAAACCATCCAAGTATTGAATTCAGGAAGTTCTTAATAATTAGGACCAAAATAATAAAACTTCTCATTTTCAATCAAAACACTCTTTATTAAAATGACACTTTTTAAATATAAATACCGTACATTGTTTATTTAATGTGTATAACTTAAACAAGATTTGTCTGAAACATGCCCTGCATGATGTAAAAGATTTTGACACCTTTAGGCTGTCTGTCATACATAAGTAAAACATTTTAATAGTTTATGAATAATATTATTCATAAACTATAATAATATTCTGAACACTATCATCCCGTACTGTTAAAGAGTACATTAGTTCAATAGTTAAATTTGTGTTGGTCAATGTGCTATTAGAGTCAGCTTTCTCAATTCCCACTTTACCTATCTCAAACGCTGAAAAAAGAGTAAAAAATAAGGTCCATTTTTAAATTTTGCGTAAAATAATAATAAGCTCTCAGTTAAGTTGACATGGTGATTATATTCAAACAGGTGTTTGGTCCAGGATTTTTGGGTAGGCTACATGTTTGTTATACGGAAGAAATTAGTTACCTATTGAAAGTTGTTTTTACTTGAATCTTTACTGCATCAATTGAAAGAAGAGTACTCTATGAACATTGTGTGAAAATTACATGATTTTATCTTCAACAATTTTTGAGTTCTAATTGCGAAAAGCAGCCATGTCCGCAAGGATCTCTGCTAAAGTATCTTTGCCAACGGCCACAACACTGGACTGTACTCAGCCAAGTTTACAGTGTGCTGCGGTGGTTAGGTTTAGTATTTTATTGCTTAATATGTCAATTTAGTTAGGTCGCATTTCAGTAAAGTAATTAAATTTCAAAAGCTACTCACAATGAAAATAAAAAGCACATTTAATCACCTGGCAAATCAACCGTGACTACAAAGCGGCAGAAGAATGCTCCTGTCAATGACCCAACCTTGACCTATTTCTAACTAACTTTCCAGACTGCCAGGATTGTGTTTCATTACTGTACTGAGACTTTAAGAATGAAGGATATTAAGACAAAGTGAGCAATAAAATACATCGACTAATCACCACAGTGTGTCTTAAACTAGTAGAATCAGAATAACAAACAAATTCCGATTTTTGTTTTTTGTAATCAGTTAGGGTTTAGGGAAATGTTCTTTGAACCAATTTTCGAATTATCTTCTGGTTTCGCCTACCTATATATTTGGGACAGTGGGAACATTCTAAACAATACATGTCTGTGTTTTTTTGCTAAAGCCACTTTGAAGGTTCAAAGTCAGTATTAAGCTTTGTCAAATGCAAGCTTTATAAAAAAGAGCTTAATTCAATTATCTTGCCTAAAATCAATACCACAACTTAGCCTATTGCAGCGGTATTGTAGATCATCTAAGCAGATGAAACTCAGTCTAATTTCATGCAGTGTGTCTACTGGTCACTGAAGTCACCGAAAGTCACTAATTTTAGCTAATGGTCACCAAAGTCACCAAAAAGTCATTGATTTTTCTTTAAAATGCAAGAAAAGTCACACATTTTTAGTATAAAATTGCAAAAACAATGCGATTGCGAGCATAAGTTTTGCGACTTTTACAATTTCCCCCCAACATTTTCTATCTTGGAGATGGAAAAGTCACTGATTTTTAACAATTTTCACCCCCAAAAGTCACCAAAAAGTCACTGATTTTTATATCACTTTGGCAGTAGACACCCTGTATGCATTAAATACAAAGGTGCATGTTTCGTCTACTCACTCATGGGTTTCCTTGAGGCTTTTGGTTAGTTTACAGTTGTTTTGAAATGTCATCAACATTGTCAAGGGGAAATTCTAAAAAGGAAGCTTCAGGGTTTCTGTTCAAATAATGAACATGTTTTAAACCAATAATATTTTCAGGTTGTGTCCCAGCAATCGTCTCTCTTGGCTCCCATCGCTGTGGACGCCGTTCTTAAAGTCATCGACCCAGCCCGTGACTCAAACGTGGATTTGAAGGTAACCAATAAACTTAAAAATATTTTTTTAGCCTATGGTGAACTGTTGATTTTGCTTTTAAGGAAACATTAAAAAAGTCCCCTTTATTATGTATGTAACTCTACTCCTCTTTTTAGATATGTATAGGCTAAAAATTCTCAGACTTTAATTATGAGACTTACTGTATTTTGAGTTCTAATTAAGTTTTGAATCTATACCTACTTATTTAATACGCTAAGGGTTTATTTGTGATTGGAACTCCTCCAATAATTTTCAACAGAATTTCAAATTTTTTGTGTCGTTGGACAAGGCTTGGTCTCTAGTTGTTTCCACTAAAAATTGGTGAGAATCGACCCCCACGTTTTTAAAGTGTCAGGTTAATCTTACGTACGTTAAGAACGGTAATTAAATTGAATCATTAGACAGTTGTTGTAATACCACATAATAGCAGATCAGAAAGAAAAGTTGTTTCAGTTATAAAATATTTAAAAAATTCAATTGGGTCTAGACATCAACCGTAAATTTGGTCGAATTTTGACTGGGAAGCAATCTTTAGTACAGTTTATTTGTTTTAGGATTTTGCTGATCAACTCAAAACAGTCATGTTAATTGCATTCAGCATTAATATCCGCCCTACTGTTAATAGAAAAACAATGCCCATAGTGTGGTTTGTGATATTTATTTTGATTACAGGACATTAAAATCATCAAAACACTCGGTGGCACAGTGGAGGACACGGAGCTCATCGAGGGGCTGGTCTTCACTCAGAGATCTGCCAATGTCAATGGTCCCAAGAGGGTAGAGAAAGCTAAGATTGGGCTCATTCAGTTTTGCATTTCTCCCCCCAAAACAGACGTAAGTAAAAGTGCGAATGTTAATATCATTTGTGTGAAGAAAAAAGATAAGGCACAGATAACTCACTTTGAAATGTCAGGTTAGCTTACTTACCTTACTTCAAGATGAGTTAGCTGTGTTCTATTGTTTTCTCCCTAAAAAGTGTCTAAGCCAAGCACTTTATTCGCAAAACTATAAAGTCCTAATACAGTAGAGTCAACAGCTAACCCCAACTAATAGGGACAGGACCTGTTCGGTTCAGGGAATTTTCGGAGTGGGCGCAGATTGTATTTAAATATTTTGATTGACCCTAATGTAAAAAAATACCTAGCATAAACCAGCAAAGACTTGGACTTTGTCAATGGTGCTCTGTTGTTGTTATCAGCTGGTGTATACAGCACTAGCACAGTACATAAACACAAATTAACAAGGGGTACATAGTTAACTCATACAGTCATCACCCAAGAAGTAATAATAAATCAGCCAACAGTTCATAAAGCGTACAAAATTGAACTACGCGATCCTGGCCTATTCCAAAAGACTGACTGTCAATACAGCGCAAAATCCGATGACCCAATCCCTCATATCTGGAATGTGGGAAAGGGAGAGATGACAGGTATGGGGCAGAGGGGTCTATTTTTGTAACATCGTCTTCGAGTCACCTTCTGGCTGAGAGTTATCATGAGCAGTTGTGTCGATGATTAATTTCAGATATCACAAATGCTTTGTTGCCACAATATACACTGTTTGTACCGTTCAAAACTTTGATTAAATAACAACAAAAGTCAACAAAATATACTCTAAACTAAATTCTCTAAAATTGAAAACAACAAAAGTCAAGAAAATAATCTTAACTAAATTATACAATTTAGTTACATTTAATATAAGTAATTTGCGCATTATAAAATCTGTTAGTTATTAGTCGGAGTTTTGGAGTAGTGGGACGGTACTAAATAAATAATTGTTTGTGTCGATTGATATTTGTATTGCATTTATTAAAATTTCTGTGTATAAATATGTTGGTTAACCTTGCATGTTACTGTGTTTATAAGTTATGGTTCTGCAGTTTTAAAACGTCAACTAAATCTATGTGTAGATAGGCTTATCGCATGTAATATAATTGAATACTTTAAATTAAAATCTTTCTTTCGACAATTAGAACCTACATTGAACGTATTTAATTTCTTCAGATGGACCACAACGTTATCGTCTCAGACTATGCGGCCATGGATCGTGTTCTGAAGGAGGAACGCCAGTACATACTCAACATCGTGAAGCAGATCAAGAAGGCTGGCTGCAACGTTCTCCTCGTACAGAAGTCCATCCTGCGAGATGCCGTCAGCGACCTGGCCATCCACTTCCTCGACAAAATCAAGGTCATGGTGGTCAAAGACGTTGAGCGTGAGGATATCGAGTTTGTTTGCAAGGTAGGTGTGCCGTCGCAGGTAGCATTTTTATGGCTATACAGTTTAATCTGTTAATTTTGTATTTTCTTAAGTGAAACATGGATAACTTAAAGAAAATCTTTAAATCTAGGTTCTTCCTGACTAGTCCAGAAAAATGTTGTATAACATTAGTGTTAAAGTTTGAGAAATTTGGAAACATCTTTTTTGGTACCACATACATTTTTATTACCGACAACTAAGAAACACAAACCATTTTGAATGAGGAAACCCTAATCTATCATGAACAAAATGCATTTGATATTTTAAATTTTGGCTACAAAAAAAAATTTTTTTTAGTGACATTCTTGTTATTGAGGTATATTGCAAAAGGTGCAAATTTTCTACGCTACAGATTGAATTTAATGTAAAGAAACAATAAAATCTTTTCTTCCAGTTAGCCAAAATTTTTCTGGTTCTTCAATTTCAGGACTTAAAAAGTATCACCATCGAACTACCTACTATAGGAAGTTAAAAATTTGCAGCGCCATACAAAATTACTTTTTTAGTTTATAAGTGTTAACAATTAATCGTGTATTTTGAAAGAAGTGATTGAAGAAATAAATAACCTGTTTACACTCTTGAGTTAATCTCAAAGAATTCAAATGCCGGTATTTTGAACACAAATAGATGAGATAGAAAATTAAACTGGACTTTTTGTATTAGGTCATTAAAATTTCTCTTCATGCTCTTGTCTAATTTTTTACTGCAGAATGTTTATTTGAGCAACACAGGCTAAAAAAAATAAAAAAACTCTTTTATTTTATCTTGGAAATGTTTTATTATTATTTTATAAATGTGTGCCGTTTATTATTAATACCCATATAACTCCTTGAACTTACTAATAACTTAAGCTAGCTTTTCCCTAACAAAGCAACTGTCAAAATGACAATTATTTTCAGACACTTAATTGCCGCCCGATTGCCAGTCTTGACCATTTTGTTGCTGAAAATCTCGTATCGGCAGACTGCGTTGAAGAAATTCCATCAGGCACAACGAGGTGAATATAAACTATGAAGTAAATTCTGGTAGTACCCATGGTAAACCCTAAGTCTGGGATATACTTGTTCCTTTTGAAGTTTCCAAAAGCTAAAAACAACATTGTTCAATTTCATATATTAATCTATCAATAAACCTATGTGTCCATGGTGCCGATAACTTTTGGAAGGAGCCTCAGAAATTGATGAAATTTGGTTTGGAGGTGTAAGACCTCGACTATTTTCATGAGTTCACAAATTGGCATGATTAGATTATGGTAACAGGGTTTTATAATGTTAAAAAATGGTTTTTGGCATTTTTTGGCCGTAATTTGAAATATTCAATAAATTTTAACTAAAAAAATTAGCTTTGGAGAAAATAAAAAAATATGTTTTCCATGTTTTTGTAATGGGAAATCCACAAAGCCCTGTATGACGTCTGTGTTGTGTCAGGGTGGTGAAGGTGACCGGCATCCACAACCCCGGCCGCACGGTGACCATCGTGGTTAGAGGCAGCAACAAGCTGGTGCTGGATGAGGCCGACCGGTCCATCCACGACGCACTCTGCGTCATCCGGTGTCTCGTCAAACAGAGGTAAGCCTGACTATCAGGGAGTCCATTCACCGGGAAGTCCTGGAAAAGCGGTGTCCGTAAATTCCTCGTTGCCATGAGATGTTCAAGAAATGCCTAGGGTGTCTAGCAGTCAAAAAATGTCAGGAAGTCGGGAATCAGAATAGGTAGTAATTAAATAAATAAAGTCAGGGATAAATATAAATTTGATAACATAGGTCAGGAAAATTAATTAAAATGTACCTAACAAATAAAGGAGTACGGGATTGCTCATATCCTAGGTGAAGACCCTCCGCTGTGGACAAAATCATTTGAATTACAGTGTCAGAAATGTATGTACCGCAGGCAGGAGGCGCCTGGTAATGGGGGTGAGGTTGGGTCTAAGGCGGGAGGTGATAGGGGGCGAAATGTCCCATTGAATTATTCATCATTATTAATTGAAGGGATGCGTTAGTTGTTAGTCAGTGGTCGGTTTTAGAAACTGGTTAGGCTGAAACTGCAAACAGTAGCTAACCTGTACATTGCCAAGGTAATAATTCATGTCGCCAACAAAGGACTCACCAACTTTTCAGAGGCTCGCTCTTATATCACTAGGAACAAAATAAACTACACACTTTCAAATAAAAATGTGAAAAGAAGATATAACATTACAAATTTGAACATTTTGTTAAACAAAAATATTACCATAATAGTTTCTCTAAAGAGGACTAGCCCCGAGAAGCTGAAAAAGGTGCTATCAAACTGGTTGCTGTCACGCCCTTTCTACAACATCGAGGAGTTCAAGGACTGGAAGAATACCTCTTTGTAAATCAAGATTATAATAGAATTTGTCCAATTTAGTATAAGTTAATGACGCCATTTTCAATCTTGATGATTGTAAAATAAAGATTCTCTCTCTCTCTCTCTCTCTCTCTCTCTCTCTCTCTCTCTCTCTCTCTCTCTCTCTCTCTTTTGGACTGGTAAGTAGAAAAGTTTTGAAAATATCTGGAATTGGTCTTGAATTTAACAATGAACCAAACTAGACACTCTGAAGACTTGAAACTGAATTATAATTCCAGTATTCATGTAAATACAAATTTTACATCCGTACTGCAATAATTGTAATATACAACACTTGATAATTCACCAATTCCAGTTTAGGTTTTGGCTGGTAAATTGCAACTTTCTTTATGTTATTTGTCTTGTATTTAAATTAGGTATACTTGACAGTATCAAACTTAAAATATTGTTTATATGCCATCAACTTTCTTGTCCCTTCCCTTCCAAGAAAGTATCTTGACCATTTATGCAGTCATTTATGTTTTCGGAGCCCCTCGTAAGACCGCCTCAATCAGACTTAGTACTTAAACTAACAAAAACATTAAAAAGGGTGTTTGGCAGTACTTTTTTTCTAGACTTAGGCTATATTTTTAAGAAAAAAACTTAAGCTCGCTTGAAATGGCATTGAGAATTCAATCAATTACTAATTTACCAATTATTTCCTTATGATGCTCCAATTCTATTCATACAACACATCTGAAGGCTGTAATGCCCTGTTGTGATCAAACCACACACATCTGAAGCTCTTAAGACATGGCTCTGTAGCCGATGGCTGTTAATTTCCCTTGTTAATCCCCTGTTCCGTGTTCTCTGTTCCAGAGCTCTGATCGCCGGAGGCGGGGCCCCGGAGATAGAGTTGTGCCTCAAGCTTGCCGAGTTCGCACAGACAGTCACGGGAGTGGATGCGTATTGTTATAGGTAACAAACAGCTTTTTTCGGTGACACAAATATTATTTATATCATGGACATAAAAATGTCAGTGAATGTTGGTTTAAGTGTTTCTTATACTTATTGTTTTGATACTGTGACCTTTGTTGAGAGCTTAACAATAGACCACCCTGAAGTTATTATAAAAATTCCTTATTGTATTTGTATGACTTGAAAGACAATGAAATCTGTGGTTTTCCAACAACTGCGGATCTTCGAATAGTAGAACCCCGCTAACCCACCACCTACGGGGCCGGGGGCATAGACGGAATTTAGCAAAAAGGTCGGATTCAGAGGAACGCCATTATTGATAGAAAAACATACTAAAACTGCATTTTAAACAAAAAACATTGATTTGAGATTGTTTAACAAACTAAAAAACTACACAGGAACCTAAATAATTGAAAGAAATGAATTAATAACGTAATCTACAAAAATTGTGTACATTCTACAGTACTTCCAAAACATTCTGCAAGAGATAACAGACAGTTGAGAGCAATTTGTAAGGTTATAAAACATTGAGAAAACTCGAGGTCCAATGATGCTCACACAATTATCTTTCCACTACATATCTAATATATACAGAAATATCATGATAAAATTTTACAGGATCTTGTACTAATGGTTATTTAGTTCCTTATGGTATGTTTTGTTTGTAATGGTATTTGAATCATTCTTTTTATATATTTTTATATACGCCTGTTCATTGTTTCACACTGTCAAGGGTTTGGATGATTGACAGTTTTGTTTATTGACATTTGGACAACTGACAATCTACTGTGGTATTTTTTATTAAATGTAAAATAAAAAATTAAGAAAATAAATTCAATTAAAAAAAATTTAATCCTTTTTTAAGGTAATGAAACCAGTATGCCTAATGGCAGTGTTTTTGTTTGCAGAGCGTTTGCGTCTGCGCTGGAGGTGATCCCGATGACTCTAGCGGAGAACGCCGGCCTCAACCCCATAGCGACCGTCACCGAGCTGCGGAACCGGCACGCGCAGGGCGAGGCCACCACCGGCATCAACGTCCGCAAGGTCCGCACTGACACGTTTCATTTTAATTTGACAACCTGGCTATATTCTTTATTGTTGAGCCTCAGGATCAATGGTATTAAAAACAATATTGAAAGGTTTACCTTCAATAATTGAAGGTACCTTCAATATTGAAAGGTCAGTACCTATCTTGAGCAAATTTGACCCCGATTTGGTGTCCTTTAGGCATCATGTAATTTCGAAGCTCGGTTAATTTGGCTTCATCTTCAGACAGTACAAGAACGTAGTCGTCGTCACTCAATACGGAGGTTGTCGTAATTTAAAAATTAAAAAATAAACCACACGAAACTGGGTGAAAATCATTTAAATGCATACTTTCACTGCTTAAGATGATCGATTAAAAAAATGTATACAATCAAATATTAAAACGATCAAACTGGCAAGGGCAAAATGCATGTCATGACAGAGGCTCCAGGTGACCTTGGCCCGACCCATAACCAGTGACGATCGTCCCTTTGACTTCTATTCTTGTGGATGACTGGTGTGGTGTGGTTCTGAGTGTGTTGCATGATCGGTCCTCGTAGTCTTCCGGTATATTGTTACGTTGGCGTTTGATGCCAGTTTTCTTAGATGTTTCAGTTCAGACATGTCATTGTTGTCATTTTGCAGGGCTGCATAACCAACATCCTGGAGGAGAATGTGGTCCAGCCTCTGCTGGTGTCCACCTCTGCCATCACTCTCGCCTCCGAGACCGTCCGCAGTATTCTCAAGATCGACGACATTGTAAGTAACCAGCAACCAAACCGATGATACCATACCGGAATAAGTAGTGATTAACATTGCATCTCACTATAACATAATATAGATTTTGTTGGCCTTTAAAATGAAAAATGTTTACTTTGGAATTATCCTAGGATAATTGAAACCTCAAGGAACCAGAGTACAGTTGACTCACGATAACCCAAAAGCTACAGGGCCGAGAGGGTGTGGTATTACTAAAAGTTGGATTTATTCTCCTGAATTTGAAATTATAAAAGTTAGGAACAGGGTGTCCACATTCTGGAAAGTCATGGATAGTCAGGGAAAGTCAGGGAAGTAGGCAAAAAGTCTGGAAATTCAGGGAAATCTGCCCCAATGATGGCGTTGAGGGGAGTTTTTAATGCTTCAGTCGGCTGTAACCCCTACTATTGCAGCATTTATTGAGTTTTTTCACAAATGGACATCAATTCAATTTATTGACAAATTGCATATTTTGTGCTTGAAATATTTTGAATTGTTATTTTTTCCTTTTTGGCTGTTGATTAGTTGTTAGCTGTACTATGACTGCTTAATAAAGTAAATTTAATAAATTATGGTGTGATGCCAAAATATTTGATGACAAATTTTCTTTGGACACCCTGTAGGAAAATAAATTGTTTATGTATTACTAGTGTATGTACTTGTTGCTCGATATCGAGTTATTTAGTTCAGGTAATTTGTACTGTTTACGCTTTTTATCAGTTCGTTAACCAGTTCATCCACCAAGGTTTAAAGTATAACCTCTTTCGTATGAAAAGACAGATTTTCTCATAGGTGTAAACACTGTGTTTATTCGTACAGCTGTTAACTTGGAATCTTTTAAATTTCCTCATCAATGTTAATCAAATGGAGAAACTTAGAACTTTAAGGACTTTCTTGGGACTTTTCATAACCACTGTTTTTCTCTTTTTGAGGATTGGATTTTCTGGCCAAATATGTTTCCAAGATTTTAGAGTTACGAATTCGGTGTGAGATGGTGTGTGGCGTTGGACTTGGTACCAAGCATGTCGGACCATTAATATTAGACGATCGCAAGTCAACTGAAATGTTATAATTAATTAAGTTCACAATGTTGTACAAGATAAGGTTCACTTTTATCATACCATTTATAAATTACTCTACATTTTATCATATAGAGAAAATAATTTATCACGAACCTTAGAGTATTTTTCTGTCCCTGGGTAGAAACAAATCTAACTCCCTTGACTACTTATCTATACTTATTTAATACGCTAAGGTTTTTTTTTTTTTTTTTTTTTTTTTGTAGAGAACTCCTTCTACAATTTTCAACCGTTTTTCAAGTTTTTGGTGTCGTTGGATAGGGCTTGGTCTGTAGTTGTTTCCGCCAAAAACTGAAGGGAATCGGACTGAAAATAAAGGCGCTATTCATCTTTGAAATCTCATAATTTCCCATTAAAATAACATTGGGATTGAATGAAGCATTTAAAACATCCTGTTAATATACAGCTGTAGATACATATAGTTTTTGGTGTTTATATTATAGATATTCACAATATTGCATTGGTCGGATGTCATTGATTTAGAACTAACAGTAACATTTGTATTGTATAAAAATAAATTGCTCAATTTTGAGCAGAACGTGTATTAGTGTAAATTTAAAAGTTACTGATAACATATTTAAATTATACTAATAGTACCAGGGAGACCGAGCTTAAGCTCGGTAAAATTATTACTTTCGTTCTCACACAAAGCTTGTTCGCTCCGCTCACTCGCCCTCTTCCATTTTAAAGACGAGCTCGTTCGCTTCGCTCACTCGCCAAGCCGAAGCGTGCTGCATTTTGGTATAATTTTCTTACACTACAGGTTAAAGATGTAACACATTGGTTTATATCTACAGTTATCAGCTGATTTTTGTTCAATTAATAAAATCCCCATTAGGATAACAAGGAAACTTTGAAGGGCTCTAGCGCAAAAACCGGATTTTTCCCAGCTATGGGACCAGCTCCAATCGATTTCTGGTGGCCAAAACCTCCATATTCAATCAAAAAATCAAAATTCCTTGGAGGGAAAAAAACTTTGCCCGGACAAACGGAGCTTGTTTTAGAGTATAAGAGTACCAGGGGGACCGAGCTTAAGCTCGGTAAAATTATTACTTTCGTTTCTCACGCAAAGCTCGTTCGCTCCGCTCACTCGCCAGGCGGAGGGTTTACTGCACATTGGTATGATTTTCCTAAAACCACAGGTTAAAGATGTAACACATTGGTTTATTTTATCTACAGTTATCAGCTGATTTTTGTTCAATTTAAAAATCTCCATAAGGATAACATGGAAACTTTGAAGGGCTCTAGCTCGAAAACCGGATTTTTCCCAGCTATGGGACCAGCTCCAATCGATTTCTGGTGGCCAAAACCCCCATATTCAATCAAAAAATCAAAAATCCTTGGAGCGAAAATAAACTTTGCCCGGACAAACGGAGCTTGTTTTAGAGTATAATAAGTACCAGGGGGACCGAGCTTAAGCTCGGTAAAATTATTACTTTCGTTCTCAAACAAAGCTCGTTCGCTCCTCTCACTCGCCCTCTTCCATTTCAAAGACGAGCTCGTTCGCTTCGCTCACTCGCCAAGCCGACGGGTGCTGCACTTTGGTATAATTTTCCTAAGCAACAGGTTAAAGATGTAACACATTGGTTTATATCTACAGTTATCAGCTGATTTTTGTTCAATTAATAAAATCTCCATAAGGATAACATGGAAACTTTGAAGTGCTCTAGTTCGAAAACCAGATTTTTCCCAGCTATGGGACCAGCTCCAATCGATTTCTGGTGGCCAAAACCCCCATATTCAATCAAAAAATCAAAAATCCTTGGAGCGAAAAAAAAGTTTGCCCGGACAAATGGAGCTTGTTTTATAGTATAAGTACCAGGGGGACCGAGCTTATGCTCGGTAAAATGATTACTTTCGTTTCTCACACAAAGCTCGTTCGCTCTGCTCACTCGCCCTATTCCTTTTTAAGACGAGCTCGTTCGCTTCGCTCACTCGCCAGGCCGAAGGGTGCTGCACTTGGGTATAATTTTCTTCAACTACAGGTTAAAGATGTAACACATTGGTTTATATCTACAGTTATCAGCTGATTTTTGTTCAATTTAAAAATCTCAATAAGGATAACATGGAAACTTTGAAGGGCTCTAGCGCGAAAACCGGATTTTTCCCAGCTATGGGACCAGCTCCAATCGATTTCTGGTGGCCAAAACCCCCATATTCAATCAAAAAATCAAAAATCCTTGGAGCTAAAAAAAACTTTGCCCGTACAAACGGAGCTTGTTTTAGAGTATAAGATAATATATGATTTCATTAAAGTTTGTGGAGGATTTAAAAAGAAATGATTTTCTTACCAGGTGTCTTAATTGTTTTTCTCAGGTCAATACCATGAACGGCTGAACAAACTATTCTCTAAATCTCCATCATAAGACCTACTTGCACAAGGTAAGGAAACACTGTTTTTACTTGGGAAAATTATTAGTTTTAGTAGTGTGTCATTGAACAACTCTTTATTAGTTTAGTTTAGCTCTTCTTGTTAGAACAATGTTAAGTAATTTTCTTCAGAATTTCCAATAAATTAAATTTTTATACATTACCTCTCATTGATTAAAACTAGAGGTGTGTGGATAGTGAAATTTGACTTCGGATCGGATTCGGATCGGATAGTAAGGGGTTCGGATCGGATATTATTCGGATTCGGATACTCGCACGGACAGAATGAACTTTAAAATACAAATTAATTAACAGTCAAATCTTAGCAATTTATTCCTAGGAATGCATGAAAAATGTATTTTTTTGTTTAATATAGAAATGTAGGCATATATTGATTTTTTTTGTTAAGCATTTGTTCAAAACTAGAATTATAATTTACATTTTGGACAAATACTTTACAATGACATATAAAGAAGTTTATTTTGTTTAGTGTGCATGTTTAATATTGTCCTTGAGTTGTATATATTATGTTAAGTATGATACCTACCATTTCATATTTGTATGATTTTGTGTATTATAGGCCTATTATAATATATTATAGCCTATATAATACAGTTTCATATATTCTACTAACTACAGTAGGTCTCATCCAAAATAAATTCACCACAAGGCTATCAATATCAAACCAAGTTTTAACTAAGGTAGGCCTATTATTAGCTCTAAAGTCAGTCAATCAACAGGCTACATTTGTAACTATTTGTTTTTGGTGAGAACTCTTTTTCGATATTTATTTACAAATTTGCTTCAATTATAACCTAGATAAATTTTTCTCTCTCCGAATTAGGTAATTTTCACACTCATTTTTTGTTTGAATACTACATTGATAATAATATTTTGAGTAATAACTTAGGGGTATGACCAAAAAGGTCTATTTCATTCATTAGGCCTAGGCTATATTTTATGCAAGTTTTGATATCTTTGAGTCACTGTGATGACATTACTGTTTAACAGTGGCCTAGGCCTACACCTTCATGTAGGCTACGGTCTTGTTTGTGTTTAATTAAAAGTAGATTGCTAAGCTTACTTAGGTTCAATAATGCAGTAACATATAATACTTTTAACACTTTAGGTTTTATACATACATCCCAATTTGTTTTCAAGGCCTATTACAATGAGCTCAGTTAAAATAAAAACTTTCCTATCTCAAAGAATTTATGAAGTGGAAGCAAGTCACAAGTCTCAATTTCAGTAATAATAAAACGACATTATTTTATTTTTCTAAAGAACATTTTCTGATGTCTTAGTTACCCTACCCTTACCTTTAGAACCAGCTTGCACAATAGGCATTCCGCCTGTTCTTGGTTTTTCTCAAAAGATTTCCAAATCAAACTCTTTTTCTTTCTTGGTCCATAGCTGAGTAGTTAACAACTAGCCTATCCGATTTTAGAAAATTAAGTTGATCACATTAAAAGTTCGTAACTTCAATTCAAATTTTATCTCCTACGCTGTCGGCTGTAGCAGTATTCCCAGACTTCAAAACATCGTACCACACGATAATAAATTGATGTTACATTCAAAGCCTCGACACCATTAATTAATATTACTACTCACCAAATTCTCGCCAAAGGTGTAAATTCAGTATTCAGTGTGATACTGCAGTTTCAAATCCTTACGATTCATCTTCAGTCACTTGTTATTTCATTAATTTGGCATTAAATAAAAATATTGCCCACATGTGTGGTTGTCAAATGTGTAATGCCAAATTAATGAAATAACAAGTGACTGAAGATGAATCGTAAGGATTTGAAACTGCAGTATCACACTGAATACTGAATTGACACCTTTGGCGAGAATTTGGTGAGTAGTAATGATAATAAATTATTGCACGCCACAAAAATGTCGTGTCTATCAACGTAATTTAGTGATTGATGTCGGGAATGATTTGATTTTGTAATATTTTAGGCACGCAAAATCAATTATTTTCCAAAACTATCATTAATTATCTTAAAAAATTACGACAAATCTTTGGGAGGAAAATCAGTGTGACGTGTGAGAATGAGTACAATAACCAATTTATTATCGTGTACTTGGAAACACTGTCGTCTACTGCGCAGGACAGCAGAATCAAATAATCACAGACTAAAATCGTGACACTTGGTCAATTCTGGTGTTCCCCCATACCAGTTAATTCCAAATCGGTGGCTGTGGAGTGCTAGCGAAGGTTCACTAGCGCGCGTTGTGGTTGGAATCGGAACCTAACTCTACAGCCAATCACGACTACTGTTAGAATGGGTTGTTTTACTCCATCCGCTTGAGTCGCTAATATATCAGATTTGTTTTGACAAGCATTGCCTTGAGTGCGCTATATCTTGGGGCCATCCTAATATCTTGAGTGTCAATACTAGTGTTGACTGGCTCAAGAGAGATGATAATAATTATTGAGTCGTGTTTTAATCCAACATTGTAATCATACCTAGAACGAACGTGATCGTCAGTATCATTGTAGTTTTTGGGGGGTTTAAAGGTTTTTTTGCTCATATACGCTATTTATCCGAAAAAATCGGATATTTTTCGGATAGTATCCGACGCCTGTTGTACATTCGGATCGGATCGGATATCCGAATCCGATCCGAATCCGATCCGGTTTTCCGGATATCCGCACACCTCTAATTAAAACACTTTCAGACAGTTCTAGTGAAAGTACATTATTTTCTGAATTATTATACAGGTTTAAATTATTACAAAACACGGTGGTGTACCGTATCCATTTTTCAGGTTGCTCATTCTCTTGTGTTAAACAACTTAGGGTAGCTGAGTGGTTATAGTGCTCACTTTTCAACCTTTAGGTTGCCAGTTTGATCCTGTAAAAAGTTGATAGCTTTTTAATGGTTTGAAACTGGACCCAGTTGCCATTGGTTATTTGGCTATTAATTAATGGCCCTGCCTAAAGTATTAGCTAACATTATACAGTAACAAAGCTACACAAGGCATCACACCCATTCTACACTCATCCTTTATTCATATTCGCCTTACAATATGCAGGGCCGCCAAGAGACTTCTTGTGGCCCGGGGCAGAGTTTGTTTGTGAGGCCCCCCATATGTACAAATTCATTAGGAGGAGGGGGAGGGGGGTTTGATGAGACAGATACCTCCCAATAATAATTTTAAAACTAATAAATTATAACTAGGACTTGAACTAAATATTGATTTTGTAGCCTGTACTTAATTAATTAAAGCAAATTTAGGGGTGCAGAAGGTGGGAGTTTTTCATTAACCATTTAGTCATAGAAAATAATTGCTTATATAAAAACGCTGAATTAAGCTCATTCAAAATTATCTTAGTCCTTCAACTAGCTCCACTTTGGTATTTGTACATAATTCACATGAATTAATTTTGATCAATTCAATGAAGATAGTGATGTCAGTGTGCCGACGTCACATAATCTCGGTGAGTTTTGGTCCTTCAGGCTACACTTTTTGTAGAATTTTTGTAGGAGCGCTTTTGGTATTCTCAACTGCAACTCTTGCAGTTGCAGGGGAGGATGACGTTTTAAAGTATTTGAACTATAAATACCTTCTCAAGGTAAAAGTTCATAATAAGCATACAAAGAGCCAAACCAGATTGCTGAAATGGTTTCACTTACATCTGTTTTTAGCTTGAAAGACTAAAACCATTGACTATAAAAGAGTTCTATGGTCAATGCTAAAACTAATGTAATATAGTTCTTCATTCGCTACTCATTATAATCTTTGCCTTTAACACGTTCATTGCTAAAAAGTAAAAATTATGAGTATTACGACCCTAAAATGCTAAAAAATTATAATGTGATGAGTTACTCAAAAATGATGTCAGGATGTCCAAAATGTTGAGTTTAGATGTCTTGCTGTCGATTTTGGCTGAAATTGCTGACGTCACATCCGGGGCGAGAATTCACGTCCTTAGGTCCTGGTGCCGGTCCTTGTCCAATCCCTAACTACGGTACTTTTCAGCCCCACACGCCCACAGTCACACAATAATTCTCAAAAATGATGTCAGGATGTCCAAAATGTTGAGTTTAGATGTCTTGGTGTCGATTTTGGCTGAAATTGCTGACGTCACATCCGGGGCGAGAATTCACGTCCTTAGGTCCTGGTGCCGGTCCTTGTCCAATCCCTAACTACTTTTCAGCCCCACACGCCCACAGTCACACAATAATTCTTATAAAATCAATATTTGCATCAAAAATATATTTACAACTCCTTTCACCTGGTACACGAAGACCAGGTTCACCTGTGAATGGTGGGTGCCGTAATTTACATGAATTTGACTTGAGTTATTTTGTAAAGAAGCATGATGCTGAAAATCGCTTGAAATAAAGACGTGATTTATTTATTTATTTAATGCCGCTATGTCGCCATGAATTGCCGACCATTGAGGGGTTGTGATGTCGTCGTCATACTCGTATGAACTCCCAGAGCTGGATTCTGAATCCTCCTCATTCTCAGAAAACAAGTTTTCAATCAATTCACTCTCATTGAGTAGCTCCATTGCACACAAACTACGTCAACACTCCGCACAACACAGTAGTTACTTAAACAACTGGAAAGAACGGAATGGCCGAACTGGAAGCGAAGTGCGCCAAAAGTTAGAGTAAACCAAGCACAAAACGCAGGAATCGGTCACAATGTTCCCCGAACGACACTGGGCTCACACTGAAGCAAGGTTGTTGGCATGGGAGAGGGGCGACAAATCCCGCCCCGCGCACGTGTTGCCAGCCGCAAGGGGCGTAAATTCCCGCCCCGCACAATGAAGGTGTTAAAAGGACTGAAACAAGTTCTTTACATCATTATGGGTCGTTAATGTTTCCCTTCAGTTCAAAATGGCTCAAAAAATATTGATAATCGTTAAACATTTTTAATAGTTCCTCAATGTTTATTTCATGAGTGTGGTACATTTTGTGTAACTCTTGATTTTTTATAGACAACAACAAAAGTAAATAAAAAAAGTTCCTTTTATCTATCTTTTCGGGCAATCTGCCCCATCTGCCCCCCCTCGGCTTCCCTGATAGTATATCCTAATAATGTCGGCAAACTGATTAACTGTCTCCATTAGGTTTATTTGTGTCTCAACAAGATTTAAATTATCTTCTCTATTCCAAATAAAAATAACCTAGGACTCAAATTCTATACCTATTGGTTTCATTTCAGTTTTTAATTTCTTGTTTGTTCCTGTTTCAGATCCTAGTTGGGGTGCCACAGATGCAAGTACTTCCTAACCCATTAATCCATATTTTTAATTTCTTTCCACTAAAAATAATTTATTTTCAAGATACGCTGCTTGATGTTTTTATAGTTTTTGCAATTAAAATAATTTGTTGTAACATTTAATGTTAAAAGCTGTATTATTAAAAAGTATTTCTTACATCTGTTAATTAATTTTCTCCTTAATAGTTTGAATAAACTGACCTAATATAAATTTTGACCAATCAGGTTGGATAAGGTATATTTTAAATGCTCAATTTACTGTGGGGAATTAATATTGCAGAACAAGCGTCTTAAATTTTGTTCATTTGTTGGAAAAATATTAAAATATTTGGCACTAACCTATTATTTGACTAAAGTAAATGTTGACTAATGTTTAGCTTAGTTGTTGAAGCCTAAAATTTGGGTTAAATCTTATATTATAAATGAGAATGTCACTGAACATAGTCGATTTACATTTATATCGAGCGCAAACAGTAGTTTCTAATTTATAAATACAATAGTGTTAATTAGCATCCTCGTCCATTTAATTTTGTCATGAAAAAAATTTCTCATTCAATAAATTTTGTTTGATACCAAAATTTGGAAGGTTTGTGTTTGCCGCACGAGAGACATTGCAATAAATGTTAAAATTATTCAGTTTGATTTACAGTGCTGCACAAACACTTGATTTTAATTAACCATACAACCCTCACTCGTAAAATGTTTTTTTCTGTAGAAGAGTGGTGCATAGTACTGATATTCCTACCATAGGTCGTTTGTATTTGCAAAGTTTAAGTGCTTCTAAGTTTTGAGGCTGAATAGTACCTAGAAGGTTGCCAAGGCTCTTACTATCTGTCAGAGAAAACATAAATGGAACCTTGTAGCGAACTTCCCTTTAGGAATATGCTATTACAGTAGTAGTCACGGTAAGACATAAGCCCGGAACCATGATACTTTTTCATTTTGAGGTCACTACCGTTTGTTCAAATTCATATATATTTGTCCGTTAACACGATAACTCTAACAGAACCTCCGATTTTGATGAAATTTTGAACAGATGTGTAAGGCGGAATTCTTCAGGTCAAGTCCAAAAATCAGCATGATCGGACTATGGGATCGGTATGAGGTTTTATGAGGTTCAAAAGAAGTCAAAAATGAATTTTTTAGCATTTTTTACCTCAGTTTTCCAAATTCAACGATTTTAACAGAAACCATTCAGAAGAGCTATAAAAAATTTAGCATTTTGAATTTTTAACCTAGTTTAACAGATTACGGAGAGAATCCTAAAATATGATTTCCATGTTATTCTTATGGGAAATCAACAAATCCCTCTATATCACTTATTTATTGACATAACTCGATAAAATTTGTTATGCACATTCACTAGGTAGAGTGTAACTTATATTTGCTTACAAGACTCACATGGTGTAAAACTTAGATACCTCACCCCATGGGGTTTTAATAGGGGAAAAAATACTAGAATTTGATAGAATTTATCATGTATGGGAAGGAATTATCATCTATTTGCTTATATCACCCCAATGGCAGAAAACCTTCATACTCACTCCCAAGGTGTATATGGGGAAAATAAAAAATACCAAATTCCATTGGAAATTGCTGAGTACCCAGGTCTGCTGTGACGAGGCAGTATTAGTATTAGTTACAGTGTTAGTTGTTTTTACGTATGGTGTATTTTCGCTTTCAGAACTATTATTTTAAAACATACATAAAAAATTTTACCTATTAAATTTTTTCTATTAAATAAAATTATCTATAAAATTTTATAAATTATCAATAAAATTATCTATAAAATTTAATCTATTAAAGATAAAATTTTTAGTATTTGCATTGACATCAGTGTTTTTATTCGGGATTTTAATAATTGTAGGCCTAGTACTTTTTGTTTGTTACTTTATTGAAGGTTTTGTAGATTGTGGTGTATGAATTGGTGATATGTATCACCAGACACATCTTGCTGTATCATATTATTCAATAGGGCAGAAAATCTAGGCCTATTAGATACTGTAGGGGCAATGATGGGAAATCATCCTTGGTTGCCACAGGAGATCTTTGCACTCTCTTAGGTATTTTAAAATAACAGTCCTCAACAGTAGATTTAGTCTTATGAATCATCAATAATGTCACTGTATTGGTGTCTGTTGGATTTTCTAAGATATATGCTAAAAAACATAGTTTTTTAATACAATCGATTTTATCAAAAGATGGTACAGAGAAATTGGTGAAATCATCATTGTTTCTGGACATTTGAAGGATATGTTCAATACCCAAAATAATATTAATTAGATAGTCATAGGTGTTGTTCTGACTAGGATCTTCTACAAATAAATTTAAAGTCACAGCCTTTGCTTGAAGAAGAAAAATTAGTAAGATTCTGAGCAATAGTTTCTCTTTGTTTCATGTTTTGTGTGGAATGGAATTATAATAATAGTGACACTTCAAGTCTGTGTTATAGATTAATAAACTCCAATGAGATCCACTTTCCTTCTTAATATCAGTTGAACGGATGGTTGTCATAGGAACAATAGTAATGTTTTTTTTTCAACATTGAGTAAAACAAACCCTCTTCTCTATTAAACTCTTAAGTGACGTTATGTACATAAATTAGTAAGTTTAAGCACATTTTTGATACTGCTAAATGATTTCCTTTGATTTATTTATTGTTTATTTTATTAAATATCTAAAAAGTTATAAAAAAACCAGTTTATACCGGCAAATTAATTTTTATTATAAGGTGGTTTGAAAAAACAATTTATTTTGCTGTGGTAACTTAAGCTACTAATGGAACTTGCAACAGAACACTTGTGTTGACAACACAAGTTGTGACTATTGGTAACAACACTGCGCGTCATATCTCGCTCTTACGTAGTTCACTGGCAATGATGATCTCTCTCTCGCTGGTAAGTTTTTTACTGTAAACCTAGTTTAAAAATCATTTATTATTTAACACTTTTACCAAAACCCTATTTTTATAACGTCAACTGAAACTCTGGGCCTGTGAGACCACCTTGTACTTTACAGAAATTGTGTTTATTTACAATTATAATATTGTCTTGCTTCTGTATTGTCAAAAGAAGTATACATCACTTGTTGGTCAATTGGTTGTTAGTATTTGTTGTGTCTCTGAACAGTTTGAACATGCATGGTCATTTTGTTGGATGTCCATTAAAAAATACGAAAATATCAATATTCAGGTGTCAATTTTGTAAAATCATTAAAAAAATGTTTTTAAGGCCAGTATTACACTATCATATATCTATTATCATTTATTTGATAATATAACTATGATAGAAACTAAATATTATTATAACTGTTCCTCAATTACATTTTATAAGAATTTTTCACGTGGTTCAAGTGTTGTTACCACTTTATGGGATTGGTTATAAAACAAATAAGACAACCTTTTGATTGGTTTTATTATTTTATAGCTTGATGATTACAATTGTACATTTTTCGTAAAATCAACTTTAAAAAGTGTTTTCTGTCGCAACATATATGATCATAGACATATGATCAAGCCGAACTATTATAATATTTGACCTATTACACTGTAATATTTTTGATCAAAGATATATGATAGTAGATCTATGACATAGGCGGCCTAAGTCTTTGCAAGGAATTTTTAAAAGAACCAATGACCTTATTAAAAAAGAAACAAACTTACCCATAACAAAAGCTTGCTTAACATTATTCGTGATGGAAGCTACAGTATTTTTCATATGCCCCAATTACCTAAAATGTATACTATTCCTTAATGTATTATTTTCATGTTTTATTATTTACTTTACACTTTAATCTAGTATACTAAGAAGTAAAACCATTAAACTTAAATCTTTATCTGTTATACTGTGCAGGGTTTTCCATAAGTAAAATGGCAAACTAAAAAAATATGGGATAAAAAAAGAAAAAATCAAGAATAAATTTTTTTGTTCAAAATTGTTTTGTTAAAAAAAGTAAAAATTAATTGGGCCAACTCAAGTTTTAAAATAAAGTTTATTTTAAATTTTTAAACACAAAAAGAAACAAATTTATTATGGGTGCCATTTTGAAATTTATTATCAAATAAATAAACCAAGAGAGCATAATGTAAACTACAGTGCACAATACAGTGTACAACAAAGTAAAAAACTATCACAACTACAAACTTTTAAAAAAATTACATGAAGGTTTGCTATCCTGAGCATCTTGAGTAAAAAAAAAGATAGTTAATTAACGTTTTAACTTTTGTGTTAATATAAAGAACATTGACCAATCGTCAAGAAAATCTCATAGTTAATTTCAAACTGAGAAAAAGAAGAAAAACTTGCACTGTTGCACTAAGGACCATGATGGAGTTTCCAGTGTCCAACCAGAGTTTTTTAATTGTTTAGCAGAAGAAAAACACCAGCATGCAATATTTAACACAAAAGGGACTTTTTTTGTATTGATTACAATTGTATCACAGGGAGTGTCATTGCTGATGTAAAATCTGGTCACTATTTCTTTATTTTATTTCATTTGTTATATATAACAACAGTATTAAAATCAGTTATTTGTATACTATCAGGATGTTCAGAGCACAATATACTGAATTTCAATTTACAAAACTTACATATTTCACACTCAAGTCAAGTCAAGTCAAGTCAAATAATCTTTATTCATATAATACATACAGAATGTACATTGAATAAGCGTCATGATTACAAACTAAAACTAAAAATATTATGCTAAAAATATATACATTTGAAGAAGAATGAAATAAAAATTTAATTGTTTTAATTGTTAGAGGAGGTGGAAAAATACTCGTCAAGGGAGTATAGAGCTTTCTCCGTTAAACTTACTTTATCATGCTTATTTTATCATGCTTACTGAAATTTGGAACTACCTTAAAGCTAAGTTTACATGTGAGAGTTTTTCACTCTCCAAGATTTAGTTACTCTCATAAAAATCTCAGACAGTTGTTATTAGTACTCACAGAAAACTGTCTGTAATTAACTATCTTGGAAAATTCGCTGGTTGTGTACACACCTCTGAGAGTACAAAACTCTCATGTGTAAACCATGGGCGGATTTACAGGGGTGCCAGGGGGTGCCTGGCACCCCCTGGTTTTTATGATAAAAAATTCTATCATATTTTTGTAATGTTTTGGTATTGGATGAAAAAAATTCTGGACAGTAAACATTTTTAACAAGTAAGAATTAAGCAGTCAAGTCGCGTAATCAAAAAAAAGATAATAAAATAATATTTTTATTACAAATCACATGTGTGAGTACGATGACCGACGTTTCCGGTTAACTACGCTGCACGGTTATTGGTGAAGGCGATTATCAACAATGTATACAGAAAAAAATAAGTAGGGACATCCCATGTTAAAAAATTTTAGTTTTGCCCCCGAAAACCAGAGTAAAATAAAGCGCTGATGCTAGGATTACTTCTTATTGTCACAGGAAGCGCTTTTTCTACCTCTTAAATGTCAAAATGAGCGTATTTGTTTACAAAAAATCAAAACAATAACAAACGTCTGCAAAATTATTCTCGCCACCTGTTTCCATTCAACCAATCAGCATGATCCTTGAATAAAAATTACGTCTTGGTGGTGCTATCTGTGTTTCAGGGGCGGCGTTCTCACTTCCCCATATGGATGTCCCTACTTATTCGGTTCTGTATACATTGTTATCAACCCTGCTCTGATCTCACGCTCTCTCTCACCCTCCCCCTTATCCTTTACTTGATAACTTGACACATGTTATGACACATGTTCTTTATGTTGGTAACTTGATTTCTTGGAATATGATGCACATCAGCAATATAGGTAGTTATTTTATTTTTTAAAGGACAGGTGTAGAATCATGTTGCTCAGTAGCCAGTGGGCTATTGTATATGGTTTGGTTATTAGTTCGTGCAATTTGTGCAGCAATTTACATTCTTTTTTTAATAGTTTATTACAAGTAATAAGCTAGGGCATATATTGCAATTTATAAGCGAAATATTATGCGTTTTAGTTTTGGCACAGATGAACTACAGACAAACATAGGCCTATACTAGTAACATTTTATTAATTTGTGGTTTCAGTAAACGCCAGTCTCCACGGCGCGCGGCGGGGAGAGTGGCCGTGATACAGGATTGGCCGTGGTATAAGCACAGGGACCACGGTTATGATACACCTGCAGACTTTTATGTTTTGAAACATTGACGAATATAAGTCTTACTGTCAACAAAAAATTTGGCTTAAACTACTGTATGAAGAATAACACGATTTTATTTACACAATAATCACTAACAAAACAATCTTGATGTAACTTACCTTTTTTCTTGTTAAAGTTTTCACAGTAGGTTATCATAAAATAATGTTACTTTTAATTTAATTAGTTATGACCATTTTTATATTCCTTAACAATTAAAACAATATAAACAACTATAAAACAAATTAAAACCTAAAGATTCTAAAAACGCTTTCTAGCAAAAGCAATATTATATGGTGGTCTTTATAATAAAATTCTAAAGTAGAAAGACAGTTAGTTGTTTTCTCGACTAAAATGGATATATTAATAAAATGGAATATTTATGTTATAGGCCCTAATAAATTAAAAAGGCAGGGGCAAACTTGAGATAGGCCTTAAAACGGGCCTTTTAAATAGGATTTTGGTGTTTGAATGAGCATAGACTCATATTTTAGGATAGCTGGCCTGGCACCCCCAAAAATTTTGACCTAAATCCGCCCATGGTGTAAACCTAGCTTAACATAGATTAATAAGATGGAGTTCATTTACAGTAAACTTCCTCTAATCCGGCATCCTATGATCCGGCACGACTTTCAGAAAAATTATTGTTGTATTTACAGAAACAACGATAACAATTGAGCGTTCGAATTTGTTTGGGATCGGAAGTCGCCACGGAGCGACACTGTGTCGACCGTCCCGTGCACCTGTTCGCGATAATCGGGGGTCTATTGTACTTTTTAAGTTTCATAATCATATACTGTACTTTATTTTTCAATACAGTGGAGTATGTTATTCAATGTTTTTATTCTTTGAAAGCTGTTTTTATAATAAAATAAGTGTTTTATGGTCTTTTTTTCTTTAATTTAGGCCTACATTTTTCCTGATATTCATCCTGTAATCCGGCATACGTCAAGTCCCGGACGTGACGGATTAGAGGAAGTTTACTGTAATAATTTAGAAAATTTATTCTTAGTGAGTCCCTGAAGTAGGGGTAAAACTACAGTAGACTCCCCTCTTAACTGGTATCTTTCAACCGGGTTTTGTTTTAACCAGCCTTCCGTGTAAGACAAACAACTTCTTATAGGATCACTTTATAGATCACAACTGGCCATAGGATCACTTTAATCAATCATGTTTTGCTGAAACGCTTGGAAGAAACTTTGACATCTGACTTTCTAATCAAGGCCACATCCTAGACCGGTTGCAACATTGTTTTCATTTAGGCATTTATTATCGCATTTACACCATGGAGAATTGTACCATACTTTTCATGTATTTTAAGGTATGCCGATTTAACCCCCCAATTCTTCAGCCAGCCATGGTCTGGTCCTAAGGTGGATGGTTTAGAGGAAGTTTACTATATTTTTAATACTTTCCCCTCCTTATAGCTTCTGGAGGGTAAGGATTACATCAGAAATAAATAGAAGAGCGGGTTTCAGGCCCATAGGCACAGCAGCAAATTATTGTGGGATTGAAACCATGTTCTGCCTGTAGTTTTTATAAGTAACCTTAACTAGAATTGTAGTAGCTCACCCCTTGCTTTGTCTAATACGAAAGATTTTATATTAAATAAACGGTATCAGTTAACTGACAAATACTTTCTACCAACAATATGAAAAAAGGTGTCAAAAGCTTCAAACATTAATGTCTTGATGACTCAGTTGGATAGCTACCAGCTGAGCAGCGCTCATTTGACCCTACGCGCGTCTGTGGCTTATAACAACGTACTGCGTTTAACGCTAAACAAAAAATTGAATGTTCTCCGCAACCACTTGACGTAGAGCAATAATTTAAAATACCGGATTATTTAGTTTTTTGAGCTTGATTTAATGGTGATCAATAAAATTTAATTCAAGGTAACAGCTATTTTGAAAATTCAAAAAATTGATTTTTGAAACACTTTTTACTCCATAATTTTTGAACGCGCATTTTATTGGAGATGCGGGTGGTGTCATTTTATTCGCCATTTCAAGCTTAGTAAACCTCAAAATTTTAATCAAAATCTTTAGAGCCGTTTTTGAGAAATTTGGTTTTTTCACGATTTTTGAGGGTTTTTGGGGGTAAAATACCCTTAAAAATAAAAAATTCAAAAAAATGAAAAAACACCTGGAATTATCGTGAGTTTGGACCTACATGCCAAATTTCCCCAAAATCGGACCATCGGGGCATTCTCTAGCTCTGTTAACATCCAGAAACACACACACACAGACATCATTCTGAAAACCACTTTTTTGGACTCAGGTGGTACCAAAATGAATAAATCCACAAACAACTCAAATTCGAAAATTTTGACGAAAACAATACTTTCTCCATATACTATGGGTATAGGGGGAGAAAGTAAAATCATAAACTGAAAATGTTAGTTGACTTTTGGAGCTGTTTAGCTATTATCTGCTTTGATCACTTTACAACTTTTTATTTCTGTGTTTTTAGTGTTGTTGTTAACTTCAAATTCTGCAAAAACCTTTAAAGAAATATACATGTCAAATTGTAGAAAAATGTATGTGAATATTTGAAATATATTTTTATTTTTACTTTCTCCCCCTATACCATAGTATATGGAGAAAGTATTGTTTTCTTAAAACACTTCGCATTAGTTTGATGATGTATATATCCATTTTGGAGCCCTTTTTCCCCCTATAAATGTATATATTGAGAAAGTATTGGTTTCGTCAAAATTTTAAAATTTGAGTTGTTGGTAAATTTATCTGTTTTGGTGCCCTCTGAGTCCAAAAAAGTGGTTTTTGAGTGATGTCTGTGTGTGTGTGTGTGTGTGTGTGTGTGTGTGTGTGTGTGTGTGTCTGGATGTATACAGAGCTAGAGAATGTCCCAATGGTCCGATTTTGGTGAAATTTGGTACGTAGGTCCAAACCCATGATAATTCCAGGAGTTTTTTTGAATTTTTGATTTTTAAGGGTGTTTTGCCCCCAAAAACCCTCAAAAATCGTGAAAAATCCAAATTTCTCAAAAACGGCTCTAACGATTTTGATCAAAATTTTGTGGTTATTAAGCTTAAAATGGTGAATAAAATGACACCACCCGCATCTCCGAGAAAATGCTCGTTCAAAAGTTATGGCGTAATAAGTGTTTCAAAAATCAATTTTTGGATTTTCAAAATAGCTGTTATTTTGAAATAAATTTCACTTATCACCATTAAATCAAGCTAAAAAAACTAAATAATCCAGTATTTTAAATTTTTGCTCTATGGCAAGTGGTTGCGGAGAAAATTCAATTTTTCGTTAAGCGGTAAACGCAGTACGTTGTTAAAAGTCACAATGCGTGTAGGGTCAAACTCACGCTGCTCAGCTGGTAGCTATCCGACTGAGTCATCAAGACATTACTGTTTGAAGCTTTTAACATCTTTTTTTATATTGTTGGGAGAAAGTATGTGTCAGTTAACTGATACCGTTTATTTTTTTATTGTAAAGGTGTGCAAGCTTGAGTGAGCATGTGTCAGCTGTATTTCACTTTAATGCCAAGAGGTACAATTGCAGAGCTTTTCTCCGCTTTGGTTACTCGGTCCCCAGTCCCTTAGTTAAATGAGAGAGAATAAAGTATTTGACTGCCACAGGTAAAAAAATGCAGTATTAAGATTGAGATAAGCTTAATAAGTTGAGATAAGTATTCAATAAGTTTATTTGTTTCAGGGTTTGACGATTCTCTTTGTTATTGGGCCTGCTCGTAGTGCAGAGTTTATGGTAAACCAAAACAGACTGGAAACAAGAATACAATGCAGAGAGTTGATTTTACAACATGTTCTGACATCTGGCCAAACTCAGTTCAGTGCTGATTTGTTGAGAAACTGTATCAACGTCCTCAGAAATGAAAACGAGAACCTTCACATAAGTGAAAATCACCCTTTGGCATATGTTAAGGAAGACTCAACCACTGAGGTGAAAGTTGCAGAAACTCCACAAAACCCTGAACAACAGACAGCTGTTTTAAAGGGAAAATCTGAAAAATCTAATGCAATAAGTAAAAATACTAAAGATATGTTTGGGTATGAAACTGAAAAGTCTCAAGAAAATGAAAAGCATATGTTTCCAGCACAACAAGATTTTAAGGGAACTTCTTCCAATGAGGATGAAATAGTCGACATTTATCCTGAAAACATTATACAGGAATGGCCTGCAGTAGAAATGACAAAAAAGAAATGAGAAATAGAAGAAGTGAATTTTTTAGTCATGTCAGTGTGTAGTTAATACAGTTATATTTAACAATCTCTTCTAAGTGAAATTTTAATTGAAGCTGGACAAATAGGGGATTCCCATGTTAATCATAGCTCATTAAAACCAAGCAAACATTAAAAAACATAATAAAAAAATACAACATTTTTCATTTTCTGAGTTTAAAATATTTAACATTTAAAATGTTTTAAATAAAAAAATTTAACATTTAATAATTTGAAAAAATATTAATAAATTATAGTAGACTCCCTCTTAACCACCTTTTAACCGGTCTCCCTTTAACCGGCCTACCCTGGCACAAAATAACATCTTTTTAATTCGCCATTTTTTATCTCAACATCGCTTTAACCAGCCGCGTTTCGCCGGAAACGTAGTTTTCATTTCTAATGTATCATTCAATTCAACTTTATTTCATATTGACGTTCTCAAACCAATTAAACTGTAACGTCCTGGACGGAAGTGACAGCCACCGGAAGTCAATGCGTTTGGACCTCCTATCCAGTAGACCACAATAAAAAAACGAATTATTATTAGTGTAGGTTTGTTGTGGATTTCATGGTTGGTGGATTTAGCTATAAATCATATACAGTAATGTATTTAAGGTTGTTTTTCAAGTAATAATTATATTTAGGCCATATAAAATTGTTGGTTGGCGTTCTTAAATGAACATCAGTTTAACCGGCCAATTCATTATCCGGCCGCGGCCTGGTCCCGAGGTGGCCGGTTAAGAGGGAGTCTACTGTAATTATTTAATAACATCAAAATTTATTGATGTCAAGAAAAATTCTCTTCAGAACATCCAGGAAGTAACTACCATCAATGAAAAATTAGAATGCAGATGGTACAAAATTAACAATAGTCCATTGCTGCAACCTTCTGCCTCTGGATTTCCGTAATCTTGTAACTGAAGTCCAAAATTACAAAAATTTACAAATTTAATGATACTTGAGGATTGTAAGTTTCAAGATATATATATCTATAAAAGAGGAAGTATAAGTGTATGCCTATAGACTCCGAAACCGCTCAACAGCTTATAATTAAACTTTCAGGCATTATACAAGGATTTTGTGTGAAGTTTGGTGCAAATCCTTTCAAAGAGCTCTGACCCAGAGGGCATACAATAGTTTGTAAAAAAATCTGAAAATCTCTATTGGTTGCTAAGAAACAAATTCAATAAAAAATTCTAATTTTAGGTATTTTAGCCTTTTTTATTTATATAAGGTGACTGGGGCAGCGAGTGAGCATAGCGAACAATCTTAATTACCTATCAAATAAATTCAATCACGGGCGAAGCCGTGACGGGAAACAGTTAGTCTTACTATAGAAACAAAATGTGTTACCATAAAGTTAAACATATATTTATTAATGTATACACAAATTTAATTCCACAGAAGATATATATATTATATATAAGATATATATATATATAAGATATATATAAGATATATATATAGATACTAAGATAGATATATAGATATTATATATAAGATATATATATATATAAGATATATATATATTTTCTATATATATATATATATATATATATATATATAGAAAAAATGGTATGGCTATCATAGCCAGCTACCAACTTAAAATAATAATAATAAAATAAAATAATAAGTTTTCTCCATATGACAATGCAACGGCGCTGGATCGCCGTAGCCGGCGTCCGTCGCGCCGGCGCCGGCCATGATCAAATTAGAGATGGCACATTATTCATATAGTTGATCATATTAGGAGATTAGTGGTGGTACGTGGTTCACTCCGATTTATGTGATTAAAACACTCAATGCCAAAGAGTTTGATTTAATTTTTCTGTGTGATGAAACTAACTTTGAATTCTCTGCAATTGTAGTTGGTAATATATAGGTCTCCAGATGGAAAAAATAACATCCTCTGTGAATCTCAGTTTGGTTTCCGCTCAGGTAAATCCACAATGGCTGCGATTGACAGTTTGACCCATGATGTCATAGAAGCTTTTGAAAATAAGTCCTTTGCTCAGGCCACTCTGTGTGGCTTGAGCAAGGCCTTTGACTGCATTGATCATGACGAACTGTTTGTTAAATTAGAGTTTTACGGCATAAAGGGTATTGTTTTAAACTTTTTAAAATCATATCTTACTAATCGTCGACAGAGGTTTTTGATGGTGAGTGGTCGGATGAAGTGACTCTCATTCGAGTGCGGAGTTCCGCAGGGCTCCGTACTTGGGCCGTTGCTGTTTGTCCTTTCCATCAATAACTTACCAAGTAGTAATATAACTCAGTCAACTAAATTTTCTATTTAAGAAACCTTTTCTCACTAAGAATAGGTTTTGCTAAATTCCTTCAGAGTTCCACTCACACCACTTCATTGTTTCAATGTCATTCTTAAGGAAGTCGATTTCATTGCTCAAAAAGATTTTACTACCTAAAAATAAATTCAATCACGAGCGAAACAGTGACGGGCAACAACCAGTTAAGATACTATTGTAATTCAGTTCAGTGTGCACTTAATAATAATAATTTAGAGATTATTATTTAATTAATTTATTTGGAGGGCGGTCCGAGAGTGTTTATGGGAGAGCCGCAACTTTTTTTGTCTATCCAAAGTGTTAAAAGAGAGGATGTCTAAATGATAACTAACTGAAATGATCTGGTTTTTAAATAGGTACTAAGTAAACTACTTCATTTTAGATATAGATAAAGAGAAACTGAGATGATGTTAACATGATGTTTATTTACATTTCATGCATGATTTCTTTGATCTACAATCCTTTAAACAGTGTGAACCAAGACAATTAAAGCAAAGCTTTTTGGTTATTAGATAATCTTTTCGACCTTGTTCCTTTGATGGAAGAGTATGATTGGATATTACAGGTTTGATGGATGAGGTGCTATCTATTGGTGGACTAGATGGTTCATGGTTTTGAGACTCACGAGGACTATGATAAGATGTGTGGCTTTCAGAATCGTGGATTAGGGTGTGATGGCGTTTTTTACATTTTTGGTCCTTCGAAGTCGGATTAAATAAGTTCCCAAGTAATAACTACTTCACTCAAGTTTCTCATCAACTTTTACAACTCTCTCACCTTTCTGCACATTGAATTGACCTTTATCATCGACTGTAATCCTTCATCATCATATTTTATCGCTCTTTTCCATCAAGATGACCTTAGAATCTAAACTCAATTTGCAAGAAACAAGATTGAAAAGAATAGAAAATGCATTGGACTATTTCAAGACAAAAGACACTTCTACCCTCACAAAAGCCCAGATCAAGACAAGAATTGAAGCTTTAGAATCCCACTGGGAGAAGTTTGAAAAGGAGCATGAAAAACTCATCGACTCAAAGACTGAAACTCTTAAAGACCTAGCATACATCACAGAAGACCACTACAGTCGTGCTGAAGAGGCCTACCTCGTGAACAAATCGGCAATGCTTGACCTACTAGAGACAGTACAAGGAACCTCTCCGCAGAACGCAAGTATAACAGAAAGTAATCATTCTTCCAACTCAACGCTTAGGCCATTTCTACCTAAAATTTCCTTACCTCAGTTTGCAGGGACCTACCAATCATGGAAACCTTTTTGTGATCTTTTTACCTCTTTAGTCATATCTAATCCTGACTTAACAGACGTAGCTAGGCTACACTATCTCAAAACCAGCTTGGTAGGAGATGCAGCAAATCTTATTGCAAGTATCCAAATTACGGGGGAAAACTTTAATCCAGCTTGGGAAAAACTTGTCGCTAGGTTTGAAAACAAACGGGTTCTCATTAACAAACACTTAGATGACCTATTTAATCTAAAGCCCTTAGAACAAAAATCTGCTAAGGGTCTCAATCACCTTGTTTCAACTGTAAATGAATGTTTAGGTTCTCTGAAAGCTTTAGGCTCACCAATTGACCAATGGGATCACATTTTGGTCTACATGGTTGTCCATCGTCTCGACCCAGAGACACATGAAGCTTGGGAGATTCGACAAGGTGTCTCAACCGAACCCTCCACTCTTCAAGAACTTCAGAAATTCATCGAAGGGCGCGTCCGAGCGTTGGAGAGCATCGAATCAAGGGACCCAGCACACCCGCCTCATATGGTAATCCCATCAAGATCTCAAGGTAAATTCCAATCTAAATCTAAAATTCATGCAGCTGTTGTTACTGAAGCTAAATCTAGTAATAAAACACATTGCCAACTATGTAATGAAAATCACTATCTATCATTTTGTAAAGAGTTTAGGGACAAAACCCCACTGCAACGAAAAGAAATGTTCTCTCCAAAATAGCCCAATTGTTCGATCCCCTTGGATTTATCGCGCCAATCATTATTAAATATAAAATATTTCTACAACAACTTTGGCTCATCAAGATCAACTGGGATGAAATTTTGCCTCCTAATTTACATAAGGAGTGGAAGAGTTTCGAATCTGATCTTAAAGACTTACATTTGAAATAGAGTACAACCAATAACAAATTAACTTTAAACACAAAGACATAAATTATACTTGGTTGATGAATGGGGTCATTTTGTAGTCTTAAGGAATCTGTTCTTTCGTTTTGAAACACACTGTATTTAGTTGCTGTAATATTTTTCATTTAATTTGAATTACACCTGTTGAACTGAACAAAATGAATTCTGTGAATTATTTGGAATTATTTTAATTGGAAACACTTGTGATGCTTGTTTGAAACAGTATAATGTTACTCATAAAGTAAAATTGTGCTCGCATTGATCACTACAATCGAGTTCTAATGATGTTTTCTTTCTCTCTGGTAATTTTGTTATCTTATTATAAACTATTTTTTCCTAACTGTTGGAAAATTATTGGTTATTTTTGTGGGCTTCTCAATGTTAAGAACAAAATTTTTTAAATGTTATCTAGGTTTACTTAAGGGTTTTACTATGAAAACATTTTATTCTGAACGGATGTGATATGTTACGGATGTGATAGTGTATGTTTTTCAATGTTTTTATATTACAATAATCACTCATTCTAGACCTAATGTGTAGATTCCTGAATTGATTTCGATTAGAATTTTGTGAATATGTTCATTCCAGTTCAAATTTTGATCTATTTTTATCCCCAGCAAATCTGTACTTCTTTTCTTTTCAATACTCTGTAAATTGTATTTTACCGTATTGCGAATTCCTGTTATATTCTATTTTGAGGAGTTTTAAAGTTTACAAAGTTGGTTTTTCGTTTTATTAAAAGTGAATTGAAATCTTTTAAAGTATTCACAATGCTTTGCAGTTCATTGTTTGTACAGACCTTTTATCTCCTCCATAATGATATTGCCGACACAATATAAGATTAGCATCATCTGCATACAGACATAATTAGTCTTGAGTTCATGAGTTAGTGCCTTATCTAATCCTTCTACATAGCTTACAAATAGTAAAGGCCCTAAGATTGATCTGTTAATTGGGAACCCCAAGTTTAAGAGTTTTTATTTTCGATGAAGGTTTTAAAATTTTGTTGCCATCTGTTAAAGTGTGTGATTTTTACAAATTGAGATCGATTGGAAAGATAAGATTTAAACCAGTTAAGGAAAGTTTTTCCTACGCCTAAAGAATTTAACTTTTCAATTCGCCTAGAGTGTTTCACACAATCAAAAACTTTTGGAACTGTCCATGAAAATCCCAACTTTCCTTTATCAACTAATCCAATGATTGATTCAATAAATTCTGGTGCTGCTCACAACAGATTTTGCAGGTCTAAAACCATGTTGGAAATTGTCCAATAATTTTGATGATTCTAAATAAGTTTCAAACTGTAAGTGGAATAACTTTTCATAAATATAAATTTACAATGTATACTTTACCCTGCTATCTCCTATCTCCTACTATGCTAGAGGCATTCTCAGGCCTACCACTGAGAGGGGGGGGAGGGGGGACAGAATCCCCGGGGCCTGGGCCCAAGGGGCCACAGGCATTATATATAATAATAATTAGAATTTCAAAAAAGGGTTTTATTGAAAAATTTAACAAAAAGTTAAATTTGTTTGTCATCTTAGTTATAAAATTATCACAACGAATACTAATGCAATTGGAAAATGACATGTGCAAGAAAACATCGCTTTGTAGATTATTAATGAAAATAAATTTATGCAAGGCCGCAGCCAGCGAAGCAGGGCAACGCCACATTTAGTCTGACACAAGAGCGCTGCAACATGTAGTACATAAGTAGTGCTCGAAAGTTTTTAATCAGATTTCACTGAAAATTCTGCTTATCGTGATTTTTAGGTTTATCAGGTAGGATGCTGTGTGTGTTGTATAAGTGTGTACCAGAAATTAGAAATTTCCAGATATGAGTGGTTTGTCATGGAGCAAGAACGCAGTATGAAGCTGTAAACACTGTCTCTTTAAAAACAGCTTTTGCTTTCATTTAAAAAACAGAATTCTAATCTCTTTACCATTTTTAATGAGTTAGCACCCTTTGACAAACAAGTATATTAATATGCAAGGATCGTTTTCAAAAATAGAACATGATAAGTGCGGGCAGCGGGCAGTAACTTTATGGACTGAGCCTAGTCGGCCGAGCGCGGCTAACGATTGCGACGTTGCCACATCTTAGGCAAAATTTTCTATTAAAGGAAGTTATTGCTTGTTGAGGGAGTTGCAAAGAGGGATAGTTCCCAGATAGCACAAAAACGTAAAAATCACGTGAAATTCACGTTTTCTTTTTACATTTTTCACGTTATTATTACGTAAAAAAGATGTAAATTTCATGTAAAATTCACGTTTTTTTCACGTGAAAATGTCGTGAAGAGGTCACTAAATTTCACGTGAAAAAAACGTGAAAAAAAGACGTGAAAATGACGTTTTTGTTTCACTTAATTTTTACCTTTTTAACTTATGTTTTACTGAACATTTTACAATTTTTTCAGCAAAATTTGTAAATGAATGCTTTTTTTCTAACCATTACATTTAAAAAAAGTAAATAAAGTCGATCAAAAATTTTCCACCTTCACTCGGATTTGAACCCACAACCTTTCTGTCAGTGTCCTAGCGCCTTAACCCTCTCAGCCACTTCTGCTGTACCTCATGAGGATTTAAATTACTATTTATACATTTAATACTCAACCTTTCTTGTACTTGAGCAAGTAAAAATTAAAACTCTGGTCCAATTTGAAATAACTCTGTGTTTGTAAATAATACTCGTAATTATTTTTAATCTTTAACAACTATATTTACTATTGCGTATTAAATATTTAAAGTGTTATTAAAATTTGTATAACTAACGCATGAAATTACATCCTTTTGGAATAATGTAAAGGCTAACAAATATAGTTATAAATTGTTTGATACCACAAATTGAAATTCAAATTGTTATTTCGAAAGCTATAATTTGACAATATCTCTACATAAGTAAATCTGATACTTTGATAGTCAAATAAAATTATCAATAACTAAAAGTAAAATAAAATATGAAAATTTTTTTAATTATTTTTTTTTTAAATATACATTTTTTACATAACTTTTAAATGCAAAAATACCTACTCTCTCGTTTACCCGTTTTTTAGATTTAAATTTTGCCACATAATTTGTACATGAGAAATATTCTATTATTCGCCTTTTTCTCATTTGACATTTTTCACATAATTTTCACGTTAAAATGATATTTATTTTTCATCAGTTTTTGACATTTACATTTTTTAACGTAATTTTGACGTGAAAAAAATATTCTTCTTTTCACCTTTTTTTCACGTTCACATAATTTTGACGTGAAAAAATATTCTTCGTTTCACCTTTTTTTCACATTCACATTTTTCACGTAATTTTGACGTAAAAAAATATTCTTCTTTTCACCTTTTTTTCACGTTCACATTTTTCACGTAATTTTGACGTGAAAAAAATATTCTTCGTTTCACCTTTTTTTCACATTCACATTTTTCACGTAATTTTGACGTGAAAAAAATATTCTTCTTTTCACCTTTTTTTCACTTTCACATTTTTCACGTAATTTTGATGTGAAAAATATATTCTCATTTTCACCTTTTTTCACATTTACATTTTTCACGTAATTTTCACGTGAAAAAAATATTCTTCTATTCACTTTTACATAATTTTTACATTTTTCACGTGAAAAAAAACGTGATTTTCACATTTTGTGCTGACTGGGTTGAGTAAATTTTATTGTAAATTAATCAAAAATAAATAGTTAAATCGTTTTAATATTCCCTTTGGTTAATATGAGTGCCCAACATTAGATACACTATATCAGTTAATGAATTGTCACTATTCCTGATTTTCTTTTCAGTTGGGTTGGGGGGGGGGGGGGCGTGACGGGGCCCAGTCAAGTCTCATCCCTGGGGCCCCGCTTGACTCTGGGCGTGGGGGGGCGTGACGGGGCCCGGTCAAGTCTCATCCCTGGGGCCCCGCTTGGCTCTGGGCGTGGGGGGGCGTGACGAGGCCCGGTCAAGTCTCATCCCTGGGGCCCCGCTTGGCTCTGGGCGGGGGGGGGCGTGACGGGGCCCGGTCAAGTCTCATCCCTGGGGCCCCGCTTGGCTCCGGGCGTGGGGGTCGTGGCGGGGCCCGGTCAAGTCTCATCCCTTGGGCCCTGCTTGGCTCTGGGCGGGGGGGGGGGGCGTGACGGGGCCTGGTCAAGTCTCATCCCTGGGGCCCCGCTTGGCTCTGGGCGTGGGTTGGCGTGACGGGGCCCGGTCAAGTCTCATCCCTGGGGCCCCGCTTGGCTCTGGGCGTGGGGGGGCGTGACGGGGCCCGGTCAAGTCTCATCCCTGGGGCCCTGCTTGGCTCTGGGCGGGGGAAGCGTGACGGGGCCCGGTCAAGTCTCATCCCTGGGGCCCCGCTTGGCTCTGGGCGTGGGGGGGCGTGACGGGGCCCGGTCAAGTCTCATCCCTGGGGCCCTGCTTGGCTCTGGGCGGGGGGGGGGGGGGCGTGACGGGGCCCGGTCAAGTGTCATCCCTGGGGCCCTGCTTGGCTCTGGGCGGGGGGGGCGTGACGGGGCCTGGTCAAATCTCATCCCTGGGGCCCCGCTTGGCTCTGGGCGTGGGTTGGCGTGACGGGGCCCGGTCAAGTCTCATCCCTGGGGCCCTGCTTGGCTCTGGGCGGGGGGGGCGTGACGGGGCCCGGTCAAGTCTCATCCCTGGGGCCCTGCTTGGCTCTGGGCGGGGGGGGGCGTGACGGGGCCCGGTCAAGTCTCATCCCTGGGGCCCTGTTTGGCTCTGGGCTGGTGGGCGTGACGGGGCCCGGTCAAGTCTCATCCCTGGGGCCCCGCTTGGCTCTGGGCGTGGGGGGGCGTGACGGGGCCCGGTCAAGTCTCATCCCTGGAGCCCCGCTTGGCTCTGGGCGTGGGGGGGCGTGACGGGGCCCGGTCAAGTCTCATCCCTGGGGCTCCGCTTGGCTCTGGGCGTGAGGGGGCATGACGGGGCCCGGTCAAGTCTCATCCCTGGGGCCCCGCTTGGCTCTGGGCAGCCCTGGACATTCTCCAATAGATTGCAGCTTTTACAAGGTCAGAATCTCAACTACCATCTTACCCCGCTACCCCGTCTTGCCTTACTTTCTCCTAAGAATGGTTGTTGTACCGTAAAACAAATGAATGAAATTTGTGGGGGTGATGTAAAAACCGCGGATGTTGTTTATTCCGCCTCTGATGTCAATAAGACTGTACTAAATAAAGAGTTACAGTCACTCATAAATTTTAAAATGCTTGTAGGTTTTTATACAAGTAACTGGTTTTTCAAAACCCTTAACACTGATAAAAGGCTGGAGAGCTATATTAAATAGAATTACACCCATCGCAGCAGACCTGCGTACTCAGCGAATTTCCAAATTAGTAATATTAATTTTTACCAGATAAACCTGAAAACAAAATTTCATCACGTGCTCATAAATAGGGAAATAAAAGTTTATTCTCCTTATGATGTATATAGGGAAAGAGCATGCAGTTATACTGCCATGGAAAACACTAAAAGTAGGTTTTTAGCATTTAAAAAAAAAAATATTTAGACCATATGAAGCCATATACAAAGTTTCATCTATATTTGTCCATAAATAAATGAGTTTGCCTATTTTCCATATGATTAATATGGGAAAAGAGTATGCAGGTTTGCTGCCATGATAAGCACAAAAACCAAGATTTTTTTACCATTAATGGATGAATCTCAACCAAATGATGCTAAATACCAAGTTTCATAAAAAAATATTGGTTAATAAGTGAAATATTAACACATCCTTATTCTCCATAAGATTAACATTGGAGCCCCAAAATACAATGTACTGTCTTTAGAATTTTTAATAATTCGGTAACCAATGAAGATAGAGCAAAGCTTCAAAATACTAAACTGTGTGTTTTTTTTAGCTAAATCCAGTGGTGAAAATAAAAATTTTAAATTTTTAAAAATTACATAGGAAAAATGCAAAAATCCCCCAAAACTACCCCTTCTGGTAGGTCGATATGCCTGGTTTACGAACTCATCCGAATGAACGTAGTATTACACAACTCTACCAAATTTAGTGTCGACCAGTCGACCGGACATATATATATATACATATACAGGGCCGTATTTCTAAATAGGCTGAAAAGGCTGGAGCCTATAGCGGCAAAATTTCAGGGGCGGTACTTTGTCAGTTTACAAAAAATTGGAAATAATTTTAGGCCTACTACTTTAATAACATGAACTTCTTTAGGTCCATCTTTAAAGTGTATTAATTTGAGGAAATGGAAATATGTTTATTCCTTTTATACGAATTTACTCCACATAATCTTGTAACACCTTTTTCATGTAGGGTGAAATCGTTGTAACGAGATACTCACAGTTATGTTTTGGATTGAAGACGTAAAGGTATTGTAACCTATTATTATTTATTGTCATCATCAATCCAGGGGGCAAAGATGAATAAAATACTCACAGTTAGTATGAGGCCCAGAAAGAGGGAACTTACACTAGCGCTCCCAGTGTTTAGATTAGCAACTAGTTATTTCCTTTTTGATTTTACGAATAGATTAACCACAAAATAATGACAACTAACGTATGGTTTTGATTTTATAATGACCTCCCCCTGAAAAATGTGATTTTTCATGAAGGAACGAAAATTTTACCGCACTACTTGGCAGGCGGAGCTGTTCTGCCAAAACATCTAACCACCACCAACATCAGAATCCAGATTAAAGTGGCTTTAAAAGTTTTCAATTAATGAATATACGGTTCATAAAAGCAACTGATACTTTGATATTGAGACGTCAAATTAATCTGGTGCGCATTTTAAGATGTATACTCCCCTACATAAGTGACAATAAAAACTATGTATGTGTTTGTCGCTATTTGCAGTTGGGGGGGGGGGGGGGGCAGAAAATATATAGCCTACAGGCGGCATATTCCTAAATCCGGCCCTGTACATATATATATATATATATTTAAAAAAATTTCAATGACTATTATTTTTAGTCTCTGGGCACCTCAAAACGAAAAAGTAACATGGTCCCGGGCTTAGGACCACCATGAGACCTATGGTAATAGCTTATTCCCTATGGGAAATTCGCTAAAACATATAAGTATTTTTTCATCACGCTGTAATCAAAACGATAGTTTTCCATTCCTAACGGCAGTGATGACATTTATATTGTTTCACTCAAAGTTTACTCTTACGGTATAAATTTAATAAAATTAATAAGGTGTGTAACTCATCACTTCAAACTTGTACTTGTACTTGATTTCATATCTAAAATGATAACAGGTATTTCAATGAATGTTCTTAGACCAAAGTAAACCAAATTTACCTTAGTTTCTAAGAAAAAGAGGTCTACTGCATAAAAGAGGTCAGAGAGAGAACTCCCAAAGGAAGTGTATGGGGGGCAATTACTTTTGAGTAGCCTATGCTATCCGTTAAGCAAGAAAAAGGGTTACATTACTGTATTTGAATAATAAATACCTTTAATTTACACTGTATGCAAATCAGTCTGATAACTGTCCAGAGGAAAGACTAGTAAATGATTTTATCGACACTTTTATATGTTGAGTTTATTTGAAGAAACATCACTTATTTAGCTGATTATTTATTTCAGGTAGTGTCATGTCTCCTAGTGGCTGGCCCTGCTCACAGTGCAGTGTTAAAGTTGTATCAAGAAACTTGGGAAATGGAGAAACAGTGTGTAGAGTTGATAAAACAACATGCTTTGACCTACAACCAACCTCAGGTTGAACTAGACGTGAAAACCTGCATCGCTTTCCTAAAAAAGGAAAACATAAAACATCAAGAGGACCACACTTTTAGAGAGGTTGAAACAAAAATAATGTCAATTAATAATCAGGCGGGATTCACTGAGCCCCGACATGTTCCTGAACAATCAGACATTTTGAATGGAAAGCTGGAAAGTTCTGAAGTAACAGGTAAAGGCTATTACAGAGAACTGATTGAGTCTGATATTAAAAAATCACAAGAAAATATTATAAACTTGTTGATAGATGATTTTAAAGAAAAATCTTCTGAGGGGAATGACATTATAGGTATTTATCCTGAAAACATTGTACAGGAGTGGCCAGCGGTAGAAATGGCAAGAAAAAAGAGAGGCCTTGAAAATAATCAGAACACGGGCAGAATTCCAACCGTAAAGCAAAGTGTAAGACCCACAAGTAAACTGGTTTTAAACAACTTTAGTGGATCCCTGCAGAAAAAAAACAAAGTTCATCCTAAAAATGGAGAGTAACATAATGTGCTCTTTGTATATTAATGGAAACTAAAGTAAAAATGAATTTAGCCTATTGATTTTTGTCAAGTATTTTCTGTCCCTAAAACTAAATCCATACGTGTTTTTTTTTTGGGTATGTATTACATTATGCTTAGAATTCCATCACAACCATAATTATTTTTTAAATTATAATATACTTGTATTTTAAGCGTATTATTCAGGTACTGCATTCCTACAGAGTCCCAAGTTGGTTTAATATTCGGAACTATAGAAGATATGCTAAATAAGTAACATTTTGTACTTACTGCACCTCAAAATTTACTTTCTGAAGCAACCGTCAGTTTGATGTCATATCAGCGAGACAGCGTAACAGAGGAGTCCAAAGCAAAGTACAGTTCCATAAATCGGACCTTAAATGAATTGCACAAACCAGAACTCAAAATGGATGATGGAGTCGTAATCGCAGACAATCTAACTTTCAACTGAAATAATATAAAAAAACCTTAAAAAATTCAGTAACTTCCTAAATAAACTATTTTATCAGGTTTAATTACGTGCATTGCTCTTAATTTAGAGATGTTTAAAATTATGGACGGTATGATCGAAGTGGATTATACCAATTGACTGCTTTCATCCATGACTTCCTGTGAATGAAAAGGTTTGGAGAAACTTCTTTGACTTTTATTCAGAGCAATCTGCCACAAAACCAAACTCCAGCTATGGTCTACTGTACAATAAATGTTTACATTTCCATAAAGTATCAACACATTTTTAAATTCTAAATTTTCGACTGGCTTAGTGCGGTGGATCGTCCCCCTGGTAGTACAATTAATAAAAATTTTCCCCGAAAAATAGATGATTAAGTGTAGTGTACCAAGTATTATAGATTTGATTGTATTCGTTTGAAAAATTTTTAAACCCGTGTGTGGGACTTTATGTATACACTTTATAGAATTTAAACAAATAGTTCCTCGTGTAAACTCGTGTGTTATTTTCTTTTTTGAATTACAGGATGTACGTTATTTATATGTGAATACCAAAGACAATAAAGATTATTATTAAATTTGATTGCATGATAATATCTAAACATATAAAAGGAAAGGCCATCACTCACTGACTCAATCATTCATCAATAGACAATAATTCTTTATTTACATTGTTCATTGATAACAGTAATGTGTCACTAAATCGGGGGAAGCTCGACTACGCCTCAAATATATGGTAGGCCTACTGTACATCGACCCTCGGTCAGTTTTAATAAATATTGTAAAAGTAATTTACTAAGTGTGATATTTCGTCAGTAAGCAATGTGCAGTCGACATATGGGTTATTGATTGCAATTGCATGCAATTCAGATGCTAGAGTAATCAAAGATTCCTCTGAAATCCAAGTTTGAACTCGAAAAAAGCTATCTTCAATGAAGCTCATATTAAAGTAAATTATGTAAAACAGTTAGAGAAAAAATTGTCCAGCATTAAAATTACAATGAGAACATACATATAGTGAGGTAATTGTTTTAAATTACAACTGAAAAAATGCCATTAACAATATATACAATAAAACATTTCATTAAACAGTCAAACAAAACATTAAGTTAGTCCATCCTTGAGACGACGTGAAGACCTCGGAAGCTATTGCGTTGCAGTGAGACCGTGCAGCACTCGTATAAGCAAACAAGAGGCCTTGGAGAATGGAGACGGTGCTAGTAGCCAACTTGAGGGGCAGGATTATCAGAGTGCCTGCACGTTGATAGCGGCAAACAGCATTGCAGAAATCTTGAGTGGCTGCGTCACCAACCACGAAGGCGTATCATTTATAGTTATAGTTTACACAAAGCTTTATAGTACAAGTGAATTTGTTTAATTAGTTTATTCAAACTAACAGCATTGAAAAGTTAGCCATGCACCTAATTTAATGCTTCTGACTGTAATTTAACATTACAATTCACATATAGGCCAATTTTAATTAATTTAGGGGGCACAGATCAAAATCTCGCCCCGGGCGCCTATTACCCTCAGGGCGGCCGAGCTAGCGAAGTGGAGGAACTCCCTGCGAACCCGACGACGACGAGGGCGTTGGAGTCAAATCCAGATTCCGTCTTTCCCCCATAAGAGCGATGTTAAAGGAAATCAAATAACTCATTTATTTGTAATCAGAAAATAATATTTTATAGCTCTAAATAAAGGGTTCACCAAGGCGGATTTGGTTTGCGAGAATAATTTGTGATAAAAAGTAGTGTTTTTTCGGAAAAAATAAAGAAATTATATGACAAATGCCAGGGACAAGTTTAGCATTGCTCTTATGGGAAATAAATCCAACATGGTGTCACTCCAACGCTCTCTTAAATAAGGCGAAGTTAATTCATTTTACTTTTTTCTCTTAACCCTTTCCCGCAAGAATTATAAAATCACCTGTAGACAGTTATTCTCTGTTTTGAATAATACATGTAATATTTATGATATGATTCTACAGGTAATTTATTATTATCATCATCAATATATAATAAATATTATAAAATATCCCCGTCGCAGCACACCTGCTTAGGCCTACTCAATGAATTTCCAACGGAAATTTGTTTTTTTATTTCCCCATAAAAAGCATGGGGTTGAGTACGTAGGTTTGCCGCCTCATGGGTTTTGTTAGTAATACAAGTTAAACCTTACCTAATAAATGTACAGTACATTCCAAATTTTATCAAGAAATGTTACACCATTCAATTTCCCCATAAACCCCATGGAATAAGTGCATAGGTTTGCCGCCATTTGGGTTTTGTAAGCAAATATAGGTTAAACCATTCCTTTAATGTACATATGAAATTTGGGAAATATATTTTTTTCTCTCCCTATATTGAAGCTAAGTTAATAATTCAAAATAGGCCTACTAAGTTGTTTTTTTTAGTTCTTTTAAATGGTTTATTTTGGTTAAAATTGTTGAAATTTAAAAATTAAGTAAAAAATGCCAAAACCCATTTTTGACCCTTTTGAAACATTTTAAAACTCCGTTCCCATGGTATGATCATTCTGGTTAAATCCATTCAAGTAGACCATTCTGAGGACCTCAAAACAAAAAAAAAAGTATCAAATAGTCCCGGGCATGGGTCTTACATGACTACTACCGTAATAGGGTATTCCCTATAGGAAAATCTGCAATAAATATTTTCATAGATTTTTTACCCCATTAATAAGGAAAAAAGTTGAATAAAACATTACTCAGCAGTAGGATATATGAAATGACAATGAATAAAATAAGTAATACTTTGATTAATTTGAAAACTGTAAAAAAATTGAATAAAATACTCAATTTTGCAAAATTTATATGTAACTAGAATACCATCATTGTAATTATCAAAGGTCAAAGGATATATAACTTTTGAAAATACAAAAACACATTTCCAAGTCAACTTATTTGAATTTGCATGAATTTGTAGTTGAAACCCCGTTCTTTCCATTATCAGTCAGGAAGTGCGGCATGGATGCAGAGATCGGACTCTGCATTGCCACGGTGCGACCCCCAGCACGTCCGGCACATTTTGTGTATCGGTGCTGGGCAAACGGAGGTTTCGGGCCCCAGAGTCCTGGGGTAGGGGTGTCTTATCTCCTACGGGGGGTAGACCTCCGAGGGTGTACCCGCTCCCGGCCAATGAAGGGCCGCCTCTTGCCGCACGATGCGCTGGTGAAACAAAAGTATGGATTTTCAAAACCAAAACACGAAATTAAAGGAGAATGAGCAGGCCGCCTTTAAGCGCAGCTCAAAACTGCAGAGGTCTCCGACCTCGAAGACTGGGACGCCGACGGGGGGAATTAAAGCCTCCCCTCCGCCGATCCTGTTCAAGGCTGCTGGTGTCGCCGGATCGTCGGCCGTAACCGGAAAGGAGAAGGATGAGGTTAAGCTGGGTATGGAGGTGACTGAGCCGGTAACACCTCTAGCCGGGATGCAAGGAATTCCTCCCAGGAAGAGCCCTCTTCGTCCGGCATTCGAGATGCAAATGCTTCGGCAGCAGCAGGACGATGCCAACGAGGAGGAAAACCTGTCCCTGGAGAAAATGAACGATCTTTTGAAGGAGATGGCCAAGGCTCTCCTTATTCAGAAGAACGTCAACAAAGCGATTAAGGACGGAATTCCGAAACTCGAGGATTTCCTTGGCGAAATCGAGGAATGCCGGAAGATCAGGCTGAAGGCAATGAAGCAGGAGCGCGACGTTGTGAACCGAGTTATGTCTGCTTCGCCTCAAGCTCATCTGGCTGAGTCCCAGACTCAAGCCAGAAAGCGAAAGAAGAGGCAGAGCGGTTCTTCGCCGGGAAGCCCTGAGCTTGTTGATGTGGACTCGGTGCCGAGACCGGTTTTTGTCACTGCGGCATCGCAGACATCTCCTGTCCAGGCTACTGAGTCCGCCCCGGGCGCTGCCGTGATTCCAGCGGCTACTCCTGCAGAGGTTCCTGCTCCGGCGGCTAATCCTGCCTTGGCAGCAAACTCTGCCTCAACACCTTTGGGGGGCTGGAAGACGCGCCTGTCTAAGAAAGAAAGGAGGAGGCAGAAGCAAGCGGAGGTGGCTTCGAAAAGTGCGTCGAGGGTGGAGCGGACGCAAGTCTCAAACCCGGTTGGGGAGGCCTCTGGCAAGTCTGTCAGAAAGCCTAAACAACCCAGGCCTAAGAAGCCCAGGACGGAGGCAATCTTGATCAAGCCCTTAGGGGGGCGATCTTTTGCCGATGTTCTGGGTCAGATTAGATCGCAGGCCAAACCGGAAGAGACCGACACCGTTATCAAGTCTATTCGGCGAACCCAGAACGGGGATGTCCTCCTCGAACTGGGGAAGTCGAGTGACAAGATTGGTTTTGCCGCTTCCCTCAAGACTGCACTTGGGGACAAAGGCTCAATCAAGGCCCTAGAACCGAAGTGTTCGGTCGAGATTCGGGACCTTGATGCCCTCTCCACCGAAGAGGAGGTGACCCGTGCGATCCAGGTGGCGCTCCCGGAGATACCGGCTGATGGAGTGAGGGTGTGGCTGACTAAGCCCAACCGAAGTCAACTCCGGATGGCTGTTGCTGAGATGGGCGAAAAGCACGCCAATAAGCTGCCAATAAGCTGCTTAGCCTTCAGCACCTCAGAGTCGGTTGGGTCAGTTGCAGGCTCAAACGGAGGGTGTTAGTTTCGAGATGCTTCCGCTGTCTCGGTTTCGGCCACTCCTCCCGAAACTGTAAAGGGCCCGACAGGAGTGCCAACTGCTTCCAGTGTGGAAGCCAGGGCCACAAACGTAAGGAATGTTCCTCGAGCCCCTCCTGCTTCCTCTGCAAGGATTCAGGCTCCAGTGCCCTCGGTCACTTACCCGGGTCTGGTCAGTGCGGTGCCTTCAGAGCCGCACTTGAACAGGCAAAAGGCAGCGGCCGGTAATTCGCATCCTCCAGGCCAACCTTCATAGATCCTGGGGAGCTGATAACCTTTTAGATCAGCTCGCCCGAGAACTTAGTGCTGACGCGCTCCTTATCAGCGAACAGTATCGGGACAGAGACCCAAACATTTGGATCTCCGACAGCCTCGGTACTGCTGCATTTTGGGCACGTAATACACGAGATGTCTTGGTGCGGAGTCACGGGCGCGGCCGAGGATTCGTCTGGGTTCGGTGTGGGGACGTGACTATCTTCAGTTGCTACCTCACACCCAACGAGGCCGTCCAGGACTTCCGCGACAAAATAGATAGCCTAGAGGAGTGCGTTCTTGGCACCACCGGGCATGTCGTCGTTGGTGGCGATTTCAACGCCAGGGCCGTCGAGTGGGGAATGCCCTCTACCAGCTCCCGGGGGAAATACATCCTGGATTTCATCGCCAGGGCCGGTCTTGTCGTCCTCAACCAGGGCGACACACCTACTTTTCGGCGCCCCGGGCAGAGAGGCACGATCCCCGATGTCACCTTTGCGTCTGAGTCGCTCCTTCCGAGGATCTCTGGCTGGAGGGTTGTGGAGGACTACACGGGTAGCGACCACCAATACGTCGTGTTTGACCTGCATGATCAGGCAAATCGTCGAGTTTCCCCATCTCGGGAAGGGCCACCCCGGTGGAACACCAACAAACTGGACGTGGTCAAGTTCACCGAAGTCATCTCTCGGGGAGCGCAGGGGAATCCTGGTGAGGCTGGGGCCGAGGCAGTAGTAACATCCACGATGGAACTGATCGTCTCGGCCTGCGACCAGTCTATGCCGCGAAGGAAACCACGACGCGACAAACAACCCGTTTACTGGTGGACTGAAGAGATTGCGGAACTCAGAAGAACATGTTTAAGAACTAGACGAGCCGCCACAAGAGCGAGAATCCCCGCAGACAGAGTTCGTAAGTCGGAGGCCTATAAAGCTGCGAGAAAATCTCTCCGCCAGGCGATCAACAGGAGCAAGGCGAATAGCTGGAGGAGACTTCGTGACGATGTTGACTCCGACCCGTGGGGCCTGGGTTACAAACTTGTAACATAGAAACTCGGCGCCCGCTCTCCACCTTCCATCATGGAGGGCGCCACCATGGGGAGGATCGTCGCTGCGTTGTTTCCTGAACATCCACAGCGACCGCCGGTTGACTTCGGACGGGTAGAGGACGTTCCACTTTTCACTTTCGAGGAGCTGGAAACCTCCGTTCTCTCTCTGAAGAGCAACAAGGCTCCTGGCCCGGACGGGATTCCCAGTGAGGCTTTAAAGAAAGTATTTTCAATCAACGCTGACTTGTTGTTGAGAATGTACAATGCCTGTTTGGTAGAAGGGGTGTTTCCGGCTCCCTGGAAAACAGCCAGGCTTGTACTGATCAGCAAGGGCAAAGGTGATCCCGAGCTGACGTCGTCCCACAGGCCTCTCTGCATGTTGGACACGGCTGGGAAGCTGTTCGAGAAGCTGATCCGTTCCCGCCTGACTTCTGCCGTGGAAGCTGCCGGGGACTTATGCCCCCGTCAGTACGGCTTCAGAAAGGGACGGTCAACGATCGACGCTGTCATCGAAGTTCAGAGAGCTGTGGAGAGAGCCGAGAGCCACAACCATTTCTCCCGCCGAGTAGTGCTTCTTGTTACGCTTGATGTCAAGAATGCCTTCAACTCGGCGAGGTGGGTCGATATGTTGGATGCGCTTCGCAACACCTTTCGTATTCCTGCATATCTGTTGCGGCTCATCGAGGATTATCTACGCTCTCGAAGCCTGATTTATGACACGAGGGACGGAACGCGGACGATGGAAGTCACTTCTGGTGCCGCACAAGGTTCAATACTCGGCCCGGATCTCTGGAACGTTGCCTATGACAGCCTCCTGAGGTCCGAGATGCCTGAGGAAACCACTTTGGTTGGGTACGCCGATGACGTCGCAGCTCTCATTGCTGCACGCAACGTTGAGCTGGCCCAACTGAAGTTGAACCGAGTTATGCGGGTGGTCAACAACTGGATGTCCGATCACGGTCTCTCACTTGCTCTCAGTAAGACGGAGATCGTGATTCTCACGAAGAAGAGGATCGACACCGTCGTCCCGTTTCGAGTGGGAAGGGAGGTGGTCACATCAAATCGTGCCGCCAAATACCTCGGGGTTATGGTGGACACCAAGTTAAGCTGGAGGGATCAGATCTTCCGTACGGCGGACAAGGCCGCTAAGGTAGTGACTTACCTTAGTAGGCTGATGGCCAATGTCGGGGGTCCCCGATCCAGCAGAAGACGTCTGTTGATGTCCGCGGTCCAGTCCGTGCTTCTTTACGGGGCAGAGGTGTGGGCAGGCGCTCTAGATAAGGAGTGCTACAGGTTGCGACTCGCCCGGGTTCAGCGTCAAGCTGCGCTCCGGGTGTGTTCCGCCTACCGGACAGTGTCCGAGCCTGCCGTCCTGGTGGTCGCCGGAGTCATCCCTGTCAAACTCTTGGCAGGGGAGAGGAAAGCGATTTATCAGAGACAAGGCGAGATCGGCAAGGACACGGCAAAAACAGAAGAGCGCTCCCGAACCTTCCAGCAGTGGCAACACAGCTGGGAGCACGACACCCGAGGACGATGGACTGCGCGACTTATCAAGCAGGTCCAACCATGGGTGGAACGGCGGCATGGGGAGGTGGACTACTACCTGACCCAATTTTTGACAGGTCACGGCTATTTTCGGTCGTACTTGAACCGTATGGGAAAGACCGGTTCACCGGACTGCATTTATTGCCCGGGTGTTCCCGACGATGCGGAACACACATTCTTCCGCTGTCCCCGTTGGGAAGGGCCCCGCCTGGAGGCCACACAAATCTTTGGTGCATTTTCGGTGGACTCGGTCTGCCAAAAGATTTTGGAGGATGAGGGCAACTGGGATTGTTTGTCACAGTTCGTCCGGGGCATCCTCCTGGAAAAGAAAACCGATCTGGACCGCGAAGTGGCCCAGATCCCTTGATCGAGCGGCTGGATAAGGAGCGAGCCCCACGGGCGTAAGCCAAATTTAGGCCTAGCCTGACGTAATGTGACAAACAATTCCAGGTTAGATTCCTAAAGAGTAGAGGAGGTTTTTTAGTGGGTAAACCCGTTTTTAGGGGAGCCCCACACTACAGGCTGGCCACCTGTGTGCGTAATGCATTTTTCCGCCTCTCCCTCAAAAAAAAAAAAAAAAAAAAAAAAAAAAATTATTTGTCGCTTGATCACACATACAGTACATAGTACTGTTGTGCTATATACATAAAACATAACTGTTAGTTGTGCTAAGCTTAAAATCCGAAACACAAATAATTTTAACCCTAGAACTGCCCATTGCCGAATATAAGGCAATATATTGTGTGCACTATCCGGCATATTGGCTAATTTTTTTCCTGGACTAATAATATTATATAGGTAGTTAATGATCTAGATACATAATAATATTTGTATAGTTTTAAAGAGAAGATTTTAAATTTTTAATTTCATAAATTATTGAACCGTTTAGCATTAATAAATCGATTTAATTCCTAATACACTTTGACCGAAATTTGGCACACGATTATTTCAGTCTCAGTCAGTGGCAAAATGTCAAAACGCATGTGTTTTTACAAAAATTGTAGTTTCTGTAGTAATTTTGGTCCAATTCGGAAGTCGTGGTAAAGAACAATAGTTCTTCTTTTGTTTCCTGTAGAATACATTATTTGCAATATGACTTGGGGAAATATAAATCATAATTTTTGTAATCAGTTTATGTGTGTGGTGTATAGTTTGCTAGATGGCAAATTATAGAATCACCAAAAACACTGAGGATTGATTTTGCGTAGTTTAAATCATATCACTTTGTAGCCAAAATAAGTGAATATTTTGTAGCTCTTTACTAGATGGAACGTAACACGGCTTGAGAAGGACGACGGAAAATGTAGTGTCATTGTCTAATTGCTAGCGGCGGTATCAAATTGCAGTAGGGGTGTGTATAGCTATTTCACTATTAAATCTTATTGAGAGATAAACATTTATACCAACGTGTGTTGTGTGAGTTATTAGACATTTTCATTGTTTCATTGATTTAAAAAAATAAAATTAAATATTTTCTCATTTTGAAAATAAGTAATTAGTTTACTTTTACATAAAAATCCACCAAATATTTTCATTTCATTATTATCTCTGTTATTTTTTTGTAAAAAATTGTAATATGTGATAGTGTTAACTTTTATGGTTAGACTGAGAGACAGTTTGAAGAAATCTATGCAAATTGTGCTAGAATACGGCCGTGCTGTATTTTCCATTTCCACCAAAAATAACTTGTACGTGTCGCCTTAGAATAATTATTGCTAATGAGGAACCTTAATTTTTTCATATTTTTTCTCCATCCATATTATGTATTCTTGTTCATCAAAACTATCAATCAACATGTGTACATTTTCAAAGAGTAAAACTTGATGATAGGCTTATTAGGCTCCATTTGACTAGACCTTTAAACAGCCCAAGACGGGAGCCTTTCAATTAATTCAATGAATTCTTCCAATGAATTCGGGTAAGGCAGATTTTGACTAGTCTGGTGAAAGGTAGTTTATTTAATATCTATTGCAACTGCTTTGCAATCTAAATTGCGAGAGTTTATATGAAAACTATCTAAATAAACCATTCGTCAAAAAAGATGACAATTAAAAAAAAACTATTATACTACCCATAAAATATTACTTAAATTACGACATTTAAACGGTTTTTAAAAATTACATAACTTATTTATAAACCTCCAAAACTGTTCACATTCACGTTTAACACGTACTTGAGAGTCGCGAGCTAGTTCCAGTGTACCCGCATAAGCGCTAGTGTTGTCAAAGACAGATTCATGAGCTAGTTCCAGTGTTCCCGCATCAGCGCTAGTGTTGTCAAAGGCAGATTCATGAGCTAGTTCCAGTGTACCCACATCAGCGCTAGTGTTGTCAAAGGCAGATTCATGAGCTAGTTCCAGTGTACCCACATCAGCGCTAGTGTTGTCAAAGACAGATTCATGAGCTAGTTCCAGGGTTCCCTCATCAGCGCTAGTGTTGTCAAAGGCAGATTAGGGAGCTAGTTCCAGTGTACCCACATCAGCGCTAGTGTTGTCAACGACAGATTCATGAGCTAATTCCATTGTACTTTGGGGAAATTCTAGTAAACATAACTTGAACAGGATTTTTGTAATTCAGAAGAGAGCAATTCGTTCAATGCTAAGACTTAGACCTCAAGACTCATGTAGACAACATTTTGTAGAGTTAAGAATTATGACTGTTCCCTCTCTCTTTATGTTTGAAGTAATTTGTTTTGTCAGAGAAAATAATCTCATTCAGTCTCACAATCATCTTTACAATACAAGAAATAGACATTTAAACCCTTCAGTGCAACTCAGTTAAAAAATCATCTGTTGGAAGAGTGCTTTTATAGTGTCCCAGACTAACCCAAATTCCTTTTCCAATCAAATTTGCCTAGCCTTTTTTATTTTCCTCACTAAGTTCCTGCCCATTGCCTTTTAATCCATTTGACAAGGCTCCTTTCGCCGCATAAGTTAGGACTATGACCGGTCTCATGCCCTGGAAGAGGGTCTACGAGACTACAGTGGAGAAGTAAGTAAGTAAGTTCCAGGGTTCCCGCATCAGCGCTAGTGTTGTCAAAGGCAGATTAGGGAGCTAGTTCAAGTGTACCCGCATCAGCGCTAGTGTTGTCAAAGACAGATTCATGAGCTAGTTCCAGTGTTCCCGCATCAGCGCTAGTGTTGTCAAAGGCAGATTCATGAGCTAGTTCCAGTGTACCCGCATCAGCGCTAGTGTTGTCAAAGACAGATTCATGAGCTAGTTCCAGTGTTCCCGCATCAGCGCTAGTGTTGTCAAAGGCAGATTAGGGAGCTAGTTCAAGTGTACCCGCATAAGCGCTAGTGTTGTCGACGGCAGATTAGGGAGCTAGTTCAAGTGTACCCGCATAAGCGCTAGTGTTGTCGACGGCAGATTAGGGAGCTAGTTCGAGTGTACCCGCATAAGCGCTAGTGTTGTCGACGGCAGATTAGGGAGCTAGTTCAAGTGTACCCGCATAAGCGCTAGTGTTGTCGACGGCAGATTAGGAGCTAGTTCGAGTGTACCCGCATAAGCGCTAGTGTTGTCGACGCAGATTAGGGAGCTAGTTCAAGTGTACCCGCATAAGCGCTAGTGTTGTCGTCGGCAGATTAGGGAGCTAGTTCAAGTGTACCCGCATAAGCGCTAGTGTTGTCAAAGACAGATTCATGAGCTAGTTCCAGGGTTCCCGCATCAGCGCTAGTGTTGTCAAAGACAGATTCATGAGCTAGTTCCAGTGTTCCCGCATCAGCGCTAGTGTTGTCAAAGGCAGATTAGGGAGCTAGTTCAAGTGTACCCGCATAAGCGCTAGGGGGCCGTCCATAAATTACGTCATCTGAAAATAGGGGGGAGGGTCCAGATTGAAAATGACGGTAGGGTGATGTGCAAGGGGGGGGGGTAGGCTTTGGTATTACGTCATTTAAAAAATGATGTTTTGTATCAAATGTTGTCAGTAAAACAATGAAATATTTGTACACGATTCAACTATTTTAAAATAATTATCAGAGACCACATTAGACTATTTTTAGGCGTTGTTTTATAGTTTATTTTACTTTGTTTTTCCATTGAGAAAATCATTTTGACTTTATTTCTGAAGGTAAATTCAGATTTGATTGGCCAATGATTTTAGTTTATCAGGTAGCGTTCATTATCAGACCAAGGTAAGTAGAATAAAGTTCTTTTAGAAAGTTCTTCTAGATAGTTTTTCCAACAAACTACTGCCAAAATGGGGCTCGAAAGTTAATTGATAGTCTTAATAAATTAATAAAGAATATAACTTAAGTTGCTTTGACGAAAAAAAAACATTATTTTTATTTAAAGAGGAGATTTGTTAAAAATGACGTCATTTTTCTGAGAGGGGGGGGTCAGACAAATTATGATGGTAGGATGATTTTAGGGAGGGGGGGTCCAAAAATGGCCAAAAAGTGATGACGTAATTTATGGACGGCCCCTAGTGTTGTCAAAGACAGATTCATGAGCTAGTTCCAGTGTTCCCGCATCAGCGCTAGTGTTGTCAAAGGCAGATTCATGAGCTAGTTCCAGAGTTCCCGCATCAGCGCTGGTGTTGTCAAAGACAGATTCATGAGCTAGTTCCAGTGTTCCCGCATCAGCGCTAGTGTTGTCAAAGGCAGATTAGGGAGCTAGTCCAAGTGTACCCGCATAAGCGCTAGTGTTGTCGACGGCAGATTTGGGAGCTAGTTCAAGTGTACCCGCATAAGCGCTAGTGTTGTCGACGGCAGATTAGGGAGCTAGTTCAAGTGTACCCGCATCAGCGCTAGTGTTGTCGACGGCAGATTAGGGAGCTAGTTCAAGTGTACCCGCATAAGCGCTAGTGTTGTCGACGGCAGATTAGGGAGCTAGTTCAAGTGTACCCGCATCAGCGCTAGTGTTGTCGACGGCAGATTAGGGAGCTAGTTCAAGTGTACCCGCATAAGCGCTAGTGTTGTCGACGGCAGATTAGGGAGCTAGTTCAAGTGTACCCGCATAAGCGCTAGTGTTGTCAAAGACAGATTCATGAGCTAGTTCCAGGGTTCCCGCATCAGCGCTAGTGTTGTCAAAGACAGATTCATGAGCTAGTTCCAGTGTTCCCGCATCAGCGCTAGTGTTGTCAAAGGCAGATTAGGGAGCTAGTTCAAGTGTACCCGCATAAGCGCTAAGTGTTGTCAAAGACAGATTCATGAGCTAGTTCCAGGGTTCCCGCATCAGCGCTAGTGTTGTCAAAGGCAAATTCATGAGCTAGTTACAGTGTACCCGCATCAGCGCTCTTTAAATTATATGCTATCTACAGTGGTATTTCATGAATTTCAGTAAAATATAAAACAAACGTTTACATCAATACGATACTCCAAACAAGTAAACAATTAATTATAATCCATTTAACACCACTTACTGGCGACCAGCAGACGACAGAGACAATTAATTAATTTGAATACAAACATATAGCATTTTCTGAGTTGGCAACACTGCTGACACATAATAACAATAATAAATAACCCCAGTCGGCAGTCCAGTTATCCAGTTCGTAAAACAATTAATTATTTGTTGTGATGTGATTGTTGAACTAAGTTGCTTCTAACTGTCGCAAAACATTAATTCTGAGCCAAATTTCATTACAAATTCTTTAGTGGTGCGTGGTGATTCCTGAAAACAAACTTACAGTGAATAATACTGAGGTTTCGGTTTGACTGTTTTAGGCCTTCTGAAATTCTAACCTACAAAAATGAATACGAAAGTGTTTAAAACCCAAATTCCAACAACAACAGACTCTAATATAGTTAAAATTGCCGTTGAAATGGCAGATCAAAATCCACAGTTAAAAGGTTTTAATCAGACCCAGCCTTTAGCAGCAATCATTCAAGATCTTTGCAATGGATGGAATCTCACAGATCCTGAGCAATACGCTTTGCAGTTTTCTGAGCCTAACAATTCGAATTATGTCACTGAAAAGAATAGGAATGAAGTTAAAAATGGGTCTGTTTTGAGATTGGCACATTCTCCTTCTAAAACAGCTCATGACATTTTGCAAAAGTTAAATACGGGAACCAATGATGAAAAAGTGTCAGCCCTCCAAAAATTGGCAAATTTGAGTACAGATATAACATTTGCTCTGGAATTCATAAATAAGCAAGGTTTAGGATTTATAATTCAACTCATCGAAAATGGTAAATGTGTTGGAGGTATGCTCGCTTATTCCTTGCTTTCCTTTGTGGAGTTAATGGAACACGGCATTGTATCTTGGGATATTCTTGAAGTTCCATTCATCAATACAGTTGCCAGCTATGTGAATAATCAATCAAGCTCGGCTCAAGATGCTAAAGTTGTCCAGGCTTCTCTTTCTATTCTTGAAAACATTGTTCTCAATAGCTCAGGAAAGTATGGCCAAGTTGAAAAAGAAGTAACTTTTCCAAACCTGGTAATGCATCTTCAAAGTCAGAATCAAGCGATTCAGCTCAACGCCATAGCATTAATTAATGCCTTATTTTTAAAAGCAGATCCTGCTAAGAGAAAAGCCATATCGGGAACTCTATGCTCCAAACAAGTACGCAATGTGATTTGGAGCAATATTATCCAATCTTCATCTGGACAGGTAAATTCATGCAAAATAAGTTTAGTGTAGGCTTTCTGTCTAGGTTTTTTTAGGCTACGTTTATTTAAGCTACCACCATTCTAAATCTTTTCAAAACAGCCTGCCCCCTTGGCTTGGAAAGATCCGAAGAAGGTTGGGTAGGCCTGTTCCAAAACAGACCTAGTCATCGGTTGCATTTACCATTCTAAGAATTTTAAGTTCTCTTAATGTTTTTGTATATTAACTTATTTACTATTCTTCTTCGTGTGGATTTTTTATAACTCGAAAATGATCAAATCTGCATTTAAAGATTAAAATTAAACTGAGTAGATCAACTTGTTAGTCAATTCAATTGAAATCAAACAATTAATTAACAATTAGTCAAATCAATTGAACTTCTTCAACATAAAAGTTACCGGTACCATTTGAATGTGAATTCTTACGCGCTTAGCAAGTTCAGTAGAACCTCGATAGTTCGACACTTTGTGGACTTAGAGAGTGTCGAACTATTGAAATGTCAAACTATAGGGAGTATATGGGAAATTTTAACACTGGGAGTATAAAAATCATAATTTGAATTTAGGAAACACTAAATTTTAGTGAAACCATAAAATAATTGAACTGTAACATAAACAACATTCAAATCATTCGCCAATTTGTTTAGGCTCCAACATGGACACTATCAGTCATTATTAACATGTTAAGTTGTCATGGACCATGTCGAACTATCAGGAGTGTCAAACTATCGAGAGTCGAACTATCAAGGTTCTACTGTAAAAACTAATTTTATTTTATTCATGATGTTGCATTCTGGATTGAGTTCAGACATTTAAGTATTTAAAAATTTTTATTTGATTAGGCTATTTATTTATTTTATTTCAATTGGGTGTATTTTTTAACGTGACAAGTGGCACTTTTTAACGTAATGGCGGGGAATGATCCTTAAAAAGTTATCAACTTTTCCCAGGATCGAACCGACAACCTCAAAGGCGAACATTAAGTTATAACTACTGAGCTACTGGTACCCAGCCAGTTAAAAATACTTTGTGCCGTCATCAATCTGTCATTTGGTCGAGATGTCTAGTTTCGGAGCATTTGCTCCGTTGTAAAATCTTGCATAGCCTACAGTAGGCGTAAGTTAGTCAATTAAAAATTTTGAACCCAAAGTCGTTGTCATAATTTAAAAGAACACAACACAGATACCAACAATATGAACAGTTTACACACATTACAAAACAAAAACAGCTTAATTATTTCCTACTCGCATGGCTGGCCTTGTTGATAAGTTTCAAATTAATGACACATGAATCACGTCACGCCCACCCGGTGGTGATGACCTTAGAGTGGGGTAGTCAGCGGTTTACTTTTATCATTGCTTGATCCGTTTTGTAACTCCTCAACTCTGTCAAATAAAATGTTGGCTTGGAAGTTTAATTTTTCATTGACCATGTCATTAGGTGATTGTTAGATTTATTCTAAAACGTTCGGCGCAGCGCACGATGCTCTTTGTGTATTGGCGACATTAATAATGTTGGGAACTGTCAGTTCAGTACCGAACCTTAAGAGACACTATTGTATTGTGGTGATATGAGACGTGTTGTGTGCAAGGTTACGACATTAGAGTGAAAAACTCATGAACAAATTATGTTGTAATTTATATAGCCTACCATACACTGCATTTTAATGAATAAATAAGTTAGTTAATTAAAAAGCTTGATATGGTGCTAGGGCCTAGCTGAAACCCGGCATGCTTTTCAATTAAAGCATTGGGGTTGATTGACCACAACTGGAAGAGAGTTTTAATGCGTATGACTAGGCCTGACATGCGGGTACGTTTATGACGGTCCTGGGACCAAGCCCTGACCAGTAACTACCCAAGATTATTATAATTACCCAGTTTCCGGGTATTTATAATTTTTATTAAATTTAGAAATGAATGAGTTGTCTTTTGACAATCATAGTGTAAAGATGCTATGATGATAAAAATTTTCATATGGTCCTTACTAAAGTAGGATTCATGAAAATAGTCCGATGAGAGTCGATACATTGTTGCCAAATGTATTCTGTAACACATTTTTATACTGTGTTACACATGGTAAATATAACCACAAATGACAACATTGCAGGGCAAGAGGGGGTGAGGGGGGGACACAGCTGTTAAAATTTCCATCGGACTATTTTCGAGCATCTTACTATAGCTTCGTACTTTGGTGCTAGATAAACATTTAAATACCCAGGTTCCGGTTAGGCCTATTCAAAATTTTCTTTTTTTTATGAATTAAATCTTATTTAACGTTAGAAAAAGAGTTTAATTAAAGTAAAAATTATTATTCAGAAAAAGGGAAATTTGAACTAGGCGTGATAACTACCCTAAGGAAATCAAGTAGGATTATTAGGAACTCCTAGTAAGGAAACAAGTAAGCCTAACTCTGATGGATGCCGGTAAAATCCAATAATAATTTTTAGACATTTCTGCTCAATATAATTTTTTTATCATAAAAATAAAACATACTTTGTTACTTTTATTAACTGTATTTCAAACTCAAATTAAAACCAAACCAAAAGACTGAAGGAATTTTTAAAATAGGTTTATCCAAATTTATTATTATGTAGGCCTATGGCCTTTTTTTAAACGATTAAATATGTTCGTAGACATCTGTGGCTGGATTTGTTTCTTTTGTACCTGATAGTCAAAAGTGGACTTACGTGGATCGTGGTGTAAGTAAAATTATGGATTTTTTTTGTAAAAGGATACTTATCTCACATCACTGTGTTTGCATAATTTGTCTCTCAATGTTGGTATAGTTGGGTTGTGGTTCTTTTAATCTTTTACTTTTGTGAAACTTGCTTATGTTACTTGGGTATGTGGGTTTGTGGGTAATTTCTGTTGATTTGTGATTTTCGTTGAAAAACTGTGAAAAAAAGCCAAATTAGTTAAATATCTAAGCCACCCTAAACTAAAAAAACCTCTCATATAACTTTTTTCATAAGCTATCAAGTTCTCTTTATAAATGCCAGAATAGCAGTGTGATACATTGCTGATTCTCAATCTTTTTCCCTGTAACAATCTTAATATACTTCTAATAGTTCACAGAGATTTGAATAAGTTATGTACAGTTTTGTAAACAACTGCAGATAATAGTTATTGCAATTTCTAATTTTTGCTTTAAAAGTCAGTATGGTTTTAAAACAGTTAATAGCCTAACTAATTAATAATTTACTCCTTTGAATTCAGTTGATACTGAGTGTTAAAAACTTAAGGGTGAGTTCTTAGGGCTATTAAATAGTAGGCTGATCGTGTATGAGAATAAATTTTACTGGCACAAGACGTAGGCTGGTACGTGTGCAGATGCTTCGTTAAAATATGCATCGCGTACAAACAGTGTTTTGAAAGTTTTAGGCCTATATTTATCTAAAGATTGAAGTAATTTGTAATACTAATGCTATAGCCTATAGTCCATGAGAAGTTTAGGGACGTGTTACTTGGATCTAATTGGATGGATGTCTATATCCGTTAAAGTGGCATTTAGTCATATAAGGATCGCTTCCCTAAGTCAGTTTTACCATTAACTATGTACACTAACATGAATAGACCTCGCATCCAAAGCATTTAGTTTGAGGCAAAAATTTTGGAGTTTTTTAATATGCGGCACCTGAGTCGCTGCCATTGATGTTATTATTATTTAGCTGGATTTACAGTGCTGCAAAAACACTTTACCAAAACATAAACATAACTCTCAGTTACAAAATGTTACATCCTTGAGGAGATTGGTAATACTGATTTATCTATCATATATCACTTGTACTTCATGTGCACCGCAGAAGATCGCACCACCGTCAATAGGTTTCAAAACAGGCCTATGCTATGAGAAGTCTATTCACGTTAGTGTACATAGTCAAAGGTTTAACCTTAAACTCAAGTGTGAACCAAATTTTAATACATGTTTAATAATGAATTACACCATTTAAGTTTAACATGTTTGAGAAAAGTAATCTCCAGTCTGAGCATTGGCCAGATGCAAGTTATTTCTATTTATTGCCTGCCAAAATCGGTGTTAAATTGCATGTTGTATAGATTTTTTACATCTAAGTTGTCGGACCACCCTGGTATATTAGCCGGTTCAAGTATTGCGGTGCTAACTGCTACTTCATATGCTACAAGCAAGTAAAGGATACCTTCCTGTTGACCCTCGCATTTATTTCAGTCTATGAAAAGAGTTAAAAAAATCAAAACCATTTATTTCGCAGAATTGTTGTTACCGTATTTGAAACCAATATAAACTCTGTCTCAAACTATTAAAATTTCTATACAAACATTTATATTTTTACAAATTTCTAAGGGATAATTATCCATGTGTGTTAAAAAAATGTTCTTCACTTTTTGGCCCCGAATTTTTGTACTATGCCTTTCTATTTAGATATTGGTACAAAGAACTTTGGGTAAAGTATTTAGGAAGGTGTAAAGAGTGTACTCGTCTGAATTTCCTTTGTCTAGAGCTGCACACCACATTTGTATGGCTGATTGTAAGCTGCAATTCCCCAGTGATTCAAATATGATAAATTAAATGATTACAACAGTTTCCAAGTAAATTTTTACCTTAATATCATCCTCAGATCACTAAGGTCAAAGGAATGAGCACTGCAAAACATATAGCACAAACACATCATGTATACCATGGAAACCAGGTGTCCCACAAGTCCCTTCCCCCCTCAGCTATTTTATTAATAGTGACAGGTAATGAGAATGTGTAAGTTCGCAACTTAAAGAGGAAACTTTTCATCTGTCAAAATTTTCAATCCACAGCCAAGGATAAGTAGAAAACTTTAAATCGCAACGCCCCTTAGGTGATATCTCTTTTAAAAGGGTTTGAAAAAGTTATAGGTCTACCTCACTCAATCACGAAAAATAGCAGCTGATTACTTTTTTAATAAAGCACACAAATTTTTTTTTAATTCGTAATTTTCATACAGGTTATTTGATAAAAGCCAAACTCGGGCACAGTTCAACAGGGAGTCAAGTTTAAATTTTTAATCAATAGGTCTCCTAAAATTTTTGCCATAATTCCAACATGGGTATTTTTGGGGGGATAACAATTTTCTAAAGAAATGCCCCATTGACTGACACCTAAAGGTCTTTAGAAAAAGAATCGTGAAAGTAATAGGTCTCTATCTCAACCCAGTTGTAACTAGTGGCCGATTAAAGTGTGAACCATTGTGAAGAATTGAGTTTTGGTAGGTATCAGTCATTTTTATCAGATGCTGTTTGTTATAGAATTGAGATAGAGACATCTAACTTTGGCCTTTCTCCATCTTTATTTACTCACCTTATAAAATGTGGTATCACTGAAGAGGGGGTGTTACCATTTGAAATTTTTTACTTACCCCCTAAACTCCCGGTTTTTGGGGTTGGGTATTTTGACACATAAGTTTTCTATTTTGATCAATAAGGCCTCCCTAGAACATAATCTACTTATCTGTAAAAAAAAGAAAAAAAACAGTGGCAAGGGACTTTTGGGACACCCAGTACATACTTCCACTAGGTACTAAGCTATACAGCACCTCAGAGGGAATGACATATCAAACTTGTCATTCAACATTGACAGCATATTGTTGAATATAACTAAAAATTAGTACAATATTTAGCCTAAAAAAAATCCCAGGGATTTTTATAGTATTATTTTTGTTTTAAAAATGCATCAGTGAACTGCCCACTGGCTTTGAAAATTTCCATGTTATTCTCATAGGGAAAATTTTCATAAGATGTTATTTTTCAATTGGAATTTGACTAAGCGTAGAGGCATGTAAGGGGAGTGAACACGCTGACTCATTGATACTGAAGGGCATCAACGCGAAATGGAACTGGTGGTAAAAATGTAAAGATTCAAGATTTTTATTAGTCATAAGGCATACAAAATTGATGCATTGGACATTGTCAATAAATAAATATAACAATAAAAGTTCGCATGAAAACTAACTAAGTTAAAAACATCCAACTTAATTACGGTAACAAATCAAAGGTGAGCAGTGTGCAAAAATTCAGACGTCATCCGTTGAAAGAGTAATTTGACTTAAACAATAAAAAATATATATAGTATTTTTTTAGAGTAAAATTTGTTATGTCTGTAAATATTCTTTTTAGGCACTAAGCCCACTTAAGAAAGGCAGGACTTAAGATGCATAGGTCAACAATGGCAACTAGTTGAGTTTCAAACAACAATAAATGGCTTAATCTCGTTTTTATAGATTCTTTTAAATTTTATGTATAATTTTCTCTGTAATTTTTGAGCCTAAACAAATGTAAATAATATTTTAATACCAGGTTGACTGAGCCAAGCTCGTTGGTTTTAATAATTCACTTTTGTTGTAGTACTGTAACATGGTAATCAGGCTATTAAGTTTACACAAACAACCTTTTCATACCTCTTCACAGTTAACAACTGTTTCAAAAGTATTGGTTGAAAGTAGCATTCTCTTATTTTGTTTTTTACCTTTCATTGTCATTTTGTTTCTACTAAAAATTTTTACAATAATTAAATCACCAATGTTAAAAATTACAATTTTAAAACTTAATTTGAAACAAATATGAATTTGTCCTGGTATTTGAGGCTGTTTCTAAACTTATTTGTGGGCGAAAACACACTTAAGGCTGGTTTACATGCTGTCAGTAGGCGTTCCAGTGGAGATTTCCAGTCACTGGATGCCAGTGACTTGCGCCGTGTGAACAGTTGTGGCAAATCGCAGGAGAGACTCCTGACAGAAAAGTCCACGTCTCAGCGAATTGCCACTGTTACGGCGCGTCTGGCATCCAGTGACTGGAAACCTCCACTGGAACGCCGTCTGGCAGTGTGTAAACCAGCCTTTAATTGCAAAGGTTAAGCAAAATATACATGGTTTGAGATCATGGAAAATACATCGCCACTGACACTCCTCGTATTATAGTAGCCCAAAGGATTATTATTCTACACCTTAGGACTGAGATTAAATAAAAATTGGTATGTTTTTGGATTGCAATAACATGAATATAAGTTTAAACTCTCTAAAGTGGGCTTTTATTGAGAATCAACATAGTTAAAATAAAGAATTGTGTGCATTTCATTATCAGCATTTTATCTACTTTCTTCTATTTCATAGATAATAGTGTGACTATGTGTCATACTATGTATCATATACAGCTTTCAGTTTGCACAGCTTTGGTGTAGGAGGTATGATCTTGCACCTTGGTTACTTTAGAAATTTTAGTTAAATTAACTTTAAATTCATTCCATTTTCTAGTCGGTTTTTGTTAAAAAAGTTATATTTTTGGGAAAATCTGTAAATTCTTTTCCTAAAACAAAAAAAAAAATAAACAAGTAAATAAAACCTGCTAGGTCAGTATATTTTATAGAGACATTATTTTCTGAAAATTAATTTTAGTTCTGGAAAACTTGTGTCTAAAGTGTTTGGTGAGTTGTAAAGTCCTCTAGAACTCAATCTTCTTGGAATGATAAAATATAATAAGTTGTAAAATATTTCAATGGACAAAGCAATATAATCTAGAAAATCTTTAATTTGCTGCATTGGCCTAAACTAACAAAATTATTGTAAGATAATGATGTTCAGCAATAGATGTAATACAGCACCAGTGACATTAAAATTATTCGTTGTGTGTGTTTTTGTGTAACAGTTATTCCCGTCCTTGCTTTTAAGAATTATTTAGCTCTACATTTTTATCAAATCATCTTATATTCGGTTCCTTATTCAGTCCTCGGACTGCAGTCAAAAGGTTTTTCATGCTATAAGCTTGGATGTTTTGTAAACCATTCAGCAAAATATTCTCTAGTAAGTCTTTGCCAAACATTTTAGTATTTTCACATAAACTAAAAAAATGTATTGTTTCTAATGGTTACACACAAGCTCTCCAATGATGCTACTTGTGTTACTGTTAACTAATATGGAGTGAAAACATTGTATAATAAAAAATTGGGGAAAAATGATTTCAATAGATACGGTACATTAATAATTACAAAACTACAGCAGTCTGTAAGGCGGATGAAAAATTTAAATGAATAACTTCTGGAATTGTTCAACAGTGTAAAAAGAATCATTTGAGCTATGAGGCTTAAGTTTGATCATTTTAACTATTCACCAATACATCAGTCACCGAATGAAAAGGTGTTATTGTATTATTCATCACATAATAAGGAATATTTTACTATACATATTTTTATTCCAGGTTGGCACTGAAATGGCCCATCAACTTTATGTGCTGCAAACTTTATCATTGGGACTTTTAGAGCAACGAATGAATACCAAAATGGACCCACAGGTGACAGTCCCCTTATTAATCTATAACAAATTTTCAATGAATCATTCATCTTGATATTTTTAGACAATGCGTCATCTGTTTTACCATTACACCCTAGGGATTAGGAAACCTATATGCGCACAAACACACATAATGCAGCGGATCGGCTTGCCAGGTATAAACGACTGTCTCCCTGGGGTGTCTAGTAGAGAACTGCTGATTCCGTTAAACTACTTGTAGACCAATATTAATGATGTATTAGTAATCTGCATTTAATTTCAATCATAATGACATCAAGTACAATTTAATTAGCCTATAATAATATTTAAAACAAACAACCTAGACAAACCTAGACTTCGATAACCCGGAAATCCTGGATAACTTGGCTAAGTGCCAACTTCGGCTGAACCACGATTGATGTTTTGGATTTCTTTGTTTGTTTTAACAGATGAGATTTAAGATTTTAGTTATTGTATTATGTGCATAATGAAATAAATAAGTGTTTGGTATAGGAATAACGTAAACTATTTATGATTTTTCCATTTTTTACACCTTTCCTGATAACCCGGATTTGTTACAAACCCGCACACCATTCAGTCCAAATTTGTCTGGGTTTGCTAGACTATTGTACTCATTTTTCACATAATTCAGCAATAATTACCAGGTACATCATAAATTTAGGTATTAACTTATTTTAAACACTTGACTTAGTTTTGTATTGGCGATACCGGAGGGTGAGCATCAAGAGTGCTGGGTCCTCATGCTGTGCGAGTTGACTTATCCCTTAGGGCACCTAGGTTACCCTTAGGCACAGTAGGTTGGAAGGACTTTAAAATAAACTTTTTTCAGTATAAAAATATTGTGTCAACCTAATCTGTTAGTTAAGAACAAAATGTTTTATGGCAAGCTGGAAAGCGGACTTGTTGAAGGCCGCTATTTTCACAAAGAAAATTCTAAAAGGAACTAAAAAAGAAGGTACTAAATAATTGTTAGCACCTTTCTTCACGCATTATTTTCTAAGAAAGTTGCTGACAGATATATTGTTGCTACTTTCTTCATATTGGGGTATAAGTTTTAACATATCATTTTATGACTAGGACCAAGACGCTCATGACAAGATCAAAGAGTTGCGCCGCATCGCATTTGACTCTGACGGCTCAGGCACGACGGACGGGGTCGCCCGGAGACAACATGGCGGTTTCGCCAAGGACTACAAGAAGCTGGGGTTCAAATGCGACATTAATCCGGCTCTGGACTTCACTGAAACACCTCCGGGCATGCTGGCGCTGGATTGTATGATATACTTCGCTCGCAACCACACAGAGAATTATACCAAGGTAGGAAACTTTGGAATACGATCAGTCTGTGTTTGCTTTGACATCGTCGAAATTTTACTGTATAACTTTTAGTATTTGCAAAGGAAAATTCATGACATTTTCATAAATAAATTGGATGATTGTGTCACTTAAGATTTTTTACGATGAAGGTTGCTCTTTCATGGAATCAAAATAGTAGAAAACCGATTTTTTTAGGGTCCAATACCCTAATAAGTAGGGTCCAACCTTAACCCTTAGTAATTTCAATTGCGAATTAATTGTTTACTGGAGTTAAAGCAAATGAATTTTCCTAAACAGATTGTTAAGGTACATGAGCCTAAAAATCACCCAGGAGTTTTGCAGCCACTGTTACAATTTGGCCAAGAAAATCAGACCCAGAATGATTTTTGTTGAACAGTAACTATAATGAACTTAAAACAACTTAAATATGTGTGCTAATCACTGATATTATTTCCTTGACAGGTAGTCTTAGAGAATTCTTGCAGAGCAGATGAACATGAGTGCCCCTTTGGTCGTACGAGTATTGAGTTGGTCAAGCTTCTTTGTGAGATACTACACATCGGGGAGCCTCCCAGTGAGCAAGGGCAGAACTACCATCCGATGTTTTTCACGCATGATCGGCCGTTTGAAGAATTCTTCTGCATATGTTGAATAAGACATGGAAGGAGATGAGAGCCACTACTGAAGATTTTTGTTAAGGTATTTTACCATGAAAAATACCTTAATATGAATATGATCATCCACAATATATTACCTTCAGGCAAAATCACTTCAAGTCCTTTTATACCAAACTGCAATTAAATTAAAATGTCAATTACCTATGATACATTCTGCATACTAATATTTAATCCTGTTAAAATAAATACCATTTATTTTAAAGAGGTTGGCAAGACCTCTATTTCGCTTACTTTGCCCTGTCCATATAGACTATTGATCTGTGAGTGGATATTAGACAAAGTAAGGGGGTGAGCCGCTACAGAACAAGGTGAATGGTAGTGATAAAAGTCACTGGCAGATTGCGGATTCGAACCAACGACATCGCTGCCATGGTCCCAAAGTCTAACGCCCTAACCACTACACCACCTTCTCAGACTTTCCTACAAACATCATCACTTATGATGTTTTCTTTGTCTACCGTATTAATTGTACAACTTAATGACATAGTCATATCATATTTGATCTAAAATTAGATACGGTTTTAGTGTTACTTTAAATATGAGCTCATAATGCTAGACCACACGAGCGACTTACAGAGCTATAGTCATGTAGTTCCATGTGAAAGAGCTGTTACTGGTTTACAGTTCTTAAAATTCGACATGATTACGTTTGCTACCTGGCCGCGGTTCCTATCTGACAGTCCACATGAAATATATTTTTTAGTGTTTTGAAATATGTATGAAACCACCTGGTTAGGTTGCTTTTACTGCTCCTAACTATATTGGAATTCATAAATAATAAAAAAAAATGTAAGCTATATGAGCCAAAATTTGTTAAAATAAAAAAAATTTGAAAGAAGTGACTAGATAAACATAAACATGATACACATGATTTAAACTAATTTATATGCTTAAATATAAAGCAAGTTAGTGTCATTCAATATGCCCTCAAACTAAACACGCTTCAAAAGATTCTTTAAGCTTTACACTGTTAGGCTTTTTGTTTTTCCATTTGCTCTTAAATTCAAAGAATTAGGTACCATCAGCACCTGAGTTAGAGAATCGTCTTTCGCATATGCTCTGACAGCCTCATTGTGTGCTTGTTCTACTCTAAGATCAGCCACATTGGCCACAGCGATTGTAGGCCTTTGGCAATGTTAAGGACCCCATATGATGCTTCAACATCAATTCCATTTGCCTTTTCCATCTACGCTGTGACTGAGACCCCATTAAGCTTAGATATCTGTACAGTAGGCCTACTTTCATGTCCATTTTAATTCAGTTTTCAGAGTTTACTCAAAGTTAAATGTACTGGTGACTGTAACCTTTTACATAATAAGAGATGTGTATATTTGTTAAAAGTTGTTAGAATTAGTCCATACAATGTTAATAGATCTTATATTAATATGTTATCTTATGTTAATAGACAAGATAACATAAACATCAAATACATGATTTTAACTAAATGATATGCTTCTGTATAAAGCAAGTTAGTTTCATTCAATAGAAATTCACTGCAAGTGATCGGTCCATTGTATTGCGGCAGGTTTTCAGCGTAGTGCGGGAGCAGATCACACGGGCGCTGGCGGCCCAGCCCGTCGAGCTGTCCATGTTCAGGGCCCTGGCTGCAGCTGCTCACATATGCGGAGATCACCAACTTGTGGCAACAGGTCAGTGGTTACAGATTATAGAAAAACTTTATAGATTATAGACTGGACTTTTTAAACCTACTTATCTGTGAAGATTATAGAATAACTCTAGGTTAGATTATAGATTACATTTTCCAATTGATTGTTGATTGTATAGCAGGTTGATAATTATATATTATAGATTGGATTTTGACAACTTAATCTAACCTAACCTGTGGCTGGAGGTCGGTAATCGTAGATTATATAAGAACTGTATCACTTAATCACTTTTTAAGACACCGACGCTACAAGGGCATATTTTAAGGCGAATATGAATGAAGGATGGGTGTAGTATGGGTATGATGTGATGCATTGTGTAGCTTTGTTACTGTCTATATCAGCTGGTTCTTTAGACAGGATTATTAATTAATAGCCAAACAAACAATGACAGTTGGATCCAGTTTCAAACCATTAAAAAGCAACTAACTTTTCTAAGGATCGAACTGGCAACCTTCAGCAACAACGAAATTTGTAAAGTCCACAAAGTATATGGTTTGTCAAGTTGTCATTAAGTTTCTGATATTTGATAAAAATACTATGTTGAACTGGTTTTTTTTTTAGTAAAATTAAGAGTCTCTCTTCTCTCACATGCTTTAAAACTTTAATCAATAGCAAAATTTTAGTTTTTGTGTTTAGAACAATTTAAATTTAATGATAGTCATTTTTAATGTTTTGTGACGATAATTGTCATAGTGCACACAGTCGACTTAGACAACTAGAAATTATGAATGAAAGGTCCGTAAACTAAGAGATGGAGGTACAATTTGAATAGTGGACGTAAACAGTAAATTATAATAGGCCTAAAACTTATCCACTAGAGGTCTGCGGGTAGTGATTTTTCAAGTCGGGTCGGTTTCGGGTTGGGTAGTAGATTAACATCAATTTTCGGGTCGGGTCGGGTTTGAACATTATAATTTAAAGAAAAATTCGGGTCGGGTTCGGGTAGCCTATGTATGTTAAAAAAAACTCGGGTCGGGCTCGGGTATTGTAAGTTGAATAAAACTTCAGGTTGGCTTCGCTATTATTTGTAAAAAAAATGTCTAGGCCTAAGTTATTTCATTTTAAAATAATTGTTGATGTGCCTACTAAGCTTAAGTATAGTATTAATAAATACAAGGCAAAAACTTTCCACCTTCTAAGTTAGGCCTAGGCCTAACAAAAGTTAAAAAACCATAATGTATTTTATTCTAGTATAAAAAGTTAAAAAAATCTCCTGAGCCAATAACCTATCAAGCTAAGGGTTCCTTTAGTCCTAAGTTGGTACTTTACCCAATGTTAACTTTTTCAACAAACATGACAAATATACAAATTATATTTTACGCTGTTGAAACTAAACAAAAACCACTTTTATAAATGTCAAAATACCCTAGATGCGAATTATCATACCGTAGTCTATTTTTCTGTAGGAATAATAATACACAAAGTTATTTTATTATGAAAAGATAATGTGATTGTACTCAAACTTGGCCTTTCAATCAATATTGCCATATCAAATTTTCAAAACAGACTTAAAATAATTGCATTTGTTGGATTACTTTCGGCAAATTTGTTTCTTTGCTTGAGTGATTCCAAATAGCAGATGAATGCCCATCCGCGACATTTTACACTTCCCAAATCGTTGGTTTCACTAGTAGGACTGTTAGTGGATACACTGACATTAGCATTCTCTCAATTCCGTGGCTTTTTAATATTTATTTTTCATATCAGGAAAAATTCAACATCACTACAAATGTGAATTGAATAAACAAGAACGAGAGCAAAACCATCTATAAAATCATCAATGCAGACGACGGATCGCGCCATACCATACGACAAACATGGAGTAAAACTACATAGAGAATGAAGAAATCTCTCTATGAAGTATCCAACCATTGACTATTGATCCAACCATTGACTATGGATATCCAACTGTTACATTATCCAAGAAATTGTTTTCATTGGTTATCAAAAAATCTTAAATGTTTTGACAATTTGCAAGATGGAATGAGAAATAATTCGGCAATAAAACCAATTATACCGAATAGTCATATATTGATTATATTTCGTAAAAATATATACACTGATGAATTTTGTATTGTAAAAATAATGCAAACACTAATCTGTAGAGATGATTTACTTTTGAAAACATTTTGCTCTTACTTGCTATTTATTGGTTATCGTGTAAATAGTACCGATGCCACTGCTACCTTGATTTCGGTTTGTACAGTTGGTGACGGTATTGGCTACGCCACAGTCTATCTTTCTGGCCTAAGAGTGTGAGTCAGTCACGACACTGAGCAGTTCCTTTAGGTTAGAGTGAGAAAAGTATGCTATCGCTACTGGTGTCTAGGCTTGCAACAAATGATTTAATGCTGTTTAAACTATTTTTTGGGCATAAAATAATACTGTACTAAGGAATACAAATGTTCCTACGTCAAATACGATCTTTCATTATCAAAATGTTATTTGTTTTAAATTGAACATGAAATATGGCGCACCAAGTTATCAACAAAACAAAATTGCTTACGTTTCTAGGCACCAGAGACCGCTAGCTTCTTTCAGAAGCCACATTTTCATGTGTGAGTGTCGCGAATAGTAAGCTAAGGTATTTCCAGTTCATCCACATCCACTTCAGTAATGACTGGCAGTTATGACCACTAGTCTAAAATAGTGCGTGGAACGATGCCCATTTATTCCGTGAACGTTGTAATTCACAAATTTTGGCTGTAAAATAGTTTTAAAAACCCGGGTTTGTTTTTAATGTCCTGTCGGGTACCTACAACCCGATTTAATTCGGGCATTAGGTACCCGCCCGACCCGGCTTAAAATAAAAGCCCGCCCGAATAAAGCCCGTGACGTGTCAAACCCGCCCGACCACTCGGGTTCACGCTAATACCCGGAGTTACCCGAATTTTCGGGTACCCGCAGACCTCTATTATCCACTGAACTTCATGTTATAGAGTAATTTTTGTATCTCTTTTACTTATAGAGGTAAAATATAACTGTAAAATAATTTCTAGTTTTTTACTTAACTGAGGGAGGTTTTCTCATAGAGTTTAAAATAATTTGAGTAACCAAGGATTTCAAGTTGTTAAGGTTTGAGTTAGTGAGAATCGACTGTATTTTGATGGATTGTTGCGCAGGAGCGAACGTCGCGCGAGGAGTGGGAGAGCCACGCTCGGCCCGTCACGCAGCTCAAGGAGATGATCGCGCCGGAGATCATGGAGCTTATACAGCAGCAGCGGCTCGGCTTCCTGGTCGAGGGTACACGCTTCACCAAGTACTCCAACCGTGGCCAGGTAAGCCTGCCGTGCCGCATCCACTTAGGCAATACTTTACTTACAATTAACACGTTTGCAACGGCATGGAAGGGATTGCTCCCATTCGGAACCCTAATGCCATCCTGGTGGCTGCGATTGTTTCCAAGCTGCAGTGTGATACTATGTGATTTATTGTTAGGACCTGAGCAGAAATTCTGAAACCTTGCACAGCATTGCTCAATAGTAAGGTATACAGGGTGAACAACTTAACTGTGCCACCATTGGCATATCCTAAACTATGTGATTTAGAGAAAACTTTAAAGTGGGAACATCACCTATTTTTTCAAGGCAATAAAAAATATGAATTCCATTTTATTCTAAATGGCCGCCATTTTCCAATATGGCGGCCAACTTTAAAATTTCTTATGGAACACCCTACATTTAATGGTGTTTTTTGGAATGTTCATGTAATTTTAAGGCATTTTTATTCTTTGACCTTTTTTTCTAAACCTAAGGGTTAGGGAGCTATAGGTAACTAAAGTTCATTTTTAGTTCCATAACAATAACATGGGACAAACTTTATCTGCCCATATCTCCGAAACCATTCAGTAAAATAAAAAATACTCAAGAATAAAAATGTCTTAAACTGATGTTTTAATGTCATTTATTTCATAGTAACATCAATTTTTAAAAAAATTTTATTTTTTGGCCGCCATATTGGAAATAAGTTAATTTATGCGTAAATGATAATTTGTATGAGTGAAATGTTCTTGAAACGTCATTTTAAGACATTTTTATTCTTGAGTATTTTTTATTTTACTGATTGGTTTCGGAGATATGGGCAGATAAAGTTTGTCTCATGTTATTCTTATGGAACTAAATACCCCCCGTCGCAGCAGACCTGCGTACTCAGCGAATTTCCAAATTAGTAATATTAATTTTGACCAGCTAAACTTGTAAACACAATATCATCACGTGCTCATAAATAGAGAAATAAATGTCAATTCTCCTTAAGATAAATATAGGGAAAGAGTATGCAGGTATGCTGCCATGGGGGACACTAAAAGTAGGTTTTTAGCATAGAAAAAATTTATTTCGACCATATAAAGCCGTATAGTAAATTTCATCAATATCTGTCCATAAATAAAAGAGTTTGCCTATTTTCCATATGATTACCATGGGAAAAGAGTATGCAGGTTTGCTGCCATGATAAGTACAAAAACCAAGATTTTTTACCTTAAATGGATGAATCTCAACCAAATGAAGCTAAATACCAAGTTTCATCGAAAAATATTGGTTAATAAGTGAAATATTAACACATCCTTATTCTCCATAAGATTAACATTGGAGCCCCAAAAGACAATGTACTGTCTTTAGACTTTGTAATATCTCGGTAACCAATGGAGATAGAGCAAAGCTTCAAAATACTAAATTGTGTGTTTTTTTTAGCTAAATCCAATGGTCAAAATAAAAATTAAAAATTTTTAAAATTTACATATGAAAAATGCGAAAAACCCATTTTTGGGGTACAAAACCCCCCAAAACTACCCCTTCCGGTGGGTCGATATGTCTGGTTTTCGAACTCATCCGAATAAACGTAGGATTACACATCTCTACCAAATTTGGTGTCGATCGGACCATTTTTACGAGAGTTATCGTGTCTAGGGACACATATATATACATATATATATATATATATATATATATATATATAAAAATTTTAATGACTATTATTTTTGGTCTCTGGGCACCTCAAAACGAAAAAGTAACATGGTCCCGGGCTTAGGTCTTACCATGAGACCTACGGTAATAGCTAATTTCCTATGGGAAATTCGCTAAAATGAACTTTAGTTACCTATAGCTCCCTAACCCTTAGGTTAGAGAAATAGCTTATTCCCCATGGGAAATTCGCTAAAAGGTCAAAGAATAAAAATGTCTTAAAATTACATGAACATTCCAAAAACACCATTAAATGTAGGGTGTCCCATAAGAAATTTTAAAGTTGGCCGCCATATTGGAAAATGGCGGCCATTTAGAATAAAATGGAATTCATATTTTTTATTGCCTTGAAAAAATAGGTGATGTTTACCCTTTAAAGTTTTTTCTAAATCACATAGTTTAGGATATGCCAATGGTGGCACAGTTAAGTTGTTCACCCTGTATAGTGACTATAAGGATTTCCCCTGGACAGTGCTACTGCTATGGTAGGCGTGGCGGTTTCAGTAACATAGATAGCGGTGAGGTATACAAAAAGTCATGCCCCCACGAATGTGTTATAAAAACACAATGGCATCACTAAAACTCAATATTTGCTTTAAAATTTTTTATCCGTTCTAATATGATTAGTTTTGCTTTGTATGACTTTAAAAACCCCCTTTATTGAGTACACTGGCCATTCTGCAAGCCAGTCTCTTTGGTGATTCTTCCGTTCCGTTCCTGTCATGGTGTTGATGTTTTTTGGGAGTGCATTATGATTTTTGGATAATACTTGAAGATTTATTACCATACTGTGTTGTACGGTTGGCTGGAATGTGGTCTTTTGCTCTTCTGGTGTAGTATGGGTGGAAATCATGATTTCTGGGTGTTCTTGCTGGCTGGTAGGCTTAACATCAGAACTGCTCGAATGTAGAATGCTACAACAGTGAGGATTTTTTGGAACTTGTTAAAAGCTTTTCTTCAGCTAAGAACTAAAACAAGAGAGTGCCCTGCTTTATCCTGAAGACAAGGACTTTTGTCAGGTTGGCTTCAGATGTTTTTCCCCATGTAATTATTCAATACTAAGTGTGAGATTTTACAAGAGCAAGAATCAACCCACTGGCCTACCTTTATTTTTACCTCTAGAGACCCCCATGTAAATGCTATTAATTTGAAAGATCCGGCAAGCTTTCACAAAATCACATTTAACTTCCTTATTAGCCTAAAGAATTCTTTTAACCCTTCCCGGGCTACATTAAATCACGGGCTGAGACGGAATTATTTCAAGCAAAATTTCTTAACATAGTGTGGTAATTTTTTGTTATTAATTTGTTCCAAATAATTCATACGTTATAAAAAATCTATTTTCACTGCTGAAATAATTTTTTTTGCACTTGTTATAAAGAAAATAAAATTTGAGAAAACGGATATATCCGTCTTTGGCCCGCAAGAAAACTTAAGTAAACGTATATATCCGTCCGCCGCCCAGAACGACAATCGAGAAATATGAAAACTGCTCATAATTTGGTGCGTTTTTGTGGGCGGAGGACGGATATATCCGTTTATGTCATTTTGTTGTTTTATTTACTACCTATCATAATGTAACATTAAAAACAGTTCCTCTTAAAAATAGTTAAAAAAAGCTAAAAATGCAAGAATCACAATACATCGTGTGTCTGGTTTAGGGATGTGTCGATTCTCGATACCGATTCTCGATACCACCGATACTTGGCCATTGATATCGGTATCGAGAATCGATTGTCTAAAGTCGATACCGATACTTTCGATACCGGTCAGTTCAGTTGTCTGGTAAAGGGAAATTTTATTTCAAGTATTGCGTCATTGCGTCACATTAAAACATACTAAAAGCCACTTTTACAGACAGTGGAACAATCAAATAAGTCTAATGAAGTTAAAATGATTTTCTTTCGGTTCATCGAAAGAAAATAAAGCTAACAAACATCAACAACAATCTCGGGTACGCAAGTGGCGACTGCTGGTAACTGCGCAAATAAGCGCCAGAAAAGTAGTCCCATATTCAGATTAGATCTTGACGATATTGCCATAATTTAATTACTATTTTAACTTTTGATTTAATTTCATTTTACTATCTTAAAATAAAAGACAGATGTCAAGATAGTGAAATACTTCCAAGTCTTGGACTGGACTCGACTCTTGACTGGCATTGGCATTGTGCAACATGGCGACTGGCGACGGATGCAACTGCACTGATTGTTAGTAGTGGGTCAACATAGCTACTGATTTATATAATATTCATTTGCACAGTACATTTTTAAAACATTTGGAAAACTTTAAAACTAATAATCAATCATAATTTGACATTTAATTGTATCAAAACAATTATTTAAAACTGATTCATATAACTTAAGACAAAACAAAGAGCTGTGTTGAGACTGTTGACATTAGCAGAATAATAGTAGTAATGCCGGCAAACAGAAGAGTGGCAAGATAACAATCAGGTTTACCAATGGCTAACCTCAAATAGGCCCCGCAATACAATTTTATTGTTGTATGTTATTTTTCTAATTCAGCATTCACAAAAATACATCATGTTTATTAATTGATAATCAATGTATTTTTCTCTCAAATTGCTTTGATTATAAGACAGACATTGGATTTATTGTTCTTTGTGATCTTTTAAGTCCTAACAAACAGGCTTCATGGCTGTTCACGAAAGCTAGCCTTTACTCAGTTAAGAGACATTCTACCACTAGCAGACGGCAAATTAGGGGGAATTATGTGAATTCCAAAACAGTGAAAATTATGTGTACATAGCTTGAGTATTTCGGAGAAGTGACAATAATTCCTAAACAAAATGAGTTGTGAAGATTTTCTCATGAACAAAGACAAAGGAAGTAGATAGAGTTAAAAATCTAGTGATTCAGCTGTAGCATCCTGGCATTCTAGGCTTGTGACACAAAGTGGAATCTTCACATTTCTTGTAATATTAATTATTTTGTATGATAATTGAAAATGGAATATTCCATGTATAAATAAATAAAGTAGGCCTTTGGCCTAACTTTTATGCCTAATGCAAAAACTGTGAATAGTGAAAAGCTTTTATTTGGAAACAATTCAAAGTAGCCTAAGTGAAACATGAAAGTGAAAAGTTAAGTAAGTAACTGTAACAGGGGATTTTCTTTTTTTTTCATTTAATGGTGGTTATAGGCGAACTTTTCAATCTTTTTATTCTGTACATTTCTTTAATCCCTTTTGTTACTAAACCAAGTTTTTAACTTAAGTTTTTTTAATTATCAGCCATTTAAAAACCCACATTTTTTCCTTCACATAGTTTTTAAGCAAATTAAACTTAAAGTGATCTTTTGTAGGCCTAGTAGGATAGGCTAGTTATTTTAGTACAGTAGGCTAGTATATTTTTATATTTTAGTATAGGCTAGTTAGTTCAAGGCAATTTTTAATATTTTTATGTTCACGTATTACTTGACTCAACTTGTTCCAAAAATATGATATTCGCCCACCCCTATTAAATATTCATGTTACGTAATAGTTAACTGTTAACTTGCTTATTTGAGTACTGTACATCGTTTTCATTTCTTAACATTGAAAGGTATTTAGTTTAAAATTTTGTGTGTTCTTAAACTGTATTTAGTGTTTGTGATTTGACTATTTCTATAGTGAATTGATTTTTAGGTTATCTATTCATTCAAGTTAAATAATTATTACTGTTTTTTTTATAGTTAGGCCTGTCTTGCTTAGGAATTAATTATTTTCATTTTTGAGCATTGAAAATAAATTATATGCGTCTTTATTGTAGTGCTTGCAAATATATTTTACAAAAAGGTTTAAGATAATGAATCTAAAATTTATATTTTTTGAAGAGGCAGACCAGAATCTGAAATATATAACTAAGGGGATAAATTTTTACTACTTACAGCTAAGCTAGGTTTTTTTGTCGATGGTATCGAAAGTATCGGTATCGAGAATCGGGAATCGATTTTTGAAGAATCGGTATCGGTATCGAGAATCGATAAATTTTGGTATCGACACATCTCTAGAGTCTGGTTCATTGCTTTCTTCGCCAGAATCATTTTTCATATTATAGTTATATTGACTGCCAAATATGAAATCCTCTTCAGATGCGCTTCTTTTTAGCATTTTATAACATCTTTAGCAAAATTTGAGTCATTAGAAATAATCATTTTGAAATAAAACCCGTAGAACGTCATTTCAAAACGTAAACAAACACTCACTGTAAGGTCCCAGCGCAAACTGACAGTTTCACGCTACAAATGTGTTGTTTTGGTATGAAACAGGTGAAAAAGTCACGGGACATTATCTTGCCAACTCTAAAAACAAAATTACCCGTCAAAAAGTCAATATAATGTTTATAATCGTAATATATATAACATATGTTTTTCGTAATTTTGGACGGATATATCCGTCTTTATCCCGGAAAAGAAAATTTCTAAAACGGATATATCCGTTTTCAGCTTGGAATAGAAATGAAGTTTAACGGATATATCCGTCAATAGCCCGGGAAGGGTTAAGTTTTGAAAATGTGGAATGTACATACTAAAAAACATTTGACAGCAAAAAAATATTGCAAAAACGTTATTACACTATATCGTTTGAGCAACATCAACAAGTGCCAGTGGCCTGTACTCTTCTCCAGGTAAATTATTCACTATGCTTACTATAATCATCTAAATTAAATGCACTATCCAGATCATTCAATAAAAACCATCACCATCTATAAAAAGATCTACTTCACTTTAGCGAAGCCCACTAGGATCTCTCCATATTAGTAAACAAATACAACACTATCAGCTGTATTTCATTTTGTCTTTTTTACACTGAAAATAGGCTTATCATCTAGCAAAATATAAATCCTGAAAAAACGTTCCTTGAATAACACGATTGCAACAGAAGGTAATATTATGCTGCTATCTGTTGATACAAAAAGAGGCAACTTGGACGCTGATTGGTAACCGTCAATGCTTGGAGTTAGTCGTGCTGATTAGCTAGAAGGAATTTGGAATTTGATGATTTTGAAAAATTGAAGATCATTAAAACCATTATCTTTAGATCACGGTCTATCTTCATAAAGTTCCAAAGAATTAAGCCCTAATTCAGTCAGAAAAAAACGGGTAGCCAAGTGGTTATAGTGCTTACTTATAATCGTGAGGTTGTCAGTTAGACTCTCTACATCAGAAACATGAGAAAAATATAATCCTGGTCGGTTTCACCAATTAATGAAGAGAAAGCCAAAGGGAAAAAGGTGTAGCTTCTCACTAGTATTAGACTTTTTGATCTTCTTATTCATTCTGCCAGTACGTGTAAGGTTAAGACTTTAATTTGTTATTGTTTGACAGAGGATTAAAGACAAGTTCTGGTACATGCGGTTATCCCCGAATCACAAGGTGTTCCACTACGGCGACTGCGATGAGAAGTCTCAGCCTTCACTGGAAGAGCTGCCCAACAAGTTGGCTGTGGTGGACATCAAGGCTCTACTGACGGGCAAGGAGTGCCCACACATGAAAGACGTCAGGCATGTTGTTTGTGTCTGTTTGAATGTATTAGCTGAAAACTAGAAATGAGAAAGAGATAAACCAGAATGGGACATGAAAAGAAAATTTGCATAGCTTTATTGTGGGATAAATACAAAGTGTGGAAAATCAAAATTTTGGCTCCTTTAAATATTGCATTTTGGTCCAAGAGGAAATTTACTTGATGAATTCAAAGTATAGATTGTTATCAAAATATGTGTCATTTATGTAATGATGGAGTCTTCAACAAGACATAGTTTTTTGTAATGTCTCTTTGAAAGTACTAATAATTTTTTTCATGGCTTTAGCAATAAAATAAAACCTTCATTGTGTATGTGATTTTTTCTTAATTAATGTTACTCAGATATTGCATTTAATGATATGCAAATAGAATCATTCTGAGAGGAAGTTCTAAAATGAAAAATGTAATCAAATTCTATGTATGCATCATCAATATTGATTTCAATTTCAAATCATAAGTGCATCATCGTAACAAATCAGCTTTGTTACAGGGGAAGGAAGACCACCCATCAGTTGGCATTCTCACTGACATTGGACTCTGTTGACGTTACTTCTCTGGACTTTGTGGCTCCAGACGAGGAAGTTTTTGATTACTGGACGGATGGAATCAATGCTTTGCTGGGTGAGTGATTGCTAGAAACAGCTTTGAATTTTCTGTAAATCATTGAATAGCTCTATGAAATTATTTGGTTATTATTGGTCATGTTTTTTTTAAAAATTCAATAAGATTGTATTTTGCCATTAAGTGCATTATTATTTATGTCATTTGGCTTTCTTAGCTAGCCACCAAGTTAAAAAAATAAAATAAAAAAATAGAAGAGATTCTGCAGTGCAGAGCACTTGCGTTAGGTATGTAAATATACACTCTAAAATAAAATTATCATCTATTTAAGCTAATACAGGTCTAAGCCATTGCAGCCCAGTTTCACTTGCACTATGCAGACCATGACTGGTCTTGTGTCATTCCCCATTTGTACTCCCAATAATTTCATCTTTCTAAAGGCATATAAATGAACTTATTGTTTTGTAATACTCATTTTTGTTACATACCAAACAATGCCTATTGTACAGAATAATTTATTTACAGCAGGGTTATCAAGATGTTTGATTCCCAAAACTGTAACATTAGTTGTTGAAAAAAAAAAAAAAAAAAAAAAAAAAAAAACTGATAAATACAACTATTATAAATAATTGTAGTCTTCATTTGACAGTGTTTTGTTTATGACTTTCATGTCCGAATCTGACTTTCCTTTAAATATTGTTCAGGCAACAAGATGACCAGCAAGGAAACGGAGAACGACCTTGAGACTTTGCTGTCGATGGAGATCAAACTGCGGCTGCTGGACGCGGAAGGTGTGGATATTCCGCAGGACCCGCCTCCGATACCCGACGACCCTCCCAACTACGACTTCTGCTACGAGCTTAAGTAAACGTTATTATATATTTTGTATGAACATCAGGACTGCTTTATATATAACATACATTGTTTACATCGCACCTCACTCTCACTCAATTTTGAATGACCTGGGTTTCAATTGTACTATACCATAGTCATATCCTAAATTTAATTCATGGATCTTTTGTTATTAAAATATATCTGTTTGGTGCCCAAATTCATATTTTTAAATTACACTAAACACGAGACAAATGGTAAAATTGAATTTTTATTGACAAGAATCACAGCGCGAAGATCTCAAAGAGCTCAAGAGTGGTGAGAGAGCACTTATACCATCCGGCCGGTGACCATCACACTGTGATTTATCTAGTCAAAAATAGTATTTACTGTTTGTGTCGTGTTTTTTGTGTAGACCTAATATGAATTTGTCCACCAAACAAAATTGCAAGTTGGATAGTAACACAATAGGTCGATGAATCAAATAGGATATGACTATTGACTGTGATCTATTAAGATCAAAAACTGGATCATCCAAAATGGAGTGAGATTGGGCTGCAACAGAAACAAGGTATGTTACATATCAAGTAGACACTCGCTCGGTGGGTAAAGGAGCAACACTGCAAAGAGTTATGTGAAAGTTATTTTTCTAGTCAAAACATAAGGAATCAACCAGCGCAAGGCATGGAAGAGTAGATTGAAATCAAGTACTGCTTTTCAGCCATCTATTAGAAAAGTAATTTGTTCATTGATTATACACTGTTTGACCAATTAAACGAATTATGGCGGTCACAACAGGAAAAATCAAGATAGAAGGCATAATAGCTTCTTTCCCACAATCACTAAGGGCTATTCAGATTAATAATTATAAATTATTTTCTTGCAAGTTTTATAATTTAACTGTTAGTTGTTCAAGGAACAGCAAGGGACAACAGTCTAGGAACTATATAAATTTTTTAGTGTGTCGAAAGCAAATACTTCTGATTTCACAAAAAAATTGTTTGAATCATCAGACCAACATCCTAAACAACTGAGCAAAAAATCAGAACTATCAAACTTGCTTAGCAAACCCCCTTTTTAACAACAAGATGAAGCTACGGTTTTTAATTCAGGCTTCTTGTACTATTTAGATAAGAAACAAGCATCCATAATTTTTGTGTGGGATGCAGTAGGAAATAATTTCAATTATGGTCATCAACTTGAAAAATTTTGTCAATTCTTAAGGCTGACTAAAAAATGGGCCTAATTAAGATTTAACTCTGGGCGTGAGGCATACATTCCCTACAATAAGTGTGATATTTTCTTTACCGTTAAGAATCATAGTACTAAGATTTTTAATGTAACTTATTTTAAAAGTAATCAAGAAGTTACATTTTTACAACCAAATAATAAAATTAATGTACAGAATCTCTCAATTATTCACAATGTGAAAGATGAATAGGCCCACATTGTAAAAAAATGTATAATTGATAGTTCACTTTTAAGATTTTTATTATGATCTCACATAAGCTGACAGTTTTAACATTTAACGCTATTTCCTCAAATTTCCCAGAATATTTTATCACAACGAATTGCTCTATGGTATATTTTTATGAAATACTTGTAAAATTTTTTATATTTTATGAAGTTTGTGTTTGGTTGAGATTGATCAATGACAGAATTTGGGAGCCTTGGCTGAGATAGTATTGTGGTTTTGAAAACCCAAGTACCCAAGTAGATTTGGTTTTAATGATAAACTTACATTTGTGAATGTTCAATTTAATATATTTCAACATTATATAAACTAACCATCACATAAAAATATTCAAAAAAATCATTATGTATATAATAGTCCTACACCACAGTATTCTCATCACAGTTTTTGATCGGATCAATATCATTACTACCTGTAACAGAAAAAACACATTCATTTCATAACATATTTTATAATTTTGTATAAAAAACTCATTCTAAAAAAAGTTGCTTTACCACCAAATTAAATTATTTTATTGCTTGTGAATTAGTTAAGTTTTAAATTTAAATTTTTTACTAGGTCTAGGTAGATAATAGGTAGACATACAATGATCGTTTATTCCCCTGGCAGTATTTTAATTTAATTAAGAATCTCAGCAATTGTTATGTTATTTTAATCAAACTAAACAGTTTAATACAGTCAATAAAATAAAGTGTTTTTATAAGTTTATCTCTTTTTTAGAATAATATTTATTTTGTTTTATTATTTTCACTAAATATATGAATATTTTATAAAAACCATAAGAATATTTGATTTTACATTTATTTTATTCACTTTTATCTCTTTATATATTTTTTACACTTTATTTCACTGTTTATTTCATTGTTGTTTATTGGATATGTTGAGAGGTTACTTCAGTACACTGCTATAACCACACCCCTGTCACAAAATCAGACTGATCAATTTAAGGCCTGTTTTTTTCTTTTTTTTTTCTTTTTTTTCATAAAAACATATTTTATGATAGGCCTAGTGTTAGCCAATCAACTAAAGTGTTTCAGTTATTATTTATTGAATGAAATAACAAGGTAGACATTGAATATACAAACAAGGTAGACATTGAATATACCTGGTAGAGGAGCCAAAAATCATCGGCTATGTCTCAGAACAACATTTAACTTAATTCTCAAAATGATGGATATTTTCCAGGGGGCAAGGGATTTTATTGAAACGCATTAAGTGTTAAATTCACTTTGCGACTCATATGATATAAAAATCAGTTCTAGATTTAATTTTTAATCCCCTTTCCGGTGTACCGTTTTGTTTCAAATAAGTTTGAAGCAATCTTGAAAAAATCTTAAAAAACCCGGACAAGTAGCAACCCCGGATCGACGGACACGTAGCACCTAGGACCAGATAATCTACATAGCATGTTGACACAAGGGTGTGGTTACTATAGGGTAGTTGTTGGAGGTGAGCCATCTTTAGAACTCAAGTACTGACAAGCATTTAGTAATACACCAAAGACTTATATGTTAGGAATTGATGTAAGGCCTTGAAAAGTTTAAGTTTAGTAATTGCACTGCTCATTTACTCTCCAGAAATCAATTAGATACTATTTATATCTTTGTGTTTTTCTTTCCAAACCTTTTTACTGATGTAAAATCATGTTAAAGAAAAAGTATTTTTGAATGACATTCTTGTTCTTGTAAGTGAGGTGATAATTGTTTTATAAAAATCCTCTCTTTAATGGGCTACACTCACCTTTTTAATTTTGCTGTATCAGACAGAGTCCAATAATCCGTCGGGAATCCAAATTCGTCATGTTACCGTACATTATATACATACACACGCACATACACTGTCTATGTACACCCGATATTTCGCGGGACCACATAAAACGTTTCGCGTCTTCAGGGGGGTAATTCCCTAGCTCGCCTTTCACTTAATCGGTCGGAGCGCCTGACTACGACTGATGACTCATTCTGCTGTGACGGGGGGAGGGGTTTGTTTACCTTCCTTCTTGATAAGGCCGGGCCTTTGTCTGCTCTAGCAGATGCCGCATTTATTTCATTCATAACCACCTCTAAATATGTTGCACTGACTTCCATTGAAGGCCTCGATATGGGTTCGTTTTCTGCTGCCATGAACAATGATTCTGCAATATTTCTTTTTCTCCAGTCGGTCTCTTTATGCAGAATACGACTGTCATCACATATAACGTCATGACCAGTGTCCAGTACATGTTCGCTCAACTTAGAATCATATGACTCTTTGTTTTTTACTTATTTTGGTATTCATCAATCCTTACATCTACTGGTCTTGACTGTTGGCCAATGTAGTTTTTGCTGCAGGAACACAGTATTTTGTATACAACTTTTTTGTTTTTATAAACACAGTCTGGAGGTTTTGCTTTCGTTAGCTGGCAACGTAATGAGTTACCAGACTTAAAATCAGTTCTTATGTTGTGTTTACTGTTTATACATCTTATCTTTTCTGATAGGTTCTTATAGTAAGGTATGCACACAGTACAAATTGGCTTTTCTTTCTCCTCACTATTATCAGTTTCGGGTCTATTAGGACGTGTTATGGCCTTTTTAATTATATGCTCACCATAGCCACTGTTTTTAGGCAACTTTTAATGTGGTCTATTTCAGTATTTAGGGCCTCCTTGTCACTACAAATCTTTCTTGCCCGTTTTACTAACCCTATAGCTATGCCCTGTTTCATGTGGTTTGACGTGTAATTTAGATACAATCCCGAGGCCGTAGGTTTTTTATACACGCTTACATAGCTTCTCCATGTGTTTGTGGACTTCTCGACCATCACGTCCAAAAAAGGCAATTTATTATCACATTCAAATTCAAGGGTGAACTTAATCGAATCTTATTGTTTATTTAATAGGTCTTTGAATTCTGTCAGTTTAGTCATCGATTCCTCCCACAGGCAAAAGACGTCATCCACATATCTTAACCATAGGCGGGGTTTAACCTCAGCCAGCTACATCTTCCTACAACTTGCCCATAAATAAATTACTAAGTATGGGACTCAACACCCCTCCCATAGGGACGCCCCCAGTCTGTTCATAAAAGGTGTCATTTATTTGAAAATAACTGGAATAAACACAAACCGTTAACAATTCCATAATCGAGCTAACTGACAGATTTGTTCTTTCACTCAGTGAGGGGTCGTTTTCTAGTTTAATTATAACTATTTGTAGACATGGTTCTAACGGTACACTGGGCAATAAATTACAGACGTCAAAACTAACCATTATAGTATTTTCAGATGGGGGAAAATAAACAAGTTTGTTTACAAAATCTTCAGAATTACATAGATATCTTTCAGAGGTGCCAAAAAGTGGGTTCAGTATTGGTAATATATATTTAGACAATTCATAGCAAGGTGAGCCAATTGAACTTACTATTGGCCTCAGGGGCACTTCTTCTTTATGAAGCTTGGGGAGACCATACAGATGTGGTGCTTTGCAAAACTGGGGACTAAGTCTAAAAAATATTCGGTCAATTATTTTTGATTTTATAGATTTTAAAGCTGTTTTTACTTTGTTTTGTATCCCTGTTGTAGGGTCTTTATTTAATTTTCTGTACTGACCTCCATTTATTATGTCATCAATTTTGTTGTTACATTCACTTTTTTCCATTACAACTACCGCTCCTCCTTTATCCGAAGGTAAGATTTTAATTGAATCGTCCTGTTTCATCTGGTCAAGAGAATGTCTTTCATTATATGTGAAGTTTGATTTAATATTAACAGGGGTTTTCAGCATTTGAACAATTTTGCATCTATAACTTTCCCTCACTTATAAGAACACCGGGCCCATACCAGGTAGTAATTTTATTTTTGAATGACATTCTTGTTCTTGAAGGTGAGGTGATAATTATTTTATAAAACAACCTCCAAGAACAAGAATGTCATTCAAAAATAAAATTACTTACCGGTAAGGGACTGGTGTTCTTTACAATATTAAACATCTGGAAAATCCCTAGTCAAACTAGCCTTAAATACCTGCCACTTGACTTTCCTGATGAAATGCAGAGATTATAACATAATACCAAATGGACTTAAATTAAAGTCTCCTCTAGGTGATAAACGGTCAAAACAAATTTTGGTGGAAACAAGCATTAAGTTACTAAGGAACAGAATACACCAAGTAAGATTGGCCAAGTACACAAATGGTGACCAGGTTGACCAAATGAACGAAAAATTAAGATCCTTGGTCAATACAAGTGATTTCGACCCAATCATGTCATTTCTTAACAATAAATTTAAAAGAATTGTGCATGCAAAAACAAAGAATCAGAAGGCTAAGTTTCACAGATTTAAGGAGGCCGAGGCAACGAAGCCCGATAACGTAGCGTCATGTCCCAGCAAGCCGGTTCTGAACAGTCAAACTGATAAGCTTATGGTCAACTTATCTAAGAGGCAACTAGCAGCGGACGAGTGCCGGTTACCGGCCAAAGGTCTGAACTACTGCCTGGCCCCCAACAAGGTGCCTAATTATTGTTGATGCGGTTACGTCTCTTGAGCCGGCTGCATCTGTTTTGAATCCTGAAGTGAGGGAAAGTTATAGATGCAAAATTGTTCAAATGCTGAAAACCCCTATTAATATTAAATCAAACTTGACATATAATGAAAGACATTCTCTTGATCAGATAAAACAGGACGATTCAATTAAAATCTTACCTTTGGATAAAGGAGGAGCGGTAGTTGTAATGGAAAAAAGTGAATATAACATAAAAATTGATGACATAATAAATGGAGGTCAGTACATAAAATTAAATAAAGACCCGACAACAGGGTTACAAAACAAAGTGAAAACCGCTTTAAAATCTATTAAATCAAAAATAGTTGACCGAATATTTTTTAGACTTAGTCCCCAGTTTTGCAAAGCACCACATCTGTATGGTCTCCCCAAGCTTCATAAAGAAGGAGTGCCCCTGAGGCCAATAGTAAGTTCAATTGGCTCACCATGCTATAAATTAATTGTCTAAATATATATTACCCATACTGAACCCACTTTTTGGCACCTCTGAAAGTTATTTATGTAATTCTGAAGATTTTGTACACAAACTTGCTTATTTTCCCCCATCTGAAAATACTATAATGGTTAGTTTTGACGTCTGTAATTTATTGCCCAGTGTACCGTTAGAACCATGTCTACAAATAGTTAAAAGTATACTAGAAAACGACCCCTCACTGAGTGAAAGAACAAATCTGTCAGTTAGCTCGATTATGGAATTGTTAACGGTTTGTGTTTATTCCAGTTATTTTCAAATAAATGACACCTTTTATGAACAGACTGGGGGCGTCCCTATGGGAGGGGTGTTGAGTCCCATACTTAGTAATTTATTTATGGACAAGTTGTAGGAAGATGTAGCTGGCTGAGGTTAAACCCCGCCTATGGTTAAGATATGTGGATGACGTCTTTTGCCTGTGGGAGGAATCAATGACTAAACTGACAGAATTCAAAGACCTATTAAATAAACAATAAGATTCGATTAAGTTCACCCTTGAATTTGAATGTGACAATAAATTGCCTTTTTTGGACGTGATGGTCGAGAAGTCCACAAACACATGGAGAAGCTATGTAAGCGTGTATAAAAAACCTACGGCCTCGGGATTGTATCTAAATTACACGTCAAACCACATGAAACAGGGCATAGCCATAGGGTTAGTAAAACGGGCAAGAAAGATTTGTAGTGACAAGGAGGCCCTAAATACTGAAATAGACCACATTAAAAGTTGCCTAAAAACAGTGGCTATGGTGAGCATGTAATTAAAAAGGCCATAACACGTCCTAATAGACCCGAAACTGATTATAGTGAGGAGAAAGAAAAGCCAATTTGTACTGTGTGCATACCTTACTATAAGAACCTATCAGAAAAGATACGACAAAAAGTAAACACAACATAAGAACTGTTTTTAAGTCTAGTAACTCATTACGTTGCCAGCTAACAAAAGTAAAACCTCCAGACTGTGGTTATAAAAACAAAAACGTATACAAAATACCGTGTTCCTGTGGCAAAAACTACATTGGCCAAACGTCAATACCAGTAGATGTAAGGATTGATGAACACCTAAAAAAAGTAAAAAACAAAGAGTTATATGGTTCTAAGTTGAGCGAACATGTACTGGACACTGGTCATGACGTTATATGTGATGGCAGTCATATTCTGCATAAAGAGACCGACTGGATAAAAAGAAATATTGCAGAATCATTGTTCATGGCGGCAGAAAACGAACCCATATCGAGGCCTTCAATGGAAGTCAGTGCATTATATTTAGAGGTGGTTATGAATGAAATAAATGCGGCATCTGCTAGAGCAGACAAAGGCCCGGCCTTATCAAGAAGGAAGGTAAACAAACCCCTCCCCCGTACAGCAGAATGAGTCATCAATTGGGTCAGGCGCTCCGACCGATTAAGTGAAAGGCGAGCTAGGGAATTACCCCCCTGAAGACGCGGAACATTTTATGTGGTTCCACGAAATATCGGGTGTACATAGACAGTGTATGTGCGTGTGTATGTGTTTAATGTACGGTAACATGATGAAGTTGGATTCCCGACGGATTATTGGACTCTGTCTGATACAGCAAAATTAAAAAGGTGAGTGTAGCCCATTAAAGAGAGGATTTTTATAAAAAGAAAAAGTAAAGTGACGCTTAGAAAATAATTTTATGAATGAGCATAAACATGTATTCATTACAAAGGTTCTGTAATCTAATAAAATATTTTAAGCTACCACTTATGTAAAAAATACATTTTTTGCCATGGGATGGGTTCAGTAGTGTGAAGTAAAGTAATCAGTCGGTTATATTCTTTATGTAGATTAAATTATTCACCAGTATTTTTGTAAATATTAAAAAAAGAAAAACTAAATCCTCTCCATTTAAATATTTACCTTTCAAATTTGTTTAACAATAAACTTGCTAAAAGAATGCATTAATATATTTTTATGAACAATAGCAATAAGCGATATGAATGGTGGTTTATTTAAAAGACCTTTATTTTTAAATAAAAAAAAGTTTATTTTATTTTATGGAAAAAGGTTGTCATAAAGAATTAATTTTAGATAATTGATAGAAAATATGGTAGTAGACATTTTATTAACATTCTTTCTAGGATTTTGTACCATTTTACCACTTTGATAGTTTTGAAAATAGGTTTTTGATTATTCTTTAGGTTTGTTTGTTTGAATAATATGTTTGAATGTACAGGTCAAATTGTATTAAAATCGTATTTGTCTTTTCATACATACAATTGGAAACAGTATTTATATCACAAAGTATAGTAGCTCTAAGAATCTCCAAGTTTTGTGTCATTTTATTCTTTATACTATTTATAAAACAAAATATAATACACATATAGACCTTTAATGTCACAATCTTTTTAATTTACCCTTTCCCCAAATTACAATAACAGGTGACGTTATTATAGTTTGTAGTTTATTTTGTTTGATACACATATAGCAAGGTTAATAAAACTGCTGAGTTGGGGGAAATTAAATCATATTTGAAGACAACATTTTTCAATATGATATGGAATAAATTTTTCTCCAGTATCCGAGATATTTCCTATGTTTACAAGACTTAACACAATCGTGTGAGCAAGATTTTTCATGCACCTTAGTTATTGAAATCACCACACCTCCTGTAGCAGCAGCACTGTCCAGAGGCAACCCACATGGGTATTGGTGATACATTATGGAAGCATATAAGTGAAATTTATACACATTAGGATGGCTTTAGGGTTCTGTTTGGAAGTGATCTCTGCCAAGCTGCCATGAACAAGTAAGAGTAATATTTCATTGGTTTAAACATGATGTGTAGAAAAAGTTTTAATTAAGCAGGTATTTTGATATTATATTAGTTTTTAATCCTATACAATACGAGGAGTGTCTGTGGCGATGTATGTTCCACGATCTTAAAATCTAGCAGATAAATTTGGCTTAAACTTTGCATTTAAGGGGGCGGTCTACCCCAGCCAAAACAACAACAATGCCGAATGCCGCCTCGCGGCCGTAGCGCTAGGCAAGTTTGATGGCTGCAGAGGTTTACGGGGGTCGTGTTTTAAAATTAACCAATTAAGATAGAGATTGGCTGTTAACTTTTTCTAAAAGTAGAAAAAAGGATCTAGTTGGCTATCTTTTTAGAATTTTTAAATAAAATTTCTAATTTCAGTAATAACTGTCTAAAATCATCTGTTTTTTAGTTTTGTAAATGCAGAGGTTTACGGGGATCGTGTTTTAAAACTAAACGCTTAAGATAGAGATTGCCTGTTAACTTTTTTTAAAGTAGAAAAAAGGATCTAGTCGGCTATATTTTTAGAATTTTAAAATAAAATTTCTAATTTCAGCTATAACTGTCTACAATCATCTGTTTTTATCGATTTTAAACTGAAGTTTTCTATTGGTTTTAATGAACTAATTACAAAAGTGTAACAGAGGAAAATTAGTACCGTTATTCTTCTTTAATATGACACCTTATGTATAGCTCTAGGCTTCATTTGGCAGAAGATAACACGATTCTAAAAAACCCTTGCAGACCGGAGCCTTTCTACCCCTGGCGTGCACCCAAATGCAAGGGTTTTTTAGAATCGTGTTATCTTCTGCCAAATGAAGCTTAGAGCTATACATAAGGTGTCATAATAAAGAAGAATAACGGTACTAATTTTCCTCTGTTACACTTTTGTAATTAGTTCATTAAAACCAATAGAAAACTTCAGTTAAAAATCAATAAAAACAGATGATTTTAGACAAGTATAGCTGAAATTAGAAATTTTATTTTAAAATTCTAAAAAGATAGCCGACTAGATCCTTTTTTATACTTAAAAAAAAGTTAACAGCCAATCTCTATCTTAAGCGGTAAGTTTTAAAACACGATCCCCGTAAACCTCTGCATTTACAAAACTAAAACACAGATGATTTTAGACAGTTATTACTGAAATTAGAAATTTTATTTAAAAATTCTAAAAAGATAGCCGACTAGATCCTTTTTTCTACTTTTAGAAAAAGTTAACAGCGAATCTCTATCTTAAGTGCTTAGTTTTAAAACACGACCCCCGTAAACCTCTGCAGCCATCAAACTCGCCTAGCGCTACGGCCGCGAGGCGGTATTCGGCATTGTTGTTGTTTTGGCTGGGGTAGACCACGCCCCCTTAAGAGTGTTTTGACCAAAAATAAATTTAAAAGCAGCCTCCATCCCAGAACAAATTTTTTTCTAAAATTAATAGGGATAGACGGGTCTCGAAATTACGAGAAATTTTTAATATCGTTCACCGAGACGAGATTTTATTTTGATCGAGATTTTTCGAGACGAGAAATAATTCGTGAATAACGATAAAAACGGGTATAAATAATCTACGAATTGCTAGGCCTATTTTACTATCAATTTAATACTGAAAATAAATTATTTTGAAGCAATGTGTTTTATTTTTCCTATCATCCACACAACTACAAACTAATTTGCTATCAAACTACGGTTGGACTCTTGGACTGGACTGGAGACGTCTGCATCTGCAGCTGCACGGACTGTTAGTGGTAGTTAGTCAACATAGCTACTGATTTATAAAATAATTCATTTGTTTGATAAATCTTTAGAACATTGGAAAAACTTTATAAACAATAAACAATCATAATTTGACATTTAATTGCTTCAAGATGATTATATAAAACTAATTCAAATAATTTTTTGCAAATTTAAGAGCTGTTTTGACATTAACATTAATAGTAGTGACAATCAGATGAATGACAAGGTGGCCAATCAGATTTAATAATGGCTAACCTCAAATATCCCACGCAATAATACAATTTAATTTCCTTTCACATTCTTTGCAGAGTTCAGCTATTTTAAGCCAAAAATGCTTAAAATCGGCTGATGGTTGATTTTATTTAAAGGTTTGGATACTAAAAAAACTGAATAGGCCTATGAACAATAATTGTTGAATAGCAATAAATAGGTTGTGTTGAATATATAGAAAATCAATGGTCTTAAAAGAACCATACAGGCTTCATGGCTATACTAATGCTTGCCTTTATTCAGTTAGGAGCGAAATAAAAACCTTACCACTAGCAGACGAAAAGTCGGGGGAATTATGTCAGTTCCAAAACAGTGAAAGTTTAAAGTTATGTGTAAAGGACTTGAATAAGTTGGAGAAATGACAATGAATAGCAAACAAAATGAGAGCTGAAGATTTTCTTATGGGCAAAGACAAAGAAGAAGAGAGAGTTGAAAATTAAAATTTAAATCCACCAGTTACGAGGGATTTCTTGTTAGCCTCCCAGCCTCTAGTCTTGTGACTCAAAGTTAGTGAGCCTATGCCTATTACAAAAACTATGAGTGAGGAAAATGTCTTATTTGGAAACATTTTATTAAAGTAAGTTAATAGTGAAAAGTGTGATACATGAAAGTGAAAAGTGAACAAAGTAACTGTAACAGAGGATTCTCTTTTTATGTTTTATTAAACGTAGGTCGTAGGTCAATAGGGTTTATGGTTATATATCTTCTCAATCTTTTTATTGGGTACATTCCTTTATAGGCCTAGACCATTTGTTAAGAAAGCGACTTTTTTAACTTCAGTTTATTACCATAATCAGCATTATACAAAGTAATATTTCTTCCTTCACATAAATCAAGATTTAACAATAGTAAAAAATCAGATTAAAATCCAGATCGCACATGTCTCGTAATGTACGAGAAGGAAAATCTCGTCTCGATCTCGTCTCGAAATTTTATGAGAATTAAAAATTATCGTCTCGTCTCGTCTCGAATTAAAAATCCAATCTCGTCCATCCCTAATTAGGGATGGACGGGTCTCGAAATTACGAGAAATTTTCGAGAAATTTTTAATTTTGTTAACCGAGAGATTTGATTTTGATGAGAAATAATTTGTGAATAACAATAAAAACGGGTATAAATAATCTACGAATTTAATACTGCAAAATAAATTATTTTGAAGCAATGTGAAGTGTTTTATTTTCCTATCCTCCTCACAACTTCAAACTTAAATTGCCATCATAGTTGGACTTCCAAGATTTGAACTGGACTGGAGACGGCTCTACGGCTGCTTCTGCACGGACTGTTAGTGGTACTGACAAGTGGAGTGGAAGTGACAATCACGAATCAACAGTAGTGGGCGGAGTCAACATAGCTTCTGATTTTTAAATAATTCATTTGTTTGATAAATCTTTAGAACATTGGGAAAACTTTATAAACAATAAACAATCATTATTTGACATTTAGTTGCTTCAAGATGATATTTTAAAACTGATTCAAATAATTTTTGACAAATTTAAGAGCTGTTTTGACATTGACAGTAAGAATAGTAGTGACAATCAGATGAATGACAAGATAGCCAATCAGATTGAATAATGGCTAACCTCAAATATCCCACGTAATACAGAATTTAATTTACTTTCACACTCTTAGCAGAGTTCAGCTATTTTAAGCCATAAATGCTTAAAATCGGCTGATGGTTGATTTTATTTCAAGGTTTGGATACTAAAAAAACTGAATAGGCCTGTTAACAATAATTGTTGAACAGCAATAAATAGGTTGTGTTAAATACATAGAAAATCAATGGTCTTACCAGAACCATACAGGCTTCATGGCTACACTAATGCTTGCCTTTATGCCTTTATTCAGTTAGGAGCAAAATAAAAACCTTACCACTAGCAGACGACAAATTGAGGGAATTACATGAATTCGAAAGCAGTGAAAGTTATGTATACTGGACTTGAATAGTTTGGAGAAATGACAATAAATAGCAAACAAAATGAGAGCTGAAGATTGTCTTATAGACAAAGACAAAGAAGAAGAGATTGTTTTAAAATTAAAATCCTCCAATTGAAAGTTATTTCTTGTTAGCCTCCTGGCCTCTAGGCTTGTGATTGTGAAAGTTAGTAGGCCTATGCCTACTAGAAATCTGTGAGTGAGGAAAAGCTCTTATTTGGTAACATTTTAAAGCAGGTTAATAGTGAAAAGTGAAGTAAGTAACTGTAACAGAGGATTCTCTTTTTATGTTTTACCAAACGTAGGTCGGTAGGGTTTATGGTGAGCCTATATCTTCTTAACCTTTTTATTGGGTACATTCCTTTATAGGCCTAGACCTTTGTTAAGAAAGTGACTTGATTAACTTCAGTTTATAAACATAATCAGCAATTTACAAAGAAATATTTGTTCCTTCACATTAATCAGGATTAACCATGTTACAAAATCAGATTAAAATCCCGAACGCACATTTCTCGTGATGTATGAGAGGGAAAATCTAGTTTCGATCTCGTCTCGAAATTATTTGAGAATTCAAAATTCTCGTCTCGAACTGAAAATCCAATCTCGTCCATCCCTACATTTAATTACCACCAACGAGCAAGGCTCGGTCAACCCGGTACTGTTGGTAATTGATTTTTAAAATGGAAGTTTATATAATCATTGAATATAGAATTAACTCAGTAACCCTAAAACTTACGAACAACCCAACTTAAATTATAACAACAAAAAGCCTAAATAATCATTCCACTAGCTATTTATTTTCCATTAAAAAAATCTTATACTCCAAAACAAGAGTATAAGATTTATTCTGTTTGCCTGGGCAGACATTTTTCCATCCTAAGATATCTTAAGATATTTTTGTCACTGTGGTGATTTTTGTTAGAAGAAATAAATTAGAACTGGTTATAAAACTGGGAAAAATCCGCTTGAAGCCCTGGTGGTTCTGTAAGCTCTTGTGCCTACATTTTCCTTATGAACATTTTTTTAGAATCGTAAAAATAAATCAACGTGTAACATTTTTAACATATAGTTAAACCATATATTGGATCAAGCGGGTTCTTTTGATTTTAATTACGAAATCTCATGTTAAGACTAATTCAGGAGAAACACAGTAATATTGACCAAAACAGAGTTCGCAGGGGAAATATATAGGTATTGATTAATAACTTAAAGTTCTACGTGCCCAACCAGCAAAAAGGCTCTTCCCTTGTAAATTTTTTAAAAGTGCCTTTGACCAAAAAAATTTGATCTTAATAAATTTTAGACTTTTATTTCTAATCTTCACTCTAATAATTCTAATAATTAGGCTCAATTCTCAAGATAAAAAAAAAAAATTTAATATTTAATGATGCTGATTACTTACATAGTGGTTGTAGACAAAGAAGGAACTGCCCCAGTCCACCAGCACTCACAGGTGCACATCTCAAAGACTATCGCGGATCTGCCAGGCTACTCCCGGGGAGGGGCTTTTATACCCCTACTTAAAATTAATGAATCTGCAGCAATGAGCTGGACTTGACTTTGCGAATTTAAATTAAGGCAAAGTAAGTTTTGCAACACAAAAGGTACAGTGTCAGACCACTATAAACTAACCTTACAAGTTTTACGTGGCAGTTGTACGAGAGGTGCTCACAAACAAAACTAGAAGCAACGCTTCTAACACTACGACTAGCAGGAGCAGAATAGAAGAGTGTTGACAGAGTAAGTGTGATTGGTTTTGTTGAGGTATCAAACATTTTGTACTTAGCCTCCCACCTGGTCCAGCTGACAACTTTGCGGTCGCACCAGACGTACTGGCCACGGGGCACGTCGGGGGCCGGGGGCAGCAACGCTAGGTACAGTGGGGCATCAGCACCTGCCAACACCATCAACATCTGGGCTCAGGTTTGACTTTAAATTCACTAACCTGGTGTCAAACGGTCGGAAAGTCATGAAAATAACTTATTAATAACAATTTTACAGTACTTATTTTACAAACCATCTAAGAAAATTTTACAAAAATACAGGTGGTGATGCTGGTTTTTTTGGTCAGGAAATAAAAAAAAAGTTGACTGGAAAAGTCAGGAGTTTAATTTGTGAAATTTGGTAGACACCCTGACTAAACTTAGAGAGATTCAACTTAAGCTTAGCATCACTAATTCTTAGACCATCCATTATGTTACAGCGTTGAAATTTAACATGGTACATGATTCTTTGGTCTCACTGTAAGAAAGCTTAATAGTTTTAACCCTTTGAGTGCCAGCGACATTTTGTATCATCTACCCAAAAGTGCCAGGTGTTTTCTTTTTTATTATTGAACAAACAAAATATTGATTCTCGTATCTTTCAACTCAATGTTATTAAATGGAAGGATAAGATCCGAGAAGTCTACGGTTGCTATGATGACTTATCGATCCAAGCGTCGGGCTGGTGAAATCGGCTTCTGGCAGCCATTAGGTTAATCAAGATTTGACATCAACATAATGTCATATTCCCCTTTAAAACTTTTAAGTTATCCTTGTGGACAAAGTAATAGGACAGATGATTTTTTATACAGCATATATTTTTTATACAGTACAGTTGAACTGTAGACAATTGAATTCAGCACTACAGTAATAATGGAAATATATGTACTCGTAGGAATGTCAAGGAAGAGAACGAGCTCATCCTGGGGTCGAGTGAGCGACGTAAAATAAATAATAATTAGAAGTGAGTCAGCAGACCGAACTAGGTCATTCTTTGAAATTTCAACCTATTCCTACTTCGTGCTCTATGGCAAGGCACAGGTTTCAAGTACTATATCATCATCTGCAAAAAAATTACTATCACTTTATCACAATAAACAAATTTTGATTTGATCATTGTATGACGATAATATGAAAATGAATTTCCGAACTCCAAGCGGGGTGTTGTCACCGACCTTGTTCAATGGTGAGAGGTCCCTTGTGGCTGGTCATGTCCGTGTCCACGTAGCCGGGATGTACACAGTTGACCACAATGCCGGGTCTGGGACCTCGGTCAAACTGGCGTTGCTGGATTATCGTCAGAGCCGACACTCCCACCTTGGACACATTGTAAGCGCTGGACCCCCATCCATCGGATACATTCTTGCCCTCTGCAGCTGAACTTAAAAACAAATAGTCTCAGATAAGAAAAACATTTATTGTTTGATGCCTTGGAACTGTTATATAGACTAATATAATTCTGTAAAAAAAATTTCAGCGTTTTACAAATTGCCTAATAATGGGAGGGGTCTCAAATTATTGAAGGTCTCGGTCCCAGGCATGAGGGAAAAATATTTGCACATACAGTAAAACATCCTCCATAAGAGTAGTATGGGGTTCAGAAAAACGTCTGCTTAGTGTACATTAAAACAAGTGTTTTGGTTTGATTTTAAAATGAGAGCCAGATTATTGCAATGAGCGAGGATCTATTAATAACTACCGGTACCTAGCATTGAATTACTATAACAGCTTTTTTTGTGGCACTGAAAGACTACAAAATTCACTTGGGGTGTATTAATCTTAGTTACAAATTGACAACAGATTTTTACTTTGTCATTTAAATAGTAATAAAAACCCATAAAATTGAATGGTTTACCTTGGAGCATGTATGAAAATCGCCCAGTGTTTAGACCGTGATACGAGAGCAATGATGAGTTATGGCTCGAGAATACCTTCTTTATTTATATTAAAACATGTGCTATGGTTTGATTTTAAAACAAGAGTCAAATGGGAGGTTTTAAAAAATACCTCCTTCGTTTACATGAATGTCTTGATGTTTAAACATGTTTTGATTAGGAGAGCCGAATTAGCCGAAAACTGAAATTGAGAGAAGACGATGTACTTTGAGGTGCTGTGTTAAATTTGATGACTCTAAAAAAAGATAAGAAAACATGACAAGAACAAAAATATAGGCTATATTCAACAAAGAAGTGAAATATAGCCTACATTCAAATGGTTTTAAAGTGGACAATGTGTGATGAACATATTGAAAGCGTATTAAACCTGAAATTTGAGCTGAGCTTTGGTCACTTTTTTTCATTTACACTGTTCTATGTTTTAGGTCATCAATCAAGGACTATGGTATTTTTTATATTTTTTTTAGTAAATCCTTATAGTTTTAATAAAGAAAAAAATAAAGCATTCATAATAGCAAAGGATTTTAAAGATTGCCTTAAAGAAGTATGTTCTATGCTAAAAATTTTGCTAAAATGTAGGCATCACTAAAAATTGAACCTGCGAGAAACTTTTGTTGATGATCCGTCGTGGTCTATACTATTTATTTTTATGATTAGGGCCTTTTGCCCCCCTATGAGCCACTAGAGTAGACATTTAATGTTGATGTATAGGCCTAGTGTAAATGAACAGTCAGCTAAATGTGTCATTTTGACGGATAATCTGAGTAATTAAAGTGGTGCTGGAAAAGAAAGTCTGCATGACTGAAGGCGGGTTTACACTGGAGTTGTCAACCATTTTTACTTTCTCCCTCTATACCATAGTATATGGAGAAAGTATTGTTTTCGTCAAAATTTTCGAATTTGAGTTGTTGGTGGATTTATCCATTTTGGTTCCCCCTGAGTCCAAAAAAGTGGTTTTCGGAGTGATGTCTGTCTGTGTGTGTGTGTGTGTGTGTGTGTGTGTGTGTGTGTGTGTGTGTGTGTGTCAGGATGTAAACAGAGCTAGAGAATGCCCTAATGGTCCGATTTTAATGAAATTTGGTACATAGGTCCAAATCCACGATAATTCCAGGCGTTTTTTTCATTTTTTGCAATTTTTGATTTTTAAGGGTATTTTACCCCCAAAAACCCTCAAAAATCGTCAAAAATCAAAATTTCTCAAAAACGGCTCTAACGATTTTGATTAAAATTTTGTGGTTTATTAAGCTTAAAATTGTGAATAAAATGGCACCACCCGCATCTCCGAGAAAATGCTCGTTCAAAAGTTATGGCGTAATAAGTGTTTCAAAAATCAATTTTTTTTGATTTTCAAAATAGCTGTTATTTTGAAATAAATTTTACTTTTCACCATTAAATCAAGCTCAAAAAACTAAATAATCCAGTATTTTAAATTTTTTCTCTATGTCAAGTGGTTGCGGAGAAAATTCAATTTTTCGTTTAGCGGTAAACGCAGTACGTTGTTAAAAGTCACAGACGCGCGTAGGGTCAAACTCACGCTGCTCAGCTGGTAGCTATCCGACTGAGTCATCAAGACATTAATGTTTGAAGCTTTTAACATCTTTTTTTATATTGTTGGGAGAAAATATGTGTCAGTTAACTGATACCGTTTATTTATATCTCTGTGTAAACGCAACAGCAACTCACTAGGTTGACGACTACAGTAGACTCCCTCTTAACCGGCCACCTCGGGACCAGGCCTCGGCCGGATAACGATTTGGCCGGATAAACTGATGTACCTTTAAAAACACCAACCTTAAATCTAAATTATATACTCCCGCATGTGTAACTCACTCACTCACTCATCGGGGTATCAGAAATTCATCAAGTGTCGGTAAGGTAGATTAAGGGTTAATGTAGATCAGCCGTGGTAACGTAGAACACTTCATAGGTTTAGTTCCCGGGCTTATTGTACACTCCGGTGTATTGGATTGTTAAGTTTCAACCGTCTCACAGTGATAATTTTTTTACACTGGCGAATAATGGATAAACGTTGCTCTTCTTATGATATTTTCAAATTATCATATCGATTAAGAGTAATATTAACGTAGAGGGTGTTCCTGAACTCACCTTTTCAAACAAAAAGTCACTAATTTCAAATACAAACCCTCACTTTTAATTACATTTTATGGTACATTACTTAAAACGAGGTTCCTTTAATTTTAATGTTTGGAAAGTTATGTTGTATGTAAAATGTTCAGATATAATAAATGTGAAATTTTCCCCAATTTTTCTAAAAAAAAAAAAAAATTCAAACTTCTTTATCTTCTAAACCATCAGGATTGCAATCATCAAATATTAAATTTTAAAGGTGCCTTAAAATTACGTCTGGTCCAAAAGTGTCAATCAGTAGAGCGAAACTAGTTTACCTATAACAGCATAATTTGTTTTTGTAAAAATTACAATTTTAGGAGAGATACAATTTTTTGGTGGTATGGGACACCCGGTAAGAGGTAAGTTTGGCAATAGCGCTCCCAAAAATTTGTTTTTTACTTGATATGGCACTTAATTTCTAACGAACTCATTAGGAAGTAGGCCTACATCATTCACTTAACCTGATAGAATGCTCATTTAAATTTTACACTCAACAAAAATTTCAACTACAATTTATTTCTTTTTTAGTGCGTACTAAGTTAACGTTTTATTTAATAATGTGGCAGTACAGTATTTTCACTTAAACTCTAAAGCTTTTTTATTTCCTGCCATACAGAAAACTATCGGATTTTGAAATTTAGCGACCAAACACTGTAACCCAAAAAAATGAAATTATTTTTTTCTACTCTAACGGCCAAATTATTACATCTGAGGCAATCATAGCGAACATCTTTCAAGTTACTACAACTTTGGTCCTAAGAATTTTTGCCCTCCACATCGTTTTTTAAATGTTTATTTATTTTTTGGAGGAATTTTACCCCATCTAGACGTACTTTTATAACTACTGTAATATTTTACTTAGAACCTTCATTTTGCGCATGGACATATCTTGCACAGTACCGATATCAATTAAATTATCAAACATAAAGATCATTTAAATCTTTTTAACCAAGTATTGTTTAATTATTCAACATAGTGAAACTGACTCTGGTCAAAATTATTACGTTAGTAAAAATTCAGTTACCCTTATCCCTTATGCAGGCTTATTTTACTTACAACTTTTTTGTATCCATCTCTGATGGAGTCAATTTTTTGGCGAAGTTTCTCCAGCAGGAACTCTAGTTTTTGGAGTTTGTCAAGTTCTTCAGAACACAAGAGGTTCTCCTCTTTGATTATATATTTTATAATGCTTCTAGAAGAGCATTGTTCACCTAGAATACCAAAATTACATTTTTTCAATATGGTTTATCTGAATTATGAATGGAAATAATAAAATAAAAATAATTGTTTTTACCATTGCACATAAATTGTTTTTACCTTGCCAAACATAATCGCCGAACAGTGGTTTGTTTGTTAGTATTTATTTCTAATGTAAATCATGTGGTCAGTAATTTTTCTAAAGAAATGTTTGTTAATTTTTTGTGTTCGCTGAACAAGTTTGCCATAAAAGTTTGGCCAGTACGGACGCGGCTTAACATTACGTTACCTACTATGAAAACATGTTATAAGACAAATCCCTCTAACTCACAAGTTAACCTTTTTACCCAATTACCATACTATGGTACAGTCTTGAAATTTAGTGGCCGTACATACTAAGATACATTCTAAGCAAGGCCAACTATACACCAAGCCGGAATGCACCCCACCACTCGTGTTAAAACGTCACAATACTAGTGCGCCAGCTGATCTGAAATGATGCGATTTTGATGCAATTCCTCTAATAACTGCCCGAAAATACCCTAAAATAAACAAATATTTACCCAACTTCCGCTTAAATCCCCAAAAATTTGGTAAATTACCCGCGTTTGGCAACACCACTAGTCTACGATCAGCTGGCACACCACTACTGTAACATCATCTCTCTGAGCACTCCGGCCTGTTGTGTAGTTGGCCTTGTTCCAAGTGTAAGTTTTTTTTTTTTATATCGTATGTAATATGTAAGTTTCAATAGCACGTACATTTTCAGGAGTCCAGTTAATTGTATTAACTTTATGTTGGTTTTCAAAAGGTCTTTTACAACACAACTCTGGTGTGCTTCTGCTGAATCCACGGCTTAGATTTTCTGCTGCTGACTACTAGAGTAGTAAAATTAGTCGGGAAAAATGAAATAATTTTTGGAAAGCCAATTTCTTTTGAAATGTGTTCTATGGCGTCCCCTGACCTTCCTCCAAAAAGTCCCCAGAAATCGCATATAGGGATCACGCTTAAAAGTTAGGGGTTGGCCCATAAGGAGTTACATTAAAATTTGATATTAAGCATACTAAATTTAAATGTATTCCAGAAGGTTTATATACATCAAATTAAAGGTCTTCAAATGTAGAATACAATGCCATAAACCCGACCTCAATATAACTGTCGGGAGTGAAATGGCAGGCTTTCTACGTTTAGAATAAAATAATATTATCAAAACTTTGAAATACAATAACTTCCGACATATTTGACCTTTGGAGGTCTGGTTTTCGGCTATGTACTCTCCTTACTAAGACCTTTAAAATTATGTATAGGATGGCTATGGTCTAAGAAATTTTTTTTAAACTTCCTCTTTGGGACGTCCATGTGGAGGTTGGTTCAAGGGTAGTATGATAAGCATATGACTAGTTATCCGCATTTTCAAAGGTAATTGTAAAAGCAAACGTTTGCCTTAAACCGCAAATCGAAAGGTCAAGTATTTCGAAAATTATTACATTTTTAAGCGTCTAGGTTAAAATTTGATTTTTATCCTATATATATACTCTTATATGAGCAATGTTTGCTTGTTTGCTTGCTTGCACAATTATCTCAAAAACGGCTCCGACGATTTCCTTCAAATTTTGGAATATGGGGGTTTTGGCCACCAGAAATCGATTGGAGCTGGTCCCATAGCTGGGAAAAATCCGGTTTTCGCGCTAGAGCCCTTCAAAGATCCCATGTTATCCTTATGGAAATTTTTTAACTGAACAAAAATCAGCTGATAACTGTAGATAAAATAAACCAATGTGTTACATCTTTAACCTGTGGTTTTAGGAAAATCATACCAATGTGCAGCAAACCTTCCGCCTGGCGAGTGAGCGGAGCGAACGAGCTTTGTGTGAGAAACGAAAGTAATAATTTTACCGAGCTTAAGCTCGGTCCCCCTGGTACTTCAAACATAAAAATTATCATGATGATTTCCAATATCACGAATTCTTCTTTTGACTGTTGGGCGGAACGAATAGTTCTATCAAGCAACTGATTGTTTTATTTCTATTGTTATTTACTGACCTGGTACTACGGCTGAAATCTATGCCCTTTGATGTTTATAGTAAATTTGAAATTTTAACCATTATTTAATATACTTTTGTTTGTAACTACTGTATTATTGTATTACTGTATTATTGTATTTATAAGCTTGAAGTTTTTTTTATTTGCCTTGACAGCAATTTTAAAAGGAAACTAGTATACGTGTTGTTAGAAATTGAGCAATCTACTATATATTTGTCAAATACCACTCACTCACGTATCAGAGTATCTCCAAAACTATAATGCTTAGAGTGTTAAAACTTGGCATGTACCTTCATCTTTGCTAAAAAACGCTCACTAAGAAACGGTTTTGCAAAATTCCTGCAGGGCTCCGCCCCACACGACATCAAAATTTCGTTACAATGTTATTCTTATGGGGGATTTTTAATACAAATCAAAGCAACAACGAATCTCCAAAAGTAGAGAGCATGCAAGATTGAAATTTGGTATAGACGTTCCTTTCTACCCATTGATGCTCACTAAGAAACGGTTTTACGAAATTCCTGCAGGGCTCCGCCCCACACGACTTCAAAATTTCGTTACAATGTTATTCTTATGGAGCACTTAAAATACGAATCTAGGAAACAACGAATCTCCAAAACTTTAGGACCTACAGGGTTGAAATTTGGAATGGTAGTTCCTCTTTGCCAATAGGTGCTCACTAAGAAATGGTTTTGCGAAATTCCTTCAGGGCTCCGCCCCACACGACTTCAAAGATTTGATGTAATTACCTGTTGAAGATTCAAAGCTATCAGCTGTTGGAGAAATAATACATTTTAAAGGATGACATAACCATATTACAATATTTTTTATCTTTGTAAACAATTTAACTGGTGTCAAAATGTATTAGAGTTTTTTAGGTTAGGTTAGTCAATCTACTTTGTCAAATACCACTCACTCGGTATCATCGAATATTCAAAATTTCAATATAATGTTACAATTATTGCCAATTACAATACGAATTGAAAGAAACAACGAATCTATAAACTATAGGGCCTGCGGGATTGAAATTTGGAGTAGTCTCTTTGGTCATGGGTGCTCAATAAAATGTGGTTTACACATTTCCTTCATTGCTCTGCCCTCAAAATTACTATAGAGCATACAGGGTTAGTTTTTGACATAAACGGTCATCTTTGCTCATAGGTATTCACTAAGATACTAGATACTGGAGGGGAACCAATAAAAATACTCGAAGGACCTGAGGTAAACTATTAAAAAGAACTTCAAAAGAGCCTTCAAAAGAGAGATGACATGGAGCTATATTTAAAACAAGACTAAAGAATGTTATAAACAATGACATGTTAGTCAAAATACAAATATTGAAAAGATATGATAATTAAAGTAAATTATTAAACTAATGGGGTGTGATTTGCTACATTTATTACTTTATATAAATTGAACAAATACAGTTTTGAAAATATAGTTTTTGAAATCCTTTAGGGCTCTACCCCACTGGTCTTAAAAATTACTCTATGGTCACTGAGTTAAATTTGACATTGGTGTTCCTCTTTGGTCATGGGCATTCACTAAGAAAGGATTTTGCGATTTTCCTCTGGGGCTCCGCCCCACAGAACCTTTAGGTTACCATAGAACCTACAGGTTAAAATATGACGAGCACATTTATCTTTACTTAAAGGTACCAAGAAACGGATTTGCATATATAGTTTTTGAACTCCTTAAGGGGTCCGCCCCTCACGACTTAAAAACCTACGGGGCCTACGGGGCCTCTTTGCTCATAGGATGTCACCAAAAAACGGTTATGGAAATATAGCTTTTGAAAGGCTTTAGGGCTCCGCCCCGCATTGGACTTAAAAATTACTCTATTGCCTATGGGGTTAATATTTGACATGATCGTTCCTCTTTGCTCATAGGTGCCCCGCTCTCACTATTTCAATGTATTAATCTTAATGTATATCTTAAGGAAGAAGATTTCGTAGGTCTTAAAAGAAATTAAAAATAAAATTCAACACGGGCGAAGCCGTGACGGGCAACAGCTAGTTTATTTATATACAATACAAATGTTAGTTTAGTTTTAAATCAATTACATCCAACAAATTCCAATATTGTGAATACCTGTAATCACAAAAACCTAAATGTTGAAGGTTTTTTATTATTTTAGATGAGATTTTGCTGTACATTTTGTACAGAAATATTTGTTCATTTCCCCTAGTGCTTTTTCTTCATACAAGAACCTAGATTTATTGTCTAAGGAGGCCTAGGAAAAAACAATTAATTATTTTTAAAGTTTTCGTAAGTCATTATTTGACTAAACCATTGTTAATATCAACAACTCTTTATCTAAGTTTTTTTTTCATTTTTTTATTGGTCAATTTACTAGGCCAACAAATTTTTTTATCATTTCAACTATGCAACTATGGTTTTATTCTTATCCAAGCAAACATTTGAGCACTTTTTATATTTTAGTTCTTGAATTTTTTGTATCAGTTCTGGCAATTCTGTTGGTAATAAATGGATTTATTTATTTACGACATTTAAGTTAATGTGGGCTTTTGCATCGATTTGGAAGTTTTTTTAGAAATTTTTTAAATTTATTTGCTTAAGTGAGGTTAATTTTTTAATGAATTAAGGGAGACTATGGAGGGAAATATAAAATATAGCCGTAAGCTACTTAACTTTTTATCAGTATTGATTGTGAGTAAATTGAAATAGCTGGTTCCGTTATTTTCGGGGCAGTCCAGTACTTCGGTGGTACTATCCTGTGTCAGACTTTAGATTTATTTATTGATTGTCAAGTTTTTCTCAATTTTTATACATTATTTCCTTTTTCAGCGCCAAATAACCAAGATGCGTGATCCCACAACTTTTTAACACATACGTTTTGTTTTAACCGTTTCAATACACCTCAGGATACATTTATAGCATATTTGAACATTTTTAATGGATGAGTTCTTTTTAAGTGAACAAACAATTCATCTTTCAAAAATGAACCCTTAAACACACCTAAATAAAACTGAATGATAATTCTATATTTTTTGTACTTTTTTCATCGCACCAAGTGCTTAGGTGCGTGTTGACGTAAGGCCCCTAGACAATTCTTTTACGATTCTTAAAATATAAAAAAATGTACATATACATTCAAGATACACTCAAAGTCTGTTACACTGTGATAATAATTATTTTAATGTTTTTTTTTTTTTACTTGTAATCACAGAGTAAGGAACCTTTACAGAGTGCTCGCTGCGCTGCGTTTTCGCGTCAGTCATGACGCGCCTCGTAGTGGCGCTACTGACGCGGTGACGCAAAATGGCGCCGACTGACGCGGAGTTGCCAATTCGGACACCGCACCGCTCTGCGCTGTGCCTCGCGTCACTGCGCCGGGCCACCCCAATTCAATTCAATTCATCTTTATTCATGAAATATACATCTAGTATACAATTGAATAGTGTCATTAAAATATTCATTTACTGCTATAATAAGTCTAAGGATCTTTACAAATATTCTGAAAATTGTATTACTAAAAAGTTCATTAAAATATTAGGTAATGGACATTTTACAATGGTTTTGACTTGATAAAAATTTCACATTCAAAATAAAAAATTCAGAGGAGGTGGAAAGTACTCTTCTATAGAGTATAAGGCCTTATCTATCAGAAACTCTTTCAGCGCAGTATTAAACTTTTTTATGTTTGTGATTTTTTGTATATTGTTTGGTAGATGTTTCAGAAATTTCATTCCTATATAAGTTGGTTTTTTCTCATAAAATTTTAGCTTATGGCATTTGTTATTTATATATTTTTTGTGCCTTGTATTATAAGCATGGGAATTTTCATTTGAGTTAAGAATTGTTTCATTGTGTTTCACTGTAAGAATTGTATCATAAACATATTGGCCATATACTGTTAATATTCTAAGACTTTTAAAGTGTTCCTTTACTGATTCATCAAACTTTAATTTCCGTATGATTCTTATGGCTCTTTTTTGTTTTTTGAGAACATTATCCATATTATTTTTTGTTGTTGCACCATAAAGACATATACCAAAAGAAATATGAGAATGAACATTTGCAAAATAAATGGTTCTCAGTGTGCTTTCATTGCAAAAGAAAGACATTCTATAGAGAGAATAAATTCCAGAGCTTACTTTTGATAAGACCTTATCAATATGAGAGTCCCAACTTAAGTGTTGGTCCAGGATTAACCCTAAGAATTCCGTCCTAGTCCTGTTCTCAATCTCTTGTGAATCAATAATAACTTTTGGTTTGGTCAAATTTTTATTTTGGTGCGTTTTAAATCTAATAACGTTAGTTTCTTTAATATTTAATTCTAAATTGTTTTTTACCAAGAAATCTCCTATATTTTCCAATTGAATAAAACTCAATATCTCAACCTGTTCTTTACATCTTGCTGATACTTTAAGATTTGCATCATCTGCATAAAGACAGAGATTACTTTGTGGCATATACATTAAGGAATTTGAAATATCGTTAATGTAACACAAGAAAAGAAGAGGGCCCAAGATTGAACCCTGAGGGACACCCACTTTAATAGTATTACACTCGGAGGAAATTTTTGAAACACGCTGATTTTTCCATATGTGTGTTATTTCAACAAACTGGAGTCGGTTGTCTAGATATGATTCGAACCACTTTACAGCGGTTTTTGATAAATTTAATGATTTTAATTTTTTAATTAAGAGAGGGTGGTTAACACTATCAAAGGCTTTAGATAAGTCCATAAAGATTCCTGTGGTATACGTGATCAAGGTATAGGTCTACCTTTATCAACTGAATCAATGATAGATTCAATAAAGGAAATTGCAGCTGTTATTACAGACTTGCCGGGCCTAAAACCATGTTGAAAGTTATTTAGTTTATTGTTGTTTTCAAGATATTCAGCTAGTTGTGTTTGAGCTATTTTTTCATAGATTTTTGAAAACACAGGTAGAAGAGAGATGGGGCGATAGTTAGATAATGTTTTATCATCATTTTTCTTATGGATGGGAACAACTTTTGAAATTTTTAACTGTTTTGGAAATATTCCTGATATAAAAGAAGAGTTGATAAGATGACATAGAATTGGGCTTAGCTGATGTTTGGCATGTTTAATTATTTTAAGTGGGATATCATCGTAACCAGTGGAATTTTTGTTTTTCAATGAACTTATTACTTTTTCCACCTCCTCCACACTGACACAATTAAATGTAAATTTTGCCATTATATTAAAACTTTGCTTTTGACAATTCTCAGGTGGATCTATGATCTGAGTGCTAAATACTTCTGAACTGTTTTCCTTAATGCTATTAATAAAATAATCGTTAAACTTATTTGATATGGTTTTGGGATCAGTTATCACATTACTTATTATCTTTAAAGATATGTTTTTTACATGATTTGATTTTTTATCACTAACCTCCGAATTTACAATATTCCAAACTGCCTTTTGTATATTTTCAGACTTTTTAATCTTTTCATCAAAGTATTTTATTTTGGCTTGGGTAAGGTTTGTTTTTAAATCATGTTTCTTTTGTTTTAAAAGATCATGCAAGGGAGGGGAATTTTTATAACGCGCATCTTTAGCCAACTTTAACAATTGTTTTTTTTTTTTCATTTTTTAAGTTTTCTGTTAGCCAATTATTTTTTTTCTTCCTTTCAGTTATGATAGTTTTAGGAAACGATTCATTAAAATAAAAAGAGAATGTATTAAAAAAATCATCATATTTTTTATCAACTGTGGCCATGTATACACTTTCCCAGGACTCACTTTCAATTAGTTTCATAAAATAATTTATATTTTGACTTGAGAATTTACGCACTTCACGTTTCAGTGGTTTTTCATTATTTGTCTTAAGGTCTACGCAATTTAAATGTAATCGATATATACTAAGGTCCAACCTTAACCTTAACAACCTTAACAACCAACCTTAACATCGATATATACTAAGGTATATATTAAGGTCCAACCATCGATATATACTACTAGTATATATCGATGGCCCCAACACGAGCACCGGGCCGTCCGACCACCTTTACTTTACTCCCAATTCCCGAGCGCGATTATTTGGCCAAGTTGCAATGGTGGTCAGTTGTACAATGTTAGATAATTGACATTAACTAGCAGACTAAAACTGAAATGCCAGCTGTCGCACTTTAATTAATATTTTGAGTTACTTGCAATAGTTGAATGTAATCATATAACGAAAGCTTCATTTAAAATTTACATATCAACGTAATGGACAGAAATATTTCAGTTTAGGCTTGAGAATATTGCAAAATTTTTAAAATCTTTTATTTTATAATCACAATACGCACCTTCAGTATTGAGAATTCCTTCATATTTATTTGAAAATAAGCTCATATTAACTATAAAGAAATTTGTGCACTAACAATAAAAATCAGCTATCATTTTAACAATATATTTAATCCGTACCGATTTAAATTACACAAGTAAATACAAATAATGTTAGCCTATATACAATTATCCAGGGTGTTTCAGAACTCCCTGACAATAGTTTAGGGCATTGTTCCTATATTAGAAACATATCTAAATATCATATTCAAATCGTCCGGAAGTCTTAATTTACTCACACAGCCGCCATTTTATTCAAATAATCCATCTTCTTATTTCTATAAGGGTTTCTATCACATATGATTATAATACACAATAAGTACCGGTATAGGTCTACTAAAAAGCGCTACACAATATACGCAATATCTATACTTGGCATCCAGCTTAGTGGGCTACCATTGTTACAATTTACTACAGTAGTACAACAATGGTGGCAGGTCCGTTCTTTGTGTCATCGGATAGGGAATTAAATTGTCTAAATTGTTTATAAGTTGAAAAATTTTGTTTTTATTTCAAGTTTTTTTTTTTTCGAAATTGAAGTTTAAAAATTTTAAACGGCCGCCATTTTTAAATTTAAAATCGTATCACGTTGATATATTTTTTTAATTTAATCTTTACTATTTCAAGTTACATGCCAAGTTTTAAAGCGATTGGTTGCAAAACGTCTGAGATATCAAATGTTTTGTAAAAAATAAAAAATGGCGGATATCTAGGTAACTATGCATTTTAGGATATACCTTCATATGAACCTTTTAGCGAATTTCCCTATAGGGAATACGCTATTACGGTAGTAGCCATGAGAAGACCTAAGACCGGGACCACTTTATGTTTTCATTTTGAGGTCCCCATAATCCAAAAACACCATTCGTTCTTTTTCATATACTGTATATGTATACAGGATGTCACAAAAAAGTGTCATTGGCTATACAGGACCTGATTCTACATGCAAAAATAAGTCAAAAATGAAAAATAAATTTTTTTTAATTTCGGCTAAGTTTAGCCGTAATCCGCCATTTTGTTTTTTAGACATAATAATTTTTATCTCCGTGACTGTTCGTTGTATTAAGTTCATATTTGACATAAACTTTTATGACAGCAATGTCCATTTTCAGTAAAAAAAATATTTTTGTCCGATGTGTATTTTCAATATGGCGACCATTTTAAATTTTTAAACTCAAATATCTCAAAACCGGTATATTTTATCAAAATTTTACAAGAGACAAAAAAGTTGACAAATAAATTACCTAATAAATGACAAATAAATAGTTAGCAAAATTAGGAAACTGATTATTAAAAGTTAAGCACACTATATGTATTGTATCTATTTTTTTTTGTGAGTCGTCTGATAATGTTACAGAGATGATGTCCTTGCAAGCGAACGGCCTCACGAACTAAATTAAAAAAATATTGGCACCTATATGTGTATTAATTTTAAATTTTTATACCCATCGATTGTGGACTATACAAGCGGAATAAATGGCATATCGAATTTTGCGTTGTTTATATCTTGGTTTAAATATCAAAATTAAATTGGTTTATTTGATTAAATTAATTTGTTTATAGTTTTCTCGCCGTATTATCAAATACCCCCGTCGCAGCAAACCTGCGTACTTAGCGAATTTTCAAAGGAAATTGAGATTTTGTATTTTCCCCATAAACACCATAGAAATGCGTATGTAGGTTTGTTGCCATGGGATGTTGTTATCAAATGTTAGTTGTTAGGAAGTATAATGGTTAGTTAAGGTAAATATATAATTGTATCAATATTCGGCACTTTTAATTATTCCCATAAACCCCATGGGGGTGAGTATGTAGGTTTGCCGAAATATGGGTGTTAGCAAATATCAGTTAAACCCTACCTATTGAATGTACATTACAAATTCTATCAATTTATGCCAATAAATAAGCGAGATACAGGGTTTAGTTGATTTCCCATAAGATTAACATGAGAAACCAATTTTTGGCTTTTCTTCGTAACCCGTTCAAGCCAAGTTAAAATTTCAAAATACTAAATTGTTTTTTTTTTTTTTTAAAGCTCTTTCAAATGGTTTCAGTTAAAATTGTTGAATTTTGAAAATGGAGGTCCAAAAATGCAAAATAACCCCATTTTTACCCCTTTGAAAGCCGTGAATATTTTAGACTTTAAGGCACGTATCAGCGTTATTATTATTTCAACAAAGAATATTATATATATAATCTATGCAAAATTTTAAGGGCTACAATTCTTGTAAGGACTAAAAATATCATAACTGTGATATTAACGCCGTAAATTAAAAAATAAATAAATAAATAAATAATTAACTTCCCAAACTTTTGGCGAAATATTAAATTTAAGTGCACATATTGAACTTTAAAATATTATTTATACCAATAAATATGGTATTTCCTTGTACAAAATGTAATTGTGAACAATATAAACGTTTTTGGGTGAATCTAAGTGGTGTGGGCTTTATGAAAATCCCATTTTAGTAAACCTTACACTGTTATCAACTTTTTCCGCCATTTTCCAAAATGGCGGATGTTCCTGTTGTGGGAAAAGTTGGGAATTTTTACCAAATGATCAGGGACACATACCAAACTCATTCCACTAGGTCTCACCCGGCCAATTTTGTCTAAGTCAAGGCCATATTTTGGCTAAATGGTCCGGACAATCAAAGTATATCATGGTACGGGAATGTCTATATTTTATTCAATGTCAAAAAAACACACAACTAAAAGCTTGTAAAGGACTGAGGGAAGATTGGTACTAATATAAAACGTAAGCATATAGAACCTGACGGCAAGTGAGGGTAGTGAACGAGATCATCTGAAGGGCAAGTGGTATTTATAAAAAATAACATATATCATTATTATGTAATACGAATTGTTCAAATAACAGAACGCGTACATAAAATACCAGTTGTTAAATACTAGCAATTTTGTACGTGGGGGTACTTTTCCGGGAGTAGAATTCCGGCGGAAGTATTCCGGGGGTAGAAGTCCGGCTGGTGTTTGGTTTGCCATAATGTTAATTTAGAGCAATCAAATTAAATAATAATGTATTTATAAAACTGGGAATACTTTTCCGGCAGCGAGCAAAACTCCATGCCACTTTAAGCTTCACCCTTCGTGACGTCAAAATGACGTAGCGTTTTTTCATGGGCGTACTTTTCCTGGGGTAGAATTCCGCTACCCCCATTTTGCATTATGATTAATGCAAATTTAGGCAAATATAATAGGAAAATTGCGATAACTTTGTTATTTGTAGTAAAATCTTTATAATCTTGGTATCATTGTTTAGAGAACTTAATTTGTTAACTTTTTTGTCTCCTATAAAATTTTGATAAAATGTGTCGTTATTGTGAAATTTTAGTTTAACATTTTAAAATGGTTGCCATTTTAAAAATACACATCGGAAAATAATTTTTTTTTCTGAAAACTAACATTTTTGTGGTAAAGGTCTATGCCAAGTCTGAAATAAATCCATCAATCCGTTACGGAAATCCTATACTATAATACGAGCAATGTCTGGAGGGATGTGTGTTCCACGATCTCGAAAATCTTGCGGTTAGATTTTGCTTAAACTTTGCATTTAAGAGTGTTTTGGCCCAAAAATAAGTTTAGAAACATCCTCAATCCCAGGAAAAATCGAATTTGGTCTAATTTTAAGTTTAAAATCGTAATTTTTAACATTGGTCTTATGGGTTGCTATTTTGGTAACGAAATCCTATACTCTTATACGAGCAATGTTTGCTTGTTTGCTTGTTTGCTTGCTTGCACAATTATCTCAAAAACGGCTCCGACGATTTCCTTCAAATTTTGGAATATGGGGGTTTTGGCCACCAGAAATCGATTGGAGCTGGTCCCATAGCTGGGAAAAATCCGGTTTTCGCGCTAGAGCCCTTCAAAGATCCCATGTTATCCTTATGGAAATTTTTTAACTGAACAAAAATCAGCTGATAACTGTAGATAAAATAAACCAATGTGTTACATCTTTAACCTGTGGTTTTAGGAAAATCATACCAATGTGCAGCAAACCTTCCGCCTGGCGAGTGAGCGGAGCGAACGAGCTTTGTGTGAGAAACGAAAGTAATAATTTTACCGAGCTTAAGCTCGGTCCCCCTGGTACTAACAAATTAAAGTAAACAAAAATAAAGGAACGTTAATTTTAAGCATTTTTTTAACAGCTGTTATCTGTGAAGAGTCTCTGGTGTAGATTAATTAGCTTGATTATATAACAAAAGTGAATTAAAATCAACGAGCAAGGCTCCGTTAACCTGGTACTAAAAATTATTACGCGTAAAAAAACAAAATGGTGGCTAGCCGCTAAACGAAGGATTTTAGGACATATGTTTAAATGACCTTTTTTGTTTATTTTCATGTGTAGAATCACCTCCCAAAATTTCTGCTCTTCGTTGTGAATCGCCCTGTATGTATGTATATTTTCTTTTTCAGCACAAACTGTAGAATACAATGATGTAAAAACATTGTTTTTTTACCAAAGCATTTGGGTATAATAGCAAAAAGTTTGTTAATCTTCAATTAGGCAAATGAAATTTTTTTAAAGCAAGCCACAATAAAGCTAAAAAAAATCCTACACATTTTATTTAAATGTGAAAATGGAGACAATTTATTTCCCTACATGGAAATGTCAACCCATTTGAATTACTTTAAAAAATTTAAAAGTTATACCTTTTTTCCTAAAACCTTAAACTTTCTCTGAAAAATGCAGTTTTTTTACTCGACATATCAAAAAATATAAACATGTCCCAGATTAAACAATCATAATACTTTCGAAACGTAAATTACATTTTATTTCATAAAATATATATGTTTTTATAGTTTTCTTCTAAATTCACTGAGCTATCAACGTCAGAAAATGAAACTTAAAGGTTTGCTAATGAGAACATAATCTTTTGACCATTTTAAAAAATGCATGAAATTTGAATTAGGTATCCTATAAAATTTCCAAGATATACAAATTGTTGGAATTTTATTGTAGTTTTCAAAAATATAACTATAGCAGAAAATATACACCAAAAAATTTACAAGTGAATATTTGATAAAGCGTACTGATTTCACGGACCCCACGACAAGGGCATCATAGGCCTCGGCACTTTTTCACAATAAAATGTTTACTATTTTGGCGTCTTGTACCAATACAGTACGTAAATAGTATCAGTATTTATAACAGAAACCCCCAAACACTTGCTTTACAATAAAATAAAACTTTCAAAATAACCTAAATTGTAACTCACAACAGTAACAAAGTGAAAAGGCCGATGGGATGGGCTTTAATTTTCCAGATAGAGAGTTAAAAAGGTTGGTATAAAGTCTATTTATTTTATTAAATTGTTGCAAAATATTTAATTTTGTGTTTATTTTATATTTTGAGATAGAATGTTTTAAGAAGTACAAAAAACATTAATGTTTTTATTGATTACAGCTGTAATACTGTGCACTAAATAAGAAAATTTAAAGATTCAAAGAATTTGTAAAAATTAATGCACGAGAACCAGTGCAACCGCTTCAACGGTCATACGACGACGGCGCAGCGGAGCCAGCGAGCTGACATGATGTGGCTGTGCGCGTGCGTGACGGGCGATGCAGAGTGGCAACACTGGATCGTGGCGGGGACGGGAAATGCCGAATCCAGCACGCTCGAGACTGCCGCGCCAGCTAGCGGCATTATCGTGGAACTAAGGGCGAGCACTCTGTGAAGCTTCTATACTCTGTGCTTGTAATCTTCAAAGATATTTTCTTATTAGTGCTATGTATCCCACCCAAATCAACACTAAGGTTTTATGAATCGTAAACTTTGAGCTCTGGCATTCAAATTATAACGTCATTAGATATATGGATGACTAAACGACAACTCTGATTTGGGCTTTAACTACTCAGGGGCAATCTCTAGAGGGACATGGGGGCGGAGCCCCCATCGAGCCGTAGGCGAGTTTAAGTTATATACCCTAAATGCAATTAGGACTTGAGGAAACATCTCTTTTGTAACTCTATATAATTTATAGCCAACATTCAACACCCATGAAATCCCTGACTAGCTTAAACTAATAATGATTTGTTTCCTTATTTTGTCTAATCGATAGCAGGTCCAAACGCTTTCACTTCCGGTGTCATACACTTTCGTCCAGGACAGTTCATTTGGATTGGTTTTAGAAGGTCAATACAGTATGATATAGGCTGACGTTGAATTGAATGAAACAGTAGATAAGAAAACGTTTCCGGCGAAACATAGCCGGTTATGTTGAGATAAAAAATGGCCGGTTATGTTGTTTTTGTGCCCGGGTAGGCCGGTTAAAACGGAGACCAGTTAAGGGGACGGTTAGGGAGTCTACTGTAAATTCAGGTTGACAACCAAAATTGTTGACAAAAGTTGACAACCAGTGTAGTGTAGGCAAGTTTTTGTATCATACATTTCTACCAACCTTTGATCAAGAAAAATATGATTATTCGTTTAATTGTATTAGGTATTTCACATGTAAAAATATAAACAATTTTTAGTCACAGAATAATTTTATACTGAATTTGATTTAACTATATAACATAAACATTATTTAGTTTAACCATAAGTGACAGCTGCAGAATTTTACTGTAATCATTTAAATCAAATTTGGTAAAAAAATTTTTATAAATCGAGCGTTGTGCTATGTAGCCTATTGAATCCATTCTGAATTTTAATTATACAGTAAATAAACCATTTTACATATTTCAAATGGAGGTGAGTCTCTTGTCACACACACACACACTTCAGACGGCGCCAGTTTCATGACTGGGCGGCTGGGTTTACAAGTTAACGTGAGGCAAAACAGCCAATCGAAGTAATCTGCTTTTTCATCTCCTACCCCACCGGCCGTACATAAAAATGACCCTGCCTGGAGTGATGCGTCATTAACCTAAAGTAAGAAAATTTTCAATCTATCATTTATAATATTAAAGGTACGCGCACACTACAGCGGCATGGACGGACGGACGAACGGTACGGGAATTAAAAAAAAGTCTTTAACATTGAATCTTATAAAAGTGCGCGCACTAGGGCGGTACGGAAGATAAAAACCGGGGTTAATGGTTGTGGCGACATACGTTAAACAGGAATCTAGTGTATCAACCTTCCAAGTTGTTAGAACATAAAATTTATCCTTGCACTAAATTTACCAGTAACAAAGAACATAAAAATGTCACACAGTAACTTACTTGACAAACTCCTTCATCAGTGTATTCAGCTGTTCCACTGTGAGGTTAGGATCACTAAACCGTTTTCTAAGTGTTTCTGAAGGAATCTTGGTCAAATGGCCACAAGAACTGGATAAGTTGACGACACGGGCATTTGGTCTGAGTAAAGGAAATAAAGCTTCACAAACACCCAGCAGCTCAAAGTAGTTCACTCTGACAGTCACTTCTGCTTGTTCGCTGAACGGTTCTGTTGCATTATGCTGGAAAAAAGACAGAGTAAGGCTTGTATGGTTAAACAATGGTGTGTGTGGAATCTGGGTTAAATTTTAATAGACCTTTGTGTCCTTTAAATTCCAAATCCATACATATTTAATACACGACACATTTTTTTTGTACAAGGAACTCCTCCTACAGTTTTCAACCAATTTTGATGATTTTAGTGTCATTGCATAGGGCTCAGCGAGAAGTTGATTCTAAATTGGTAAATATATCCTTATATCCTTATATAAGGACTTAGAAGCCCTTAAAGCTCTAAATTTTCCCATTTGATTAACATTGATGAGGGAATTTAAAAGATTTTGAAGTTAACAGCTGTAACGTGTGAACACAGTATTTACTAGGGATGGTCGGGTCCCGAAATTTCGGGAAAATTTTCGGGAAATTTTCGTCCCGATCATCGGGCGGGATTTTTTTTATACTCGGGAATTTATCGGGACGGGAGCTGCCGAACGGCGGCCGGCGATCGCGGCCGACGATCTCGCTAACGAGAACGGCGATCGCGGCCGACGATCTCTGTACCGATTACGACTGTCGCGGCCTACGATCTCGATAACGAGGACGGCGATCGCTGCCGACGATCTCGCTAACGAGAACGGCGATCGCGGCCGACGATCTCTCTAACGAAGACGGCTGTCGCGGCCTACGATCTCGCTAACGAGGACGGCTATCGCGGGCGACGATCTCGCTAACGAGGACGGCTATCGCGGCGACGATCTCGCTAAAGAGGACGGCGATCGCGGCCGACAATCTCGCTAACGAGGACAGCGATCGCGGCCGACAATCTCGCTAACGAGGACGGCGATCGCGGCCGACAATCTCGCTAACGAGGACGGCGATCGCGGCCGACAATATCGCTAACGAGGAAAACATGGCTTAGCTATAGCTTATACTTATTAGATTTTAGGGTTTATAGCTTTAAATTTACATTTTTATAATTTTTTCCATCAAAAACTCCTTAATTTTTTTTTCTGAAGTAGCAAAAAATAGTTAATTATACAATGATACAATGATTTTATTGGGCCAATCAACAATACAAATTGTTACAGGCTAAGTCTGCATAGTTTAACAAATACAGGAAAAACCAAGCAATCAATGTCTTAACATAAGAAAGGCTAAGTACAATTCCATGCAGTGCATAGAGTCAAATCACACATCAAAACAATGCACGCATCGACATGCAGCAAACCATGCAGAAAAAAAAACCATGCAGTCAAAAATAATAATCAATCTCGTGCAAAACTAAACAGGTGCATCACTTACTCAACTAACTACTGCATTAAAAAATTCTTCACTTCTGTACATAGGATTTTGCACAAGCCAGTTAAGGATTGCATTTTTGAACCCTAGGCCATTCATGTTCCTTATGCGACTAGGCAGGTGATTATAAAATTTTATCCCTGAAACAGGAAAAGACCTAGCTCTTTTATCAGTTCTTGACCTAGGTATCACCAGCTTTGCACTAAACCTTGTGTCATGGTCATGTACAGTATTAGTTACAGTGAAATCATCAAGATTATTCTTAATACTAACAAGACATTGAAATATATACAAGTTGATTACAGTCAGAATCTTTTGCTCCTTAAACAGTGGCTTACAATGGTCTCTATATTTGGCATGGCATAATATTCTCATTGCTTTCTTCTGAAGTAGCAGGACTTTGTGAACATTGGGTGAGTGTCCCCACAGAATTAGGCCATAGGACACATGAGACTGGAAGAAAGCAAAGAAGGCCAACTTCAGAGTATTTGGGGGCAGTTGGTCCCTTAATCGCCTAAGAAGGTACAGTACTCTACTTAACTTAGTACACACTTAGTATACAGTTAAATGAATTCATGCTAAAATAATAACTATAATAACTATAAATAACAATAAAAGTATAATAGTTTATAATTTCTCAGTTCAATTTTCTTATTTATATTCTTCAAGTAAGAAACTGTCTCAGTAAAATCAATGAATATAAAAAAGAAATTGGCAAAATATTTCTTAGGGTTATAAATGGCATTGGCTTGTTGAACAACTTCTTTTCTGAGTGTTAATATTTATTCTAATTTCAATTTGTGGTTTTTGTTCTTTTTTATCTGAGCAGGCCTTATTTATTGTAATATAGTATTGTTTTCTTTACAATTTTTCAATTGTTTTAATCTATATTTTTTACGTGCCAGTACCGCACATAATGTTTATTTTTATTCTTCGTGCCAAACGTTTAATATTTCATTAAACAAAACTTGTATTAAATAAGACATGGGCAACATTTTTCTTTTATGTGTGTTTAGCGATTCAACTTAAATTTATTTAATAAAAATAAAATTTATACTTTCCCATGATCTTATTGCATCTTACAAATATCAAAACTATATATTTTAATTTTTTCAACAAAAGGACATTCATTGTAACTTATACAAAAACAAGTGGAATAAGTTGGAAGGAGAACTATTTGATATTTAACATTAATTTGTCTTTATACAACACTCAGATAAAAGTCAAAACGAATATTTCCCGATAGCGTTGAGAAGAGCAATCCCGTCCCGATCCCGTCCCGAAATTGGGTGGGAAAAAAAATTCCCGTCCCGTCCCGTCCCGAACTAAAAATCCATTCCCATCCATCCCTAGTATTTACATCAGTGAGAACATCTGTCTATTCATACCAAAGAGGTTACTATTTAAACCTTGGAGGTTGCAACGGTCAACGAAATGATTAAAAAGAGTAAACCGCAAAATTTAAATTGCTCGATATAGTGCAACAAGTACAGTTGAATTTTTTTGTCTAGAAGCGATCAATATTAGGAGGACTATCTTTGACGCTGAACTTCTTTTATTTGTAGCAAAATCATGTGTTTCTAAATGTCCAATTTCGAGGTTCAATCTAATAAAAAAGGCAATGTACGTTTGTTTATATATTTTGTTGATAAACAAAGACATTGCATGATTGACAGACAAGACACACGTGATTAAGCTACAAATAAAAGAAGTTCCGCGACAGAGATAGTCCTCCTAATCTTAACCGCTTCTAGGTAAAAAATTCAACTTTACACTAGTTTTCTTTACTCTAGTAAAGGTACAAGCTCACAACAAAGTAAACACAATTTGAATTATATCTTTAAGTTCTTGATCTTACCTTATAAGCAATTGCAGCATTGTTAACTAGAACATCAATTCCTCCGTGTTTCTTTTTCATAAACTCTGCAAATGCAGAAATACTTTTCTTGTCTTCAATATCCAACTGGTGGAATTCAGGTTTAAATCCAAGCTGAAAACATAAAATTTACTGAATTAATGATCTGTGCACATTTAATGAGAGATAATACAATAAAATACTACAAAGGCAATTTAAAATCAAAAGCAATTTAGAGTCATTTTATTGATCCTCTTCTGATGATTGGCTTGATTCAGCATTTCATCATCTATCTATATAGGCAAGCATGTTTCATTTCCTCCTTTTTTCTCAGCTTGTGTGCATCGTAGGAGCGATCTGTGCATACCGTTAGAAAGGTGGTGTGCTGTAGATGAGTAGAATCCCATTATAATTCACATCGGACCCCAGGGCTACGCCCTACAGGCTTTCAAAGTTTCAATGTTAATCTTATGGAAGAAGGGTTATTGACTGAATCATTTAGACAGCTGTTGTAGGACGAACAGATGTTTTAGTTATAGAATATTTTTAAACTAATCTTTTCCAGATCCACAAACATTTTGGTCGATTTTCGACCAATACGCTAAGGGTTTTTTTGTGTTAAGAACTCCTCCAACAATTTTCACCGATTTTCAAGTTTTTGGTGTCATTGGATAGGGCTTGGTCTGTAGTTGTTTCCGCTAAAAACTGATGAGAACAGGACTGGAAATAAAGACGCTATACACCATTGAAATCTCAAAATTTCCCATTAAAATAACATTGGGTTTGAATAAAGCATTTTTTTTTAATAATCAGCTGAAAATACATGTAGTTATTGGTGATTAGATAAAGAGAAAAAAAGAAAAAGATTAGATATTCACATTATTGGATTGGTCGGGTGCCATTGATTTAGAGTTAAAGTAACATTTGTACTTATTAAAATAAATGGCTCGATTTTGAGCTACACGTTTACTAGTACGGCTAAAAGCTTTATTTTTTCCATATAATAAAGTTATCATTAGTGTATCAAATGTCTCCCGCATTACAAGGTGGTCTTTATGGCACAAGTTATTATTTTTTGGCTGATTTTCATTTTTTTTCTTTGACATTTTTTATTAATTAAAGTTTGCCAAACAGATACCGGTAACAGATGTTCTGGCAGAAAATGTTCATTTTTAGAAATATTTTAAGCTGTAAGTAAAGCTATAGGTAGACCTGCTATATGTTCTGGTTATAAATAGGCTAAGCTAAGGTTAAGTATAAGTTTTAAGCAATACCGAAGGTATTGCTAGTACCTACATGCCTAAGGGTAGCCCTTGAAAGAGCGCTAAGTGAAGGAATACTCCTAGTCAGAAAGAGAATAAGAGAGAAAGCTTAAAAATATTGTTGGCCGTATGGCTTTCAGTGGGGGGAGCTCAATCTACTCAAAATTCTCGCTGCCTTAGAATCCTGCACTTCTTGTTTTTTAAGCAGCTCGCGGGACTAACGGCTTCACGTGCCTTTTGAACAACGACAGCGGCCAAATGATCATTGATATCCCAGAGCTCCACCGTTGAGCTAAGGCCACTGCCATCCACTAACCATACTAGAAATATTAAAAAGGGGCGTTACTTAACTCTTTCAAGAGTATGTACAAATGTTCCTGAATGTCCTAATCTCCTGTGCGTAGAGGAGTAGCCAATTATTTTTTCAAGTGGCCTAAAGGAGTTAAAAAGATTTGTTGTTTTTGCGCCAGTAAAGATCAGTATCAAAAGTCAATTTAGTGAAATATCATCAATGATTTAATTTTTTCATAATAGTCAATGTCAATGTTTCTATTCATTTTTCATATTGGAAATGTACAACACTACTACAAAAGACTAAAAATCACTGTAACAAATATTGTAAGTGTAATGACCGCCAATTAATGGCATAATATGATGCTAGTGCAACAAAAGTGGCGTTTCACAGTCACTATATCACTATTTTGAGGCAGGAACCTCACATAGTGGGTATTTTAACCTGAAAAAGAATGAGAGATGAGTGTAGGATGATTGTGGCGCAATCTTGCAGTCTTGTTACTGACTAAGGCCGACATTCTCCATAGAAAAGACTGTTAATTAATAGCCTAACAGCCAGTGGTAGGCCTATCAAGGGACCTACAGTTTAATGTGGAATCCGAACCACAATTTCGACTCATATATACGAATTAGTCTAATCATGAGGATGGTCTTTATGGATGAACTAGTAAACACTTGCTTGATAAGTACACTGTGAAAATGTTCAAAAATAAAATGTACAGTTGGCTGCTGGAAAATCCATTTTATAAAATAGAAGAATTTCTTTTACTTGAACACGTTTTTTTCTAATTAGGCCATTTAGATTTTTACAGAGGTTTTAAATAAAGTGTACTTAAGTAGGCCTATTTTTATCTATTTTTTATCTAGTTTTAAGTAATTTTCTGTGATATACTGAATGTTGACCTGGCCTATATGTTATGGCTAAAACTATGACAATGTCGATATTTGCACAAGTGAAATGACAATAAAGATGATTTGATTTGATTTGAGTATTCACTAGTGCGGACGTTAATCCCCAATAGGGAATTTCGCATCCACAAGCCATCGCTTATAACTATCCACAATTAGTGACCTCCGAGTAGCTGAATTACAGGACGACGCCACCATCAGTGCTAATAGGCAACGCCCTAACCTCTATTTGTGGATGCGTCCTAACTCTTCTCATAATAATTCAATGAATTAAAACCTATCCATAATATTAATATAGTTATTTTTTATCTTCAACTTGTTACAGAGTGTTCTTATCTCATTTGTATTAGGCCTAAATACTTGCTAAAAATTTAAATACCCGAGAACATTCCAGAACATCTTTACTATGAAATGAATTTATTCCACAAAACAGAATCGAACATTTTTACATCATATCTAAAATAACTTGTTAACACACAAGAGTATTTGGAATTTGAACTCCACATGGGCAGAAAGCCTGTGGGTGAAGTTCGAGTCCATCAGTCCAACCAAAAAGAAAGTCACAGAACACATATTCACTTTTCTGTTTGACAATAATAGAATAGAATATGTCTATAAAAATAATGAAAAGGTAAGACAAAAATGTTTTTACAGAAATACAAATAAACAAATTTATGCGCAGATACTACATGAAAGCGCTGTTTAGTTGTACCACTTGAGACCTGGCCCTATCACTCAAGACTCTCAAGTTGCCATTCATTCGAACTACACACACACACACACACACACACATGCGCGCGCGCAAGCGCGCGCGGGGACCCGACTTGCAGATGGACCGACACACACTCCACGCATACAACACAATCGCACTCCATTCCAACTTTCATCCTCTCTTGACGTCGGTATATGGTGAAAAGAAATAATTTTTAATTCGATCAGGTCCGGTCTCTAGAAGCCATTTGTTAACAATTTTTTAATATGTGCGGATGAAGCATGGAGGGGGGAATTTTATAGAATTGGGAAGGAGAGGGAATATAATATTTGTCATATAGTAAGAAGAAGTAGAATTAATTGTTTTAGTTAGTATGGGGGCAATTATTCCACTATTTACAGATGTTCTTTAAAAGTATGCATGATGTATTGGCTGAAAAATTGAATGTCGGTTTCTTTGAAAATACAGAATCAAGGTTTTTGTGTATAATTTCATTTCATTTTCATTTCATTTCATAATATCTTTATTCACAAAAGTACAAGTGTACAAGAATGGCGTCAAAGTACAATACAAAATTGCAATAATTGCACTATGAATAAAACATAGTTGGCTAGTATAGATAAAACAAATAAAAATCCTTATATTATTACAGAATTATAAAACGTTTATTATTTATTTATTTATTTTTTTTTTTACTGAAAAACAATAAAAAGTGGAGTGAAAGAGAGATAAAAAGTTGTTAGGCCTATCTACCCTATGTATTATTAAAGAATTCCTCCAATGAGTATAAAGCTTTTGTAATCAGAAATCGTTTAAGTTTCTTTTTGAAAATTTTTAAGTTGTCTATTTCCTTCAATTCTACTGGCAAATAATTAAAAAATTTTATTCCTGCATAAATTGTTTTTTTCTTAAATAATTCCAACCGATGCCTGTCAAAAGCCAGAAGATTGTTATTTCTAGTATTATAATTATGTGAGGTCCCTAATACTGGCAGTTGTTCCAGATTTATTTTAACGTGCAATATTAGTTGATAAATGTATAGCCCATGGACAGTTAAAAATCCCAGAGACTGAAAATGATCTTTCACGGAATCCAAGTAGCCTAATCTCAATATTATCCTAATAGCTTTTTTTTTGCAAAAATAGAATTTGATTTAAATTGTTTGCAGAAGTTGCACCATATAAACATAAGCCAAAGGCTATATGTGATTCTATGAAAGCAAAGTAAATTTGTTTTAGTGTTTCAATGCTAGTTAGTTTGGGAGATGGTAAAGACTTTGAAATCATTGAATAAAAGATGTGACTATTTTTTTACAGTTTGATTCTAGACGTTCCAGAATGTCCATGGGCTACTCATTTTCCGTAAACGTCAAAGGGGTAACTGGGTCACAAAGGGTTTACTGTAGGTCCCTATCTTTATTCCAAAATAAGAAATGGATATACTATCACTACGGCTAGTTTACAGCTACTATCACTATTTTTACTAGTTTTTTTACTACCACTATTTTTACTATGCAATATATGTCTTAAGAGGAAAGGTATCTTAAAGTCATTGTGTCCTTATAGTAGCAAAAAAAAATATTAATTTGGTGAGTTGTTCTTATCCTAGGAGTATGTAATGATAACAAAATAGGGATGCAGGTAAAATATCAAACCTTGTTGAGTTTGGCCACCGCTTCCTGGCCTCTGTTCACATCTCTTGCTGTCAAGTAGACTACACCAGGGAACTTTTCACACAATCCTTTAACTATACCAAACCCTATACCCTTATTACCTCCTGTTACCTGAAATAAAAATGTGAATTATTAAAGTTAATAGTTAATTGGTAAAATACACCCGTTGCAACAGACCTGCGCACTAGCGAATTTAAATTTCTAAGCGGAAATGTGGTTATTTAATTATTTTCCCATAAACACAATGGGGGTGAGTATGAATGTTTGTCGCCATGTGGGTTTAGTAAGCAAACATAAGTAAACCCCTACCTAGTGAATGTACATACCAAATTTTATCGTTCTGTTTTTTTTTTTTTTTTCATTTTCCCCAAAAACACCATGGGGGTATGTAGGCCTACGTTTGCCGCCATACAGGTTTTGTAAGAAGATAAAAACTCTAATTAGAGAATGTCAGGGAGTCCAGGGGTTTCAGAAAAAAAGTAGGAAAAGTAGAACATATTTGCTTAAAAGAGCCCTTTGAAAATGTGACAAATACACTTTACATATGATAGCCCTCAATCCATAAATCTAGGCCGCAATAAAATGAAATTAAAACAAAAACACAGACCAAACAAATAACTAGGCCAAAATCTTTCTGAAAACGTGTACTAGACACATAGGCGCCTAGTGCGAGCTTCCACAATAAATTGCACAAACATAAATTTTTTTAGTGAAAACAAATTGGTATTGAACTGTGTTTTTATAAAGAAGCTTGCACTTGTTAAGGCATAATATGGTAGGGGTTTATTCGTTTGTTCCCATGGTTATATTAAACATGATATAAAATCTTGCCCCCCCCCCCACAATCAAAATGTTGAAATTTTACACATGAGTAGATATCCCATCGTGAACAAAATGGAATAGAGGCCTCCATCTTTTTATTTATTTATTTATACACGGAATTTGCCATTTTCAATTATCATATAAAACAAATAATATTACAAGAAATGTAAGATTCTATTATAAATTATAAATCTCCAAGACCAACTGCAACAAGACTTTAACTATTCTAATATGATAAATTAACAAATAAATAATCAAAACAACTATCTAGCCTGAAGTAATACCAGAACATAACAAGTAATAAAACTACGAACGAAATAACAAAATAAATAATCAACAAGAATATGGGAATTAGATATAGAACAAGCATAACAGACTTATGTGCCCTGCAGAATCAATCTTAAGGCTGGCACAGCGCCATAAAGTCAGTTTTTTGTTACGGCTAAAATTTTGTCATTGGGCCTGATCAACTACTCATCCAAGTTTACAGCGGGCTGCGGCGGTTAGGTTATTTCTGTTATAAATAAAATAAATAAATAAATAAAAAGGTCTTTATTTAGCAAGCGCTTCTCAGACAATATGGCAGTTTTTCAGAATAACTCTTGTCTACAATGAATTTGATTACAATAAAAAAAACTATAAATACTAACTTAACTAAAAGTAAATAATAGCTCACATTTACTGATTTAAAAATTCTTTCAGCTTTGATTTAAAACTAAATATTGTCCTTGCCTGTTTAATATGGCTGGGGAGAGCATTATACAAAACTGGGCCAAAATAGGAAAATGCTTTCCTACCCAATTCGTGATTGACTCTTGGGAAGTGCAGCAACTCATTGTGTCTCGTTGTGCGCCCAGAGACGTCCCGCCGAGCTAGCAGTCTCTCGCTAAGGTACGCAGGCTGTTTGTTCTTTAGAGTTTTGTATATTAATGAGCAGGTAAAAAGGTTACATATTTTACCTACTGTCATTCTCTGCGCAGCTTCTCTGTAAGGTGTTATATGATCTGATCTTTTTGTACCATACACAAATCTCAGAGCCGAATTTTGCATTTTTTTCTATTTGTTAAGATCGCCTTTAGAAATACTATTACCATATGCTGCGAAGCAATACTCAAAGGCTGATAGTACTAAGGCCCTAACAAGCTTTAACTTGGCCTCCTCATGTAAAATGTCTTTCAACCTATAGAGTCCTCGTAAGCGGCCCAAGGCTTGCTGACACTTCAAGTTTACGTGGTGAGAGAGTGTCAGGTCTTCGTCCAAGACCACACCAAGTGTCTTCACCTTATTGAGGACCTGAAGGCTAAATACCATCAATTTCTATGCAACCACTTTTGCCTGACTTCATTTCACATAGGATGCTTTGAGGTGCTACATGCAGGACTTCACACTTGTTTGCGTTTAATTTCAGGCCATGGTTTGCTGACCAGACTGAAACAGCTTTCAGTTGGTCGTTAATGATGTCAAAAGCCTTAATGTAGGATGGTTTCTCATATGTAAAATGGATCTGACAGTCGTCTGCATATAAGTGTAACTTGGAATTCGTTATAACCTTTGTTATATCTGCAGCGTAAATATTATAAAATATTGGCCCCAAGCAGGAACCCTGTGGAATACCCCTATCTTTTGCCATCGGTTCTGAAAATTGGGTTTTTATTTTAGTTACTTGAGTCCTGTTTCCAATATATGATCTTATCCAATTCAGTGTGCTACTGTCAAATCCATAATAATTGAGTTTCGCCAATAATAATTCATGAGATATTGAATCGAACGCTTGAGAATAGTCAAGAATAACTAACGAACTGCATCGATTCTTATCTTTTGCTTCAAAAATATCACTAAAAAGGTTTAAAAGAGCAGTGCAAGTACTAAAATTGTTTCGAAAGCCTGACTGCTGCTTTGGCAGAACATTTTCTTTTTCTATAAATTCAGTTATCTGCTTAACAACAAGTTTTTCCACAACTTTAGATAATGCCGGCAATATGGATATAGGCCTTAAGTGTTCAACATTAGACGGGTTTTTAATTTTTGGCAAGGGCATCACTACACTTCGTTTCCAAGCATCGGGAAAACATTCACTTTTGAATGATTGATTTATTAAATGAGTAATTGCTGACAGGCAGTAGGGGCTCATAGACTTTATCATAAAAATATCAATGTTATCACAGCCAATTGCTCTTGATCTTATGCTGTTCAATGCTGACTTGACCTCTACTTCTGTTACATTTTTAAGACAAAAACTCTCAATACCATCTTTCTTATTATCCTTATAATAGTTTATAAGACTTTTTTCTGGCTCAATTTGTGACCCCATTCCAACAAAATACTTATTTATGTAATCTATATTTACGGATGCGAAGCTATGTTCTTCTTTCCCGTTCAATAAATTACATCTGCGCATAAGTGACCAAAATTCTTTAGGGTTTTTTGAATTACTTATGGACGTCATGTAATATGATCTTTTTGCTTTCCACACTAAAAGGTTTAATTTGTTTCTTAAATTTTTATATGCTTCCCAGTCACAAGGTTGTTCATATTTCCAATATTTTCGTCTCAAACGATTTTTCTCTTTGACAAGACTATCAATCTCAAGCGTTCTCCAAGGTGCCTTGTTCTTTGAAACTCGTTTTTGTACTATAGGTGCGTGCCTATCATAAATGCGCCTTATATTACAAGAAATAAACTCTTCAATTTCATTCACATCTGAGATCTGAGTGACACTTTTTCAGTCTACTGCTCTCACGTCACTTAAAGCCTCGTCTATTTTGAACTTTGAAAAATCTCTATATGACACCATTTGTACTTTATTTTTCCGTTTAACGATGTCAACACAACCATAAATCATTTTATGATCTGTTATTTTCTTGCCTCTGTTATTTTGATCTGTTATTTTGTTGCCCTTACATTTGAAGCATCCATAACACCAAATCGTTTTAGTTTCGTTGAGTTTTCAACAATAATGTGGTCTACGAGAGTGGCAGATTCACTAGTGACTCTAGTAGGCTCATTTATAAGTTGAACGGTGTTCGTCGAATGCAAGAGCCGCCTCATAAATTTTACATCACAGCGATTATCTGAAAGGAGGTCTATATTTATATCACCCAAAACTATAACTTTATCGACTTCAATAGCCATGTCAACAAATGCAGCGTGAAACAAAGATTCCAAGGCAGTATAATTTGTATCAGGAGGTCTGTAAACGATGCATATGCTAAGTCTTTCACACCCCATTCGGGCAATAATAGAAATGTGTTCAATGTGTTGGTCAACGTTATTTAAATTGTACTGCGTAAATTGAATGCAATCTCTTATGTATATAGCAACTCCTCCACCAGCCTGGCCCATACCAGGATTATCAACCACACGATCTGATCTTATAAAAGTGAAACCAGACATTTCATAAGTGTTTGAGGGGGTGTTTAAAGACAACCAAGTTTCTGATACCCCAATCAAATCGATCTCAAAGTCTTTTACCAAAGCGCACATTTCATCAAAACCAGTACCTAGCGAACGCATGTTAATGTGTGCCAATTTTAAATAACGTCTCCTACCCTCTCGACACTTAAGTTTCCCGAGTTCATTGATGAGTTATTCTGCTCAGAATGTATTATTCTATCCTCTTGGTTATCTTGTTCTACATTATTTTTTGGACTACAGTTTGAATCGTTCTCTGCACTAGCATTCAGAGCCCAGTCAATTATCTCACTGAATAGCATGCCCAACAAAAAGTTGCCTTTTCTGCTGAGATGCCTGCCATCCTTAGCAAGATGCTTTCTACCAACACGACAGTTTGACTCCACAAACGAAACACTAAAATTGCTGCACATTAATTCTAACTGCTCATTGAAATCATAGAGAGATTTATACAGTAAGATAAATCAGACCTTATTATGATGCTGTTCACAAAAATTCTAGATTTAGGAAATTTAGTTTTTGCAGTGAACAACAAGTCAGCCATTGCATGGAGTGCCTCCCGCTTTCCTTGCCCACCATTGTATCCTGCTCTTCCCCGGTACCCCTTCTTAAGATTGTTAGTACCAACATGAAAGTATATTACTGACAAATCATAACCTGTGTATTTAAGCAGTCTATACTTAACATCCTGTATTCTACCACCAGGACAATACTCAACTAAAGCCCCTTTCTTATAACTATCTTCGCTTGCAAAGCGAATCATCGAATCTCCTATCAGTAAAACTCTACTCCTTCCTGTTGTTGTTATAGAGGTTGGAAATACTTTCACTTACTCAAAACACGGTAGCAATAAGTCATACGAAAAACCGTCTAAACAGCTATAACTAGTCCAGCATCACGGCCTCAGGAGTAAATGCGTTCGCTGCGATCATCGGTGACATAAGTAGGGGTCAAGTGGGGTAAGTGGACCCCCCAAATCACATAGTACCACTTTGACTGCAGATTAAAAAACACTTGTCAGTGATATAAACATAAAATTTTGTATGATTATTCTTTGGAATGTTTTGTATATGTATTATTTTTATTTTGTTAAAAATGTTAATTTTGTATTTTTTAGAATTTTTTTTGTAAAGTGATGTTTGGGGCGTACACTTGCCTTTCAATCTGGGGTAAGTGTACACCCCCCCTTAATGTAGCTTTGCATTGCATATATGTTGATGTTGGGGCAAGTGGATTATAGAGGAGAAAATAAGCTTTCTTTTGATTTTTTATTTATCAAAATAACTCAAACGGTCCAGGAGTTATGAACTTTTTCGTGAACCTCCGCACGGTAAAACGGAAAACTCAGTTTTTTAACAAATTGTAAAGTAAATGAAAACTTAGAGACAACACTATTTCAGTGAATTGACAATTAATAGGTCTTAAAGAGCAGAAAATGAGCTTTATTTTGTTTTTTTGTCCATCAAAATATCTTGAAAAATACAATAGTTTGGAAGTTTCTTGGAAACCTCCGCTTGGTGAAATAACTTTAAACCTAAGTGCCGCTTAAAATATAAAAAATTTACTAAAAATTCAAATAGGGCCTATATTAAGATTAATTATTTTAAAATTAATTGGTGATCTGACTCATTTTTTAAAGGGAAATTAAAAAATAATGTTTTTATTGCCCTAAAAAGTCAATTTTGGGGGTGTACACTTGCCCCATTGGTAAAAGTACACTTGCCCCAACAGCGATGTAACAATGGGTAAGTGTACGCCCCCCCTCCAAGTCCTCCAAAATGACTTTGTAGGGCAATAAAAATATTATTTTTGAATTCCTCTTTAAAAAATTAGTCAGATCACCAATTTTAAAATAATTATCTTAATATTTGAATTTTGGTAATTTTTTAAATTTTCCGAGCGGCACTTGCGTTTAGAGTAGAAACGTAAGATGTTTTTAAACTCATCAAAACACACAGTAATAATAACCAGACAATTTTTTAGTGATTATAATTTGAAAGAGCATAGTTTGAAATACCTTTGTCTAAGTTTTGAATTTTTTTTAATAATAAACCAATTTTTTATTAGCTGGGAGTCCACTTGCCCGGGCGTCCACTTACCCCACTTGACCCCTAGCTGATTTTAAGCAAGCACAACTAAAAAACTGTAAAACTTAGAAATATGTAATTTTCACACAGGACATGTATTATTTCAATTGAATGAGTTTTTAGAAAAAATCCCAAGGGACTCATAGACATCCCAAGGTTCTGTTCAACTTGAACTCAAGAGTACTTCCTTGCCAAGGCTTGGAAACTTTATGTTAACCTTCCTCAAAAATTTCAGAGCTTGAATGAGAAAATCTTTTTCAACACAATCAGGAAGAGGCGCTTGCTGAATAATCCTATTAACTTACTCTCTAAATGAAAACATAGAGTCTAAGTGGTCCTAGAAGAACCTCCACCATGTCAACTGTTATGCCAGGGGTTTTAACCCTAGGAGTGGCGCGGCCAATTTTAGCATTGTGCTTGTGGAGTGGCACACTAATTTTGGCAAATTTGCAAGGGTTTTTTCAAAAATTCGCATAAAATCAGCATTTAGAGTAAAACTATTGAACCTTATATTCATTTTGTTAGTAATAGACAGGAGAATCCAAAAACGATAGAAAAAATGACTTTTGGAAAGGTCATTTTTTTGCAATAAGCGAAAAAATACAAAAAAATGAAAAATAAAAAATCAAATTTCAAAAGCAAAATCTTGTCACAGGTAAAATAAATTTTTATTGCAAAATTCAAAATATACAATTTGTAGACAATTTATTTCCCTACGTAGAAATATGATAATGTAACCAAAAATATTTTTTTTTATAAGTTTACAAGCGAAAATTCGAAAAAAGTGCAAAACGCCAATTTGTACAATTACTCTTTGATTGTTACTAAAATACCCTCCAATAATAAATAAATAGAATAAGACCAATGTTTTTTTGAAGCCAATAATATTCTGAAAAAGAATATATAATAAGGTTTGTAGAAAAAACATTTTTTTTTTTTACTTTTACAACCATTGAAATAAAAAAATTGATTTTTGAAAAACGCTTTTTTGATTTGTAACTTATATAACTATTTATAAAAAGATTTCCATGATCTGATTTGCATAAAGATTTGCATAAATATTACACCTAATACACTAAACTACACTGTAACGCACTATTACACTGTAATATAGGCTAATTATGATTTAGCTAAAAACAATCGATAAAAACTTACTATTGGACCGGCACACGGAATAAAAACACGAGATGCAACGGAAACGATCGATTTCATCGATTTTCCTTCAAGCTGTTAGAGAAGTCAGTGTGACCAACCGTGCATCACTGAATTCTGCTTTTCTTCCTCTTCAAGAGCATATATAACACAATGTTTATTTTTGCGTTTTACGTTATATTATTCACGTTTTAGTCAACGGTAATCGTTACCGTTTCGCCAATTCAGTAATTACGTAAATATTTACTGATTTCATAAATTTCCTATCAGCTGTTGGAAAGTATTATAACATTATACTTCATACGGAATGACAGCTTATTTCATCCTTGTTGCAGTGGTACCACTCGTTTTTGCCAGAAACAAAAATTACCTGAGCTACGATTTTTTGAAGTTACTCATGTTTTGTGATTTTGCGAGAATCTGGAGCTGCCGCGAGTTCGCGCGTAATTTTCATTCAAATGTAACTAATGATTACATCGTTATACTTTCGTTATAAGGTTCGCCCTTATAATAAAATGAAACTTCAGAATCTCCTTTTTCCATTGGTATAAGATTTATCTCATTTTACCGACGTTTTCAGTGCATACAACGCAACGGAAAAAACTGTTACAAATAACGGTAATCATTACCGTTGCCATTTCACAAGCATATGTTGAAAACGGTAATCATTACCGTTTGCCACTCCTAGGGTTAATTAGAATTAGCAATGAATTTAGATAATTATAAATGAGGCAGTCTATCAATTAAGTTAGCCTGTCAAGAACCAAGATATGGGAATAAGGAAAGCAGGGCCTACATACATAAACATGAATTTGAAAGAACGGTATTTTTTACTTCTAGGGACCTCAAAACAAATCATGGTCCCGGGCTTAGGTCTTACCAACACGGGGCGCCAGAATTCCACCCCCAGGAAAAAAGCTACGTCATTTTGACCTCGCGGTGGTCATTTTGAGTATGCGGGTGGTTTTCGCCCGCGAACTTTTGGAGAGAATACATTATTCTCTACTTCGATAAAAGGTTACACATTTTTAAAATTTATTTCTATAACAAACAATTTTTTGAGTAAGTTTTAGGCCTAGGCCCTAATCTTTTGTAAGTTTACCAGGAGTGGAAAACTAACCCTGTAGTACGGTACTACACCCAGCAAAACCTTCCTCGGAATTCTAGACCACCCAGCAAAACCACCCCCAAAAATCAAATTTGTGCCCACAGAGACTGAATCGTTGATGTATCATAATATCTAATTATTCTTCGACTTAACTTTATAAAAACGTTATTACTAGCTCATTTTACGGTAAAAGTCACTTGAAGATGTAAACCCAGGGCCTTTCCCTCTTTTCAACCCCTCCCACCACCATAGGGAATTTTGCAGCGAAATTTTATGGGGTAATTTTTGTTAATGAGGGTTAGTATTACCCGATTCAGGAAAAAATCCCCGAAAATTCCCAGGTCCAAACCGGGTTATGCTGGTGCAAAGTTTTTCCAAAAACTGCCAGTTGAACTCAAATCAGTTGAGAATAAAAACATCTTTAGGCGTAGGCTCAAATCTTTCCTCGTTGAAAGATGTCTTTATAAGATCGAGGACCTTTGATTTGGAGTTTTGATTCAACAAATTCATAAATTTACATTCTCTTTTCCTATCCTGAAACTTGACTGGTCTCACGCCACTACGTGGTCAATCGGGACGACTCTTCAGAAGTAATAAGTAAGAATTAAGTAAGAAGGTCCCCTAAGTCAAGGGCCTACTGGTACTTTTCCTACCCACTACCCAACCATCACTACTAGACCATAATAGCACATTCCCTATGGTGAATATGACTAAAATTTATGAACCATAGAATAAAATACAAACCACAGCTGTCTTGACAGTTTCCATGATTAATGAGATGTTGATGTTATTTTCAAAAGTACCTAGCCTGGATAAGACCTTTAACTTGCACAACCAATCACTCAGGAATTTAATTGCTTATAAAAAATAAATATGTGACTCCACTCTAGTTCTGAAGTTTAAAGTTAGGCTCATCAAATCAAAGCCCTTAAATAATTTGAAGCAAAATGTCATAATAATAGAGACTATTTCCAGTTCGTTTCCACACAGACACAACACTAATAGAAACAAGAACTCAGGAACTTCAAACTTGACAACTATTTTCT
>CM061537.1:123885496-123909659 GCA_030545055.2 Neoaliturus tenellus
TTTTCCAAAGTTCTAAAGTAGGATTAGGAACATAATTCTTCTTCTATCGTTTATCCACTTAAGATTATGAGCCGCTATAATTTGTGCTGTAAGTCATGATCAAATTTTTTATCAAGGTGCATGTTGCACTTTAAGTTAGGTCTATAACAAATGACATGCCACTGCCTTAGTTGGATCTATGATTTGTCCATAAAAAAATAATGCTAAGTTAGTTCAAAAGTGTTTTAATAATTGAAAATGTAACTACCGATTCTATGTAAGTTTAATTGTGTAACTTATTACCGGCACTTGACTATTGCTGTGTACATTTGTTTCTTTGCTTTAGGGACCGGTCCAGTTGGTCATGATAGTCAAAAGTCTTTGCAGAGGGGTTTCAACTTCAACAATGCCAGATATTGTTCATAGGATTAAACAAGATAGCCAAAAAATACTGGTAATGGCAGGTGCTGGTTTAAGCACTGCAAGTGGAATACCTGACTTTAGGTTAGTGCTAAAAGAAGATACCATTTGTGAGATGGAAAGCGAAAAGGGACCTCTTGTCGGCAATTTCCGATTTTGAGTTATTGATATTTTTATTATCACCTTAAAATTCCTTACAGTTTGGTGCAAAATTCATGTCTCTACGATTTTTTTTTTGTTTGAGTTATGGACGTTTGAACTTTCTTGAAGCGTGAAGGGCATTTTCAGGAAAACGTCCTTAAAAAGTTTAAATAAACTCAGAATCTATATTTTTTGTATTTAAGCGATGATTTTGGTATCAATGCAAAGCTTATAATGTCCTCTTTAGAAAGAACATTAGTAGTTTCCTTAACTAACGCTAGAATTTAGGCTAATACTGTGTTTATTGCAACATGTAGTACACAAGGGTATTTTCTGAAAAGGGACCTCTTGTCGGCCAGTGTTATATCTCCATAACGACAAGAGATACCTTTTCAAGGCTAAACATTTACTGCTGCCACATTGTTGTTTAAATATTTTATCCAATAATTAGTTTAATATAGTCAAAATAAACATCCTAATTAGAAAATAATATCGATAGTTTGAACGTAAACCATTGAAAAGCGAAGTTGGACCTATTGCTGAAAGATTTTGCTATTGATCTGCTATTAAATTGAATACTCGTCATTAAATCAACTAATACCAATGACCAAATTCAGTCATATGACAGTGTCACAATACTCCAATCAGAGGCAGTAGCTGGGGCAACAGCTGATGGTTGCAACCACGATACCCATTGCTACCAACCTTGTACTTTACAATAAAAATGCCCTGTTCATTATTGAACTATCCCGCTTATCATTGATAGAATATTGTTAGTTGATAATTACTGATTAATTAATTACAATAACGTAATAACTGTCCACTGTTTAAAGGACTGTATAGGAAAGTCAAAGTTTGGAACCAAACCTCGGTTATAGAAAAGGTACCTCTTGTCGGGTCCGTATTAAAATAATCAGACGATGTTCTGCTTTCACTAGAACTTCGTCCTAGTTCTCTAAGTGTCCGCTAGAATTCAGGAGAGACTCATTTTTGAACCAATGTTTCTTTACGAAGTGTGTTGTTGAAAAGGGCCCTCTTGTCGGCCATGTTATTTTCCCATAAGCGACAAGAGGTACCTTTTTCTCAGGGCATGCAGTGACCAACAAAATGATTTATATCGACTTGTTTAAGCTTTGATTAGACTTTTAACTGATATACGCTTTTTTCTACACAAAATATAGATTAATAATCGATAAAAAACCGAAAATCGATGATTTGGACCGAAATCGCTGTATTTAGCTGTACTGAAAATTTTACTTTGCCGACAAGAGGTCCTTTTTCGCTTTCCACCTCACATTTATTATTTATATACGTTAGTTTGTATTGTTCTGGTTAAAATTGTATGCATGTCGCCAAAAGCCTGTCTAATTGTACTTATAATTGTTAAACAAGTTCTTTAATACTCTATCTCTAAGGCCCCTGGTACACTACAAGTGCAGGTGTTTCCATTGAATCAAATGATCCTGAGAAAAGTAAAGTATCAAAGTAAATGGAACCCTGTTACACTACGGTGGCTAGGGACATGGCCGAAAAACAGCCACTCGTGTCACAAAATCAGCCACGGACACGGTGGCTGTTCTCAACTATACGGTGGCTGGCCACCCGGGCCGTGGCTGATCTGCGCTGTCAAAGTGCACTGTTTAACATTTGGTTGTACGGGAGCCTGTTACACTACGGTGGCCGGTGACGTGGCTAGTCATGCAGGTCGATGCGCATGCGCTCGATAGTTGGGTACCACGTGCTTTGACCAAAACATTAGTGCGACTTATCAGTGTACAGCCTGTGGTTTATCAATGACAGTGATTGGTAATTAGTGACCTGTAATTATCTATTGTAAAGTTCTTCGTAATCGAGTACCGGTAATTAAAAAAATGATGTTTTTGACATCCCAATATAGTTTAAAAACCTTTTGCTCATAATTGCACAGTTCGTCAAACAAAGTATAGTACAAAGAAACTTCTCTCCTTCTAGTCACATACAGAATAGGATGAACGTGCACTGTTATTTTCCTTCTTCCTTTTTTCTTAAGCAGGCAACAACATATACTCACTGTTCGATGACATCTTTACAACTGAAAACGTCATGAAGCATCCACGAAGGTGATCAGCGACGTAGCCAGCCACCGTGTCAGTCGCTAGCCACGTCGCCAGCGACGTGGCTGGCCACCGTAGTGTAACAGGAGCGTAAGGTTTCTTGGTAAAACATTTATATACAGGGTGTCCTAGAACTCCCTGAAACCCTTTTGTATATTTGTTCCCTGCATCGAGACAATAAAAAAAACATCATACCAATAATAGGGGTCAAAAATTCTTCATTAGGCTGTAAGCTGTAAGCTACCATTTTGTTTTTTACACTTAATAATTATAATTTTTATTTCTGTAACAGATCTTTGTATTCAAATCATATTTCGTATAAATTTGTATCATACAAAATGTACATTTTCAGGAAAAAAATAATTTTTTCTACTGTATATTTTCAAAATAACTTAATGGTGGCCATTTTAACTTTTCAAACTCAAATATCTGAAAATCGGTAAGTTTAAAAAAAACTTTTATAAGAAACAACAAAAAAGTTGCGAAATTAAATTATCTATCCGACAGTAACAAGTCTGTAAGGATCTGACAACTAGTAACGGCAGTTATTGTGATTTTTATCCATAAAAACATTGATTTTGCACTAATTAAACTTAATGTAAATAAGGCCAACAGAAAAATCGCAATAATTCTGTTATTTTTTGACGGACCCATACAAATTTTGTATCATCGGTTACATAATTTAATTTGATAACTTTTTTGTGTCTTGTATAAGTTTTATAAAATTTGTCAATTTTCAGATATTTGAGTTTGAAAAATTAAAATGGCCACCATTTTGAAAATATACAAAAAAATCCCTGTAAATGTACATTGGAATAATAAAGATTCATGCCTAATATGATTTGATACAACTATCCGTTATGGAAATATAAATTATTATGTGAAAAAAAAAATTCGGTTAGCGGTTAATGATGGATTTTAGACCCCTATTTGTGTGATGTTTTTTTCTTGCCTCAATGCAAGGAACAAATATACAAAAGGGTTCCTGAGAGTTCCGGGACACCATGTTTATTTTTTTATGTGTTTCTTTGTTGTTGAATTACTTTGTTAATTCTGTTTCTGATTGACAAGATTATAGGTGAGGTTTTTCCAATTTATATTAGCTTTTTGGGTTTCACCCTTCTTATATGATTCTTTAGGACCCGTCAAATCGTTGAGACACACTAATAATCATCCCAAAGTTACAGCCAACGTTTCTTGAGACCGAAAACATAAAAATTTTTGATTAGACGATCGGCCTAAGTGCGGGAAAAGTTATTAAATGCAAGTCAAGCCTCGAAGAAGTGTGATAATATTTATTTTTTTGTCCCACGAAATGTCGGCTGTAATTTTGGGACAATTATTAGTGACTATGGATTTTTTTGTTGTGTTTTTTTTTATATATAAAAAGTTTTAACGAGTCCGGAAGAGTCATATAAGGTGAGTGAAGCCCAAAAGTATAGTATTAATTATTTTGTTAATGTTGAATCTGTATTATTTATCTTGTTAATGTTAATTGATAATATTTGAATTTGAGCACTTTTGCTATTCTTCACTTTTTTTAATGCAGAAGCACTATTTTATTTTTTATTTTTTCATTGTTCACCACCCCCTTATACTCTTCCTACTAGGAGTGGCGTAGGGGCAATGATGAGGAGCATCTGAATTGTTTCCCCCCAAATAAGTTAATCATTGAAGCGTGGCAGTCACGTATATTCACCCACTGTTTAAAGGAAGCTTCAATAAAAAATTTATGATCTTGGACTATCCACTATACTACATTATTACTGAAATGGCTTTAGCTAAGCCCTCTGTGAAATTTAAAATTCTTTGAACATGCCGTCCTCCAAACTAAAAATAATCATTTTTCGATGTACTTCTAACCATTCGAGTACCTCAGGCTTTTATTTTACTTCACTCAAAAGCACCAATCATGCGCATGCACATGAATATCTAAAAGCGCCATATGTACTCTGCGGATTTTTCACTAAAAGTTCCAAAAAAAAACCCATTTTTATCACAATGGTAGTAAATGATAAATATTTATCATATTGATGAACTTTTCACTCAGTGTGAAAAGAGCCAAAAAGACCAGAGTATTCATTTGGTTGCAATGACAACTTTTCAATGGTTACTAAATGCCAATATTTCGGGGCTTGGCCATATTCCCAACTACGGTGGTAGCATACACTCATGTGAATAGACTTCTCATAGGCGTGATTGAAGTGATATATGATCAGGCCCGGACTGGCCCACCAGGACATCGGGACATGTCCCGGTGCGCCCTCCTCCTTGGGCGCCCTCAGCTCCCTCGCGGTAGGCTGCCGAAGGCACCCGACCTAGTAATAAAAATATTCACACCAAATATTTTCACTGTCTTAGAGGTAAGAATATTAAAATGCGTATATAAATTATAAATACAGTAAATGATTCATACCACCTCCGGGTCAATACTGAAATAAAACTTATCCAACTCAACCACATGATATGAAATTATAATGCAACTTTGTAAACATATGTTTTAATCAATTGTTTTTGTAAAATAAACACTTTCAATTTTGCTTTCATACAACCAACATGACTTTACAATTTTTTTAACAATCCTTAACTGTAGTTTTATAATTTTCCGCATTTACTTTGGACTAGTGTCCAACACCACCTCTTACCTACCTACCTAATTATTCAGTAACTATTAAGAATAATTAGATGAGTAACAGTGGCGTAACGGATTTTTTTGACCAACCTGAAAACTTATTTTTGGCCCCCTACGATTGGTCCAGTCATTGGTTATCACTGTTTCCCGCTAGTAAAACAGTGTCAAGCAATGTTTACAGGTGTGGTAGAGCTCGTCTTATTAAACTTACTTTTACAAAAAAAAAAAAAATGTATTTAGACAAAGTAATTTTAATTGTAAAATTGCATGCTATGTCAACTACTACATTTTTAATTCTATATAGCCTAATTTTATCAGACTGCAGTCTAGGCCTACAGTCTAGCCCAGTGGCGGCCGGTAGTTAGGGACGCTGGGGGGGGGGGGCTCTTTATTTTATTTATATTTACGCCAGTGAAGATAAGTAATGTCTGCTTCAGGAAAAACGGACCACTCTTTTGTCAATAAATTATAGTTACTCCATCAAACAGGTATAATTCGATCACAAAGTTGAATTAAATTGCAATGTAGCCTAAAAATCTTAATCACACTTGCTGACGAAAAGTTATCTCTGTTAATAACTACATCTGTTAATTATCAGTTACATAACTGATAATCTGTTGTACTGCAGAGTATCAGTTATGTACAACAGAGATGACTTTTTAGGTCAATAAAATTGACCTAAAACAAACAGTTGTTAACTGTCAATTTTATTCAGTTTATATGAATTCGTTTAATGCTTAGGCCTACTTCTTTTTCGTGACATTTGTTTGAATTGAGGAAACAAATCAGACTGAAATAGTTTTGCCGCGGACAGATGTGTTCTAAGAATTGAAAGCGGTCCGCTACCCCCGGATGTTAAGATGTCACACACTTCCTTTTTGCGACAATATATTTCCGGTCTTCAAACCATGTTTACGTCTGGGTTCATGTACACTGTTCACATACTGGACTAATCCAGTTCAGGGGAGTTTCTTATTTTTTGTACTTCATATTTAAATTCTTTATCGTACTTGAAAGCCTTAATACAATCAATTGTTTTATTAACTGTAAAGGATACTTCACAATGTGAGATTATTTTGCCATTGACTATGAATACATAGTTAATGATTTTGCTTAACGAAATCCAGCAAAAAAAAAAATAAAAAATCGAACCTCTTAAGACATTTTGTAGGCCTATAGTTTTATTTAATGTCGCAAATCTAATGTTGATCTTTCCAAGTACTTCATCAAATTATATGCAGGCCTTGATGTGTTTGTCACTCGTTTTATGTTTCTTAGTTTTTTAGTTCAAATGTTTAATATCTGAAATACCACCAAACAGTTAAGGCACGATCCTGAATCCCTATAATCAAGGAAGTGTTACAGAAAAACGAGTTTTTAATTTTACAGCCACAGAGCCAATTGGCCTAATTGTGTAAATTTCTAAAACACTTTTGACTAAAACTATTTTTCTTTTTGTTAAACTTGGCATTTGATTAATAACTACATTGGGCCTTAGAAGCCCTCAGGAGCTTCAAAGTAATTCTAATATTCAACTTTTTCATTCTATTACCTACTATACGATTTACCTGGTGTAAATGTTGCTCATCTCCAACGTCACCCGTTTCACTTTCACCCATTTACATTTCCTCACAAATCTATATAATTCACTATTTCAACACAACGCACACCAACACGAACAACATTACGCACAACAGAACCCAGACGGACGACTGCATCGCGAGGGAACTGACAGTCATCACATTTTTGGCACTGTTTGGTTGGTAGCAGTGGCTGGAGCAGTGGCGCGCAGCCTAGGGCGCCGGGCAGAGCGTTGCATTAGCAGCCGTTGGGTGTGCCTGTGTGATTGAGGTGCGCGTATTCGCGTCTCCATTTGATTTTCAAGAGCGCTAGGACGCCGTGGCTGGCGTCCTTCGCTCCGGCCCGAGCCGGCTGCGACAGAATTAGAGACACAATCGTCGTCGATTTTGGATTTATTTTCGTACGATCTGTTTCTATCTTCAACTTATGACCTATACAAGTGTCATTCTGTTAAATATTCTCATAATAATATTTTCGTTAGTTTATTTATTTGATTTTTAATTAATTCTTTAGGAGGGGGCGGCCTCCGGGAGTCCTTATGGGAAAGCCGCCACTGGTCTAGCCTTCTAAAAAAATTCAGCCTATTTTAGTGGTTTGTTTTATAATTTTACACTCTCTTGGACATGTTAACAAAAATAAAGGTTACAAAACTTAATGTAGCCTATCTGATTTATATTTTATTTATGGTATCAACATTGGAAACATCAAACATGGAAAACACATGTTTTAAGGTGGAAAAAACAAATGCAACTTTTTAAAGTATGTGATTCCATCCTGGTAATCGGCATTTAAAGTGTTTTTCTTATAGCCTTCAATATAAAATTTTATCATTATTATATGTGCTTATACAAAGGTATTGTCTTCATTAAAACTTCTTAGCACGGAGTTTTTGGAAACAAATGATTTGATTATCTCTGTAACATCTATCAATATATATCCTTTAGTTGTCCCATAAGCTACTTAAGCCACTAAGCTTTTCTTGGTACATTGTGCTTCAAAGATAGTTATTCCTTAACTTTAATTTTGACAAAGATCCCACCAAAATCAAATTGCCATGAAACTCATGACAAATTGAGCGGCAAAAAATAAGGTTTATATATAGGCAGTACTATATGGGCGCCATCGGTGATGGTTGTCCACCGCCCTTTTCAGTGAGCCAGTCCCGCGGGCCTGTATATGATAAGTATAGTATATATTGGTATCTAACCAATGCATTATCCCGAGAAGCCTATGCACGTTAGCGTTTATAGTCATTGGTGGTACGTAACATATCGACCCTTGGCCCTTAGGGATAAATCACGATTGCCAATATATACTGTATCTCTACAGTTGGCGCTCCAAGGGTAACACTGTTTTTAATGGACCACTTAAAACCCTTATCATAGTAGTAGACGCACATTACACGTAGTAGAACAAGAAAAGATGTATTTTAAGAAAAAAATGTGTACCTCTATTTATTGTTCAAAATTTGTTTCTTATTTTATGTTATCAGCAAATAAAATTTTTTTCAGGTCTCCTGACTCAGGATTATACAGTCAGTTACAAAAATATAAGCTGCCATATCCAGAAGCAATATTCGATCTACACTTCTATAATCAAAATCCTAGACCATTCCTCGACTTGGCCAAAGTAATTTACCCGGGTGCTGGAAATATTAAACCCAACTTGGCACACTATTTTGTACGCCTACTTGAATCTAAGGGAAAGCTCCTTAGGATGTATACTCAAAATATAGATGGCCTAGAACGATGTAATTATAATATTTTGTAAGTTAATTATTACCTAACTTAATAAAGCATATCGACTTCCTAGTCTAATCAAATTTTACTTAAGTTGCTAATGGTTGATCAGTTAGGCAGTTTGGAATATTAAAGGCTGTGATCTCATTTGTACCATGAAATTAAGGTGGCCTAAGTTTTTATTTATTCTTGATACTTACTTACTTACTTGATACTTGGAGTAATCCCACTGGAATCGCATCTGCGACGTGGTCGTCAAGTTGGGTAATCCCCTTCATTGGGGAGTATAGGCCATGTTAAAGAGCTCTTCAACGCTGTAAAAGGCCGCTTCACACAAGTAATCTTACAATTTCATCTTGAATTTATTAAAATTTTGTTCTTCTGTAATGGCTACTGGTAGGCTATTGTAGATTTTAATACTGGAGTAGAACGGACTTTTACTTGCCAAGGTAGAGCTTATTTGTGGAACATGTAACTGGTTTGCCCTTCTGGTGTTGTATTGGTGGACTCTACTGTTGGTAATGAAGACATCGGGGGTTTTTCTTGCAAGCAGAACAGACTCTACGATGAAAAGTGAGGGTAGAGTTAAAATTTTCAGCTCTTTCAAGAATGGCTTGCAGTGTGCGAGACGATGTGCGTCTCACATTCTTCGTACAACACGTTTTTGTAAGAGAAAACCCCTCTTGGCCTCAGTAACTCCACCCCAGAAAACAATTCCATATGAAATAATACTGTACTGTGAAAACAGCCAAAATACATTGAGACTAACCTCTGGAGCCCAATATTTATGGATGAAACTTGGTATTCAGCTTCATTTGGTTGAGATTCATCCATTTATGGTAAAAAATGTTGGTTTTTGTGCTTATCATAGCAGCAAACCTGTATACTCTTTTCCCATGTTAATCATATGGAGAATAGGCAAACTCCTTTTTTTTTTTTTTTTTTTTTTTTGAGGGAGAGGCGGAAAAATGCATTACGCACACAGGTGGCCAGCCTGTAGTGTGGGGCTCCCCAAAAAACGGGTTTACCCACTAAAAAACCTCCTCTACTCTTTAGGAATCTAACCTGGAATTGTTTGTCACATTACGTCAGGCTAGGCCTAAATTTGGCTTACGCCCGTGGGGCTCGCTCCTTATCCAGCCGCTCGATCAAGGGATCTGGGCCACTTCGCGGTCCAGATCGGTTTTCTTTTCCAGGAGGATGCCCCGGACGAACTGTGACAAACAATCCCAGTTGCCCTCATCCTCCAAAATCTTTTGGCAGACCGAGTCCACCGAAAATACACCAAAGATTTGTGTGGCCTCCAGGCGGGGCCCTTCCCAACGGGGACAGCGGAAGAATGTGTGTTCCGCATCGTCGGGAACACCCGGGCAATAAATGCAGTCCGGTGAACCGGTCTTTCCCATCCGGTTCAGGTACGACCGAAAATAGCCGTGACCTGTGAAAAATTGGGTCAGGTAGTAGTCCACCTCCCCATGCCGCCGTTCCACCCATGGTTGGACCTGCTTGATAAGTCGCGCAGTCCATCGTCCTCGGGTGTCGTGCTCCCAGCTGTGTTGCCACTGCTGGAAGGTTCGGGAGCGCTCTTCTGTTCTTGCCGTGTCCTTGCCGATCTCGCCTTGTCTCTGATAAATCACTTTCCTCTCCCCTGCCAAGAGCTTGACAGGGATGACTCCGGCGACCACCAGGACGGCAGGCTCGGACACTGTCCGGTAGGCGGAACACACCCGGAGCGCAGCTTGACGCTGAACCCGGGCGAGTCGCAACCTGTAGCACTCCTTATCTAGAGCGCCTGCCCACACCTCTGCCCCGTAAAAAAGCACGGACTGGACCGCGGACATCAACAGACGTCTTCTGCTGGATCGGGGACCCCCGACATTGGCCATCAGCCTACTAAGGTAAGTCACTACCTTAGCGGCCTTGTCCGCCGTACGGAAGATCTGATCCCTCCAGCTTAACTTGGTGTCCACCATAACCCCGAGGTATTTGGCGGCACGAGTTGATGTGACCACCTCCCTTCCCACTCGAAACGGGACGACGGTGTCGATCCTCTTCTTCGTGAGAATCACGATCTCCGTCTTACTGAGAGCAAGTGAGAGACCGTGATCGGACATCCAGTTGTTGACCACCCGCATAACTCGGTTCAACTTCAGTTGGGCCAGCTCAACATTGCGTGCAGCAATGAGAGCTGCGACGTCATCGGCGTACCCAACCAAAGTGGTTTCCTCAGGCATCTCGGACCTCAGGAGGCTGTCATAGGCAACGTTCCAGAGATCCGGGCCGAGTATTGAACCTTGTGCGGCACCAGAAGTGACTTCCATCGTCCGCGTTCCGTCCCTCGTGTCATAAATCAGGCTTCGAGAGCGTAGATAATCCTCGATGAGCCGCAACAGATATGCAGGAATACGAAAGGTGTTGCGAAGCGCATCCAGCATATCGACCCACCTCGCAGAGTTGAAGGCATTCTTGACATCAAGCGTAACAAGAAGCACTACTCGGCGGGAGAAATGGTTGTGGCTCTCGGCTCTCTCCACAGCTCTCTGAACTTCGGTGACAGCGTCGATCGTTGACCGTCCCTTTCTGAAGCCGTACTGACGGGGGCATAAGTCCCCGGCAGCTTCCACGGCAGAAGTCAGGCGGGAACGGATCAGCTTCTCGAACAGCTTTCCAGCCGTGTCCAACATGCAGAGAGGCCTGTGGGACGACGGCAGCTCGGGATCACCTTTGCCCTTGCTGATCAGTACAAGCCTGGCTGTTTTCCAGGGAGCCGGAAACACCCCTTCTACCAAACAGGCATTGTACATTCTCAACAACAAGTCAGCGTTGATTAAAAATGCTTTCTTTAAAGCCTCACTGGGAATCCCGTCCGGGCCAGGAGCCTTGTTGCTCTTCCGGGAGAGAACGGAGGTTTCTAGCTCCTCGAAAGTGAAGAGTGGAACGTCCTCTACCCTTCCGAAGTCAACCGGCGGTCGCTGTGGATGTTCAGGAAACAACGCAGCGACGATCCTCCCCATGGTGGCGCCCTCCATGATGGAAGGTGGAGAGCGGGCGCCGAGTTTCTGTGTTACAAGTTTGTAACCCAGGCCCCAGGGGTCGGAATCAACGTCGTCACGAAGTCTCCTCCAGCTATTCGCCTTGCTACTGTTGATCGCCTGGCGGAGAGATTTTCTCGCAGCTTTATAGGCCTCCGACTTACGAACTCTGTCTGCGGGGATTCTCGCTCTTGTGGCGGCTCGTCTAGTTCTTAAACATGTTCTTCTGAGTTCCGCAATCTCTTCAGTCCACCAGTAAAAGGGTTGTTTGTCGCGTCGGGGTTTCCTTCGCGGCATAGACTGGTCGCAGGCCGAGACGATCAGTTCCATCGTGGATGTTACTAGTGCCTCGGCCCCAGCCTCACCAGGATTCCCCTGCGCTCCCCGAGAGATGACTTCGGTGAACTTGACCACGTCCAGTTTGTTGGTGTTCCACCGGCGTGGCCCTTCCCGAGATGCGGAAACTCGACGATTTGCCTGATCATGCAGGTCAAACACGACGTATTGGTGGTCGCTACCCGTGTAGTCCTCCACAACCCTCCAGCCAGAGATCCTCGGAAGGAGCGACTCAGACGCGAAGGTGACATCGGGGATCGTGCCTCTCTGCCCGGGGCGCCGAAAAGTAGGTGTGTCGCCCTGGTTGAGGACGACAAGACCGGCCCTGGCGATGAAATCCAGGATGTATTTCCCCCGGGAGTTGGTAGAGGGCATTCCCCAATCGACGGCCCTGGCATTGAAATCGCCACCAACGACGACATGCCCGGTGGTGCCGAGAACGCACTCCTCTAGGTTATCTATCTTGTCGCGGAAGTCCTGGACGGCCTCGTTGGGTGTGAGGTAGCAACTGAAGATAGTCACGTCCCCACACCGAACCCAGACGAATCCTCGGCCGCGCCCGTGACTCCGCACCAAGACATCTCGTGTATTACGTGCCCAAAATGCAGCAGTACCGAGGCTGTCCGAGATCCAAATGTTTGGGTCTCTGTCCCGATACTGTTCGCTGATAAGGAGCGCGTCAGCACCAAGTTCTCGGGCGAGCTGATCTAGAAGGTTATCAGCTCCCCAGGATCTATGAAGGTTGGCCTGGAGGATGCGAATTACCGGCCGCTGCCTTTTGCCTGTTCAAGTGCGGCTCTGAAGGCACCGCACTGACCAGACCCGGCAAACTCATGAGGCAAACTCCTTTAGCAATGGACAGATACCTATTGATGAAACTTAGTATATGGCTTCATATGGTCAAAATCAATTTTTTATGCTAAAAACATACTTTTAGTGTTCCCCATGTCAGCATACCTGCATACTCTTTCCCCATATTTATCATAAGGAGAATAGACATTTATATCCCTATTTATGAGCATTTGATGATATTTGGTTTACAGGTTTATCTGGTCAATATTATTATTACTAATTTGGAAATTCGCTGAGTACGCAGGTCTGCTGCGACGGGGGTATTATATTTTGAAGAAATCATTCCCAACATGTTTCAAAGTACTAAAATTACACAGGAGGAGAAATAGTAAACTAATGTTAAATAAACTATGTAAATTTATACTTTTATTTATTTTATATTTTACATTTATATATTTATGAAACTATAAAATAAACCCTTTTGTTTTGTCACAAAACATTTATATTATTTAAAAATCACAATAAAGAATATAATTTTATGCATTTTAAGTCTTTTCTCAAGTGTCTTAAAACACACATGAGGTCACACAAATCCCATACAGAAAAAATTAGGAACTTGATTATTTTTAAGTAAAGTCCTCTTCATAGTTTTGCAGACTAAATTCAATAACAGACCACACATTTTTCTGAGCATTGCTGGAGTTAAGCTTCCATTAACCTCACTAACTCTTTTCTTAAGTTCCTTAATGTCTTCTTTAAACCTTCTTTGCGAACACTTTGCCCTTGACATAACCCCAGAAAAAATCAGGTTTAATGTTAATGTTAATGTCAGTAGAACGTGAAGGTAAAGGATTTAAAAATATTTTACAGATTTTTTTTAAAAAAAAACCACCTTATTTTTATCTATTTCTTCATGTTGATAATGTTGTCTGTTGAGGATGGATTTTCAAATGAAGTTAAAATATACAGTATTTAAAAAATGGCTTTTTTTAGTACTATTAGTGATGGGTAGCCAGTATCAAATGGACAATTAATCAAACATTTCCCATGGTTATACGTTAATTTGTTTATTTAATTTGAAAATCTATTATTCAAATTAAATAAAAATAATGGTTTACACCACATTAGTGTGACTACTCTAGTGACCGTTTCTTTAACCAACATAGAACATCTTGGCTTCAAGATGGCCGACAGCAAAGATAGAAGTGTTTGGTGCTCCGTATTTTATCGTTAATCTTAATCATTAAAATAGTTTTTTTACTTAGTGAACACAGTTTTTTAGTTTAATCAAGTAACAGGAATAATTTTAATCCCATCAAATCACAGTTTTAACCGTAGAAAATAGGAGAAATATTTGAATGAATTCTCGAAGTGGATCAACTAGGCCTGCCGTCGCCATTTTAGACTGAGAGGAAGCTGCATCGTCATTTCGTCAACCCAGGTTACAATTAGCCTAAATTGGTAAATGTTTTGTGCTGTTTGGACTCGATATACCCTCAGTGGCAGTAAGTATGCCTGATACAGGGTTAGGCCTTGATGCTAAAGTTAGTATTCAGCCTAGGGACAGAGTTGTTTTGAATTAAATGTCTGAAATGCAACAGAAATGTAAGAAATGGCATACTTTGTGACGTATGTGACAGGTGGCATCACTTTCAATGTGCCAATGTATCTGATGACAAATTGCCTAATGATAATGAGGATTGGAAGTGTCCTAACTGTGTTTCGGCTTGTAATGATACTTCTGTGGCTGAAGACAAACTTTTGACTCCAGATGATGATGATGATAAGTGTTATAAATCATTACAAAAGATTATTCTGTTGTTTCAAAATGATGTAAAATCTCTGCTGGAAGAAAACCAAAAGCTTAAGGAACAAGTGAAAAGTGAGGGTTCCACAGCCCTCTCTTGCAATGAAGTGAATCCTAGAAGGTGGGAGTCAGTGCCTAAACATAGACTTGCTAGGCCTATTCCCGTTGATACTAGGGATAACCTGGATTTCCCTCCCCTCTCAAATAGGTTTAGTCTTCTCTCCACTGTCACTGATGGGGAGTCTGATGTGGCTACAGCAAGCCCTAATGAGACTGAAGATATAGTCATTAATGAAGAAAGCCTAGTTAGACCTAGGTCTAGGCCATTGAAAGTTCATCTCTACTCTGACAGCCAGGGGAGAGGCGTCTACAGGGACTTTCTAGGCGTCTACAGGGACTTTCTAAGACACAATGCCCATAGTATTACAGCTACAGTCAAACCGGGAGCAAAGTTTCGAGATGTAGTCAATACGTGCAATCCGGATCCTAAAGATGTTACTGTGCTCTTGGCCGGTACGATTGATGTGGCAAGAAATGAGAGGCGAGACTTGCTGTCATCACTGCGGAAAAAAACTTGCTGATCTCCGTACTTCGGGAAATGTATTGGTGTTTTCTGTTCCACACAGACATGATCTTCCAGATTGGTCCATTGTGAATAAAGAAGTAATCAAGACAAATGAGGACATTTTTAGAATATGTAAACGTTTTCATAATGTGACTTGGATTGATGTAAGTAGTATAGGAAGGAAATTTTACACTAGCAATGGTTTACATTTCAACAATCTTGGTAAAAAGTACATCAGTAGGAAAATACTTGAAATAGTTAACGGCATTGCAAATCAAATTAAAGAATCTGATCCCATTCCTCTGTATCAAAAAGATGAAAATTTTTTAGAGAACATGTACAGGGGTATATATAACCAAGTCCTAATCTGTCAGTAAAGCCAGTATTTAAAATAGATAGGCCTTTCCCAGTGAGTATAACTAACTCTAATAATAACTCTAGGCATGCATTTAGCTTATATTTTCACAATGTACAGAGTTTGTTTGGTAAATTTGACCTCATTGAGATTGAGATATGGAAAAATAGTTTTGATGTATTGTGCATTGCGGAACATTGGTTAAAATCAGAGGTTCTTGAATTGTCTTGTTTTAATGACTTTAAGGTAGCTTCTTGTTTTAGTAGAATTCATAAAAGTCACGGTGGATCTGTTATATTTGTAAGAAACAATCTTGTTAGCAGAGAAATGCCAGAAATTAACAAATTAGCTTTAGAGGAGGTTTTTGAACTTTCATCTTGTTTTATTGAGGATTTTCAAACTTTAATTATATGCTTTTATAAGGTTCCTGAGGTAAATAATCTGCAATATTTTTTTGAAAGGTTAAGTAGCCTACTTAGAATTGTGCTACTTATGAACGTAGAAGTTATTATCTCAGGAGATTTCAATTTAGATTTTAATAATTTAAAAAGTGTATCGACTATTGACTTGTGTAATCTTATCGAAAGTTTTGGAATGAACATATTATTAAAAAATGTCATTACAAGACCTGGTAATAAAAAATCCGGTAAATGTATTGATAATATAATTACAACTTTTCATCCATTAACAACTAATGGAAATGTAATTAAAACTTGCTATTCTGATCATTATGCTGTTAATATGAATATTAATTTTAAGTTTGATACAAATGTCAATGTAGGCCTAGATTTAAGTTTTAAATCCATCCGTTCTATTAATGATTTGAATTTATCTGTCTTTGCTCAGTGTTTGAAAAGTATTGATTGGTATCCTGTATATTGTTTAAATAATGTTAATGATAAGTTTTTAATATTTTTGATTTGTTTTTGTGGGCAGTAAACTCTAGTTTTCCCCTCAAAAAGGTGAATAATGGCAATAAGCCTAGGTATGGGTCAGTTAACAAATGGTACACTCCTGCTTTAAGTAAATTAAAGCAACAGCTTGATAAACAGTATTTTCTCACTATTAACTCAGTATGTCCTAAAATTAAAGATGACTACAAAAAATTAAAGTATAAGTACAGATATGAAATTCGTAAAGCCAAGTTAACTTTTAACAACAATTTAGTCTCTCAAGCAACAAACAAACCAAAACAGATATGGAAAATAATTAAGGAAAATTCAACAGCAGGTAGCAAAGTTTCTGAGGCAATTCCCCCATCACTATCATCCAATGGGTTTAATGATTTTTTTATAAGTAGTGTTGAGGATGTTATAAAAAATATACCTCAAAGTCAAAATCCACCAGTGCACTATGTACAAGATGCTTGTAGTACATTAAATGTTACGGGTTTTTCCTTTACTCATGTGACTGTTGAAGATGTCCACTCTGCAATAATGTCATTAAGTAATAGCTCTTGTCTAGACATATATAATGTTAACTCTTTATTTCTTAAGCAAAGTAGTAATTTTATATCAGATGTGTTGTGTCATATTATAAATGAATGTTTTAATGTAGGCTACTTTCCTGACAAACTTAAGGTATCCAAGGTCATTCCTGTTCATAAAAAGGGTGATAAAGGGACATTCAGTAATTATAGACCTATATCATTGATCCCTACATTGTCAAAAGTATTTGAAAAACTTATCAGTAATCAAGTCAACAAATATTTAAATGCAAACAATTTACTTTTCAAAAACCAGTATGGATTTAGAAGTAACCACTCAACTTGTGAAGCAGTCATGAAGTTCATACAGAATTGTCTTGATGGTAAAGAATGTAATTTTAAAGTAGGTGCTAAATTTTTTGATCTGTCAAAAGCATTTGACACTGTTTGTCATGATACTCTTATTTTAAAGCTCAATTCAATAGGTTTCTCCTCGACTGCTACGGCCCTTATGAAATCATATCTTTTTAATAGAAAACAATCAGTGTTTGTCAATAACTCTTTTTCTAATTTTCATACTGTCAGTAATGGAGTGCCACAAGGATCTATTTTAGGTCCTCTTTTGTTCATTATCTATGTCAATGACCTGCCCATGACTATTGAAACTAACTCTATAACTTGTTATCTCTATGCTGATGATTTATGTGTTAGCTACTTGTCAAAAGATACTAGTCCTGTGTTTTCATCGGATATTCTAAAGGAATGGTGCAACGCAAATTCTCTCTCTCTTAATTTAGATAAAACACAAGAGCTTATTATTTCTTATGACCGTAAAACTGCAAATTCTGAGCCAGTTAAATTTTTGGGTATAGTCATTCAGAGTGATTTGGATTGGCGTTCCCATATTGAATATGTCACACCTAAGGTAAATAGGGGTGTATTTCTAATAAGAAAACTTAGTAATATTGTTTCATATGAGGTGTTACTTAATGTTTACTATGGTTATGTACATTCGCAACTAACGTATGGTACTGTTTTGTGGGGAAACAGCTCATATGCCAATTGTTTATTTTCATCACAGAAAAGAGCGCTTAGGGCTTTGTTTAAGCTTCCTCCTAGAAGTCATTGTAAGCAATATTTTATTGATTCCAAAATAATGTCACTTCCATGTATATATATATTTCAGTGTCTCTTGTTTGTTAAAAAGAACATAAATAATTTTAGGTTAAACTCAGATAATCATCACTATAACACTAGACATAGGTATGATCTTAGTAAGTCTCAATGTACTTATTCTAAAACATTGAAGAGTTTCCATTGTACTGCCATTAATGAAATGCTAGCTTCTTTATTTTTAATCACCTTCCTTTTTCTATTAGAGAATTAAATCTGGCTAAATTTAAAATAGAAGTTAAAAAAACTCTTACTCTTGCCTGTTTTTATGATTTAAAGGAGTATTTCAGCTATAACTTTTAGTACATTTAATCTTGTATTTCTTACACAATCAACTGTATATTTATTTAATGTATGTTATAAGTGATGTTTTACAAACTGTTGTATTTGAATTTTCTATGTTTTAATGTTTTTAGACCTAAGTAACATATGTACCTTATTGACGTGTCCTATGCAATCAATTACTTTGTATTTGTATTGTCTACAGGAAATAAAGAATTTGAATTGAATTGAAGTGAATTGAATAGAACTAAATGTATTAAAAAGAAAATATAAAATAATTCTTAACTTTTGTTTCAGTAACTGGCCTGAGTGAAAATCACTTGGTTGAGGCCCATGGAAGGTTTTCAACTGCATCTTGTATCAGATGTTACGCAAAACAAGATGCGGAAGAAGTTAAAAATGCAATTATGGACGGTAAAGAACCAAGGTGTAGAGAGTGTGAGGTGTGTCTTCTTAATAACCTATCTTCATTATTTTGCTTTTGAGTAATTAAAGTTTATGCACAATTAAGTGCTTAATAAATTTGGTTTAAAAAATAGATATTCTTAAAATTACTCTTGGAAAACCTATCAAAAGAGTGTATATGTTTGCTCGTCCTTCTAGACTAACATCGTACATAGGTAATAATGTTTACTTGCAAAGGTAAGCTTACTACAAATTTTTGCGTATTCTCATGGACTTTTCCACCAAAGAAAAAACAAACAAAGAAAGGACCCTTTAGTCCAGTGGACAATTTGAAAGTCTAGAGGACAATTCCCATGGCTGATAGGCACGAGTCAACTGGGATCTGTGATTAATCATAAAAATATCTCAGTTCAAGATGATTTAATATAAGACAGTAATAACAGAGCTTTTTACGAATTATTATGCTCCCGTACTCTGTGTTCGACCAAGCGCCACGTCACTCACAAATCCATTTGTGGCGTTTTTTGCATCCTGATTGTTGATATAAAACAGAATTTACATCACCATGAAGGTTGAATTTCTGTGTTAGGACTGTTTTTAATAACTGACATTACAATGTTTGATCAAAATTAAAATTCTTTAACGTCACCTTAACCCTTCCCGAGCTACATTAAATCACGGGCTGAGACGGAATTATTCTAAGCAAAATTTCTTAACATAATGTGGTAATTTTTTGTTATTAATTTGTTCCAAATAATTCATACGTTATGAAAAAAAACTGTTTTCAGTGATGAAATAATTTTTTTTGCACATGTTATAAAGAAAAGAAAATTTGAGAAAACGGATATATCCATCTTTGGCCCGCAAGGAAACTTAAGTAAACATATATATCCGTCCGCCGCCCAGTACGACAATCGAGAAATATGAAAACTGCTGATAATTTGGAGTATTTTTGTGGGCGGAGGACGGATATATCCGTTTATGTCATTTTGTTGTTTTATTTACTACCTATCATAATATAACATTAAACAGTTCCTCTTAAATACAGTAAAAAAAGCTAAAAATGCAAGAATTACAGTCCGTTGTGCGTCTGGTTCATTGCTTTCTTCGCCAGAATCATTTTTCATATTATAGTTATATTGACTGCCAAATATGAAATCCTCTTCAGATGGACTTCTTATTTAGCATTTTATAACATCTTTAGCAAAATTTGAGTCATTAGGAATAATCATTTTGAAATAAAACAAAACTTGTAGAACGTCATTCCAAATCGTAAACAAACACTCACTGTAAGGTCCCAGAGCAAACTGACAGTTTTGCGCTACACGTGTTGTTTTGGTATGAGACAAATGAAAAAGTCACGCGACATAATCTTGCCAACTGTAAAAACTAAATTACCCAAGCCTAAATTACCTAAATAGCCCAAGTCTTGATAAAGACATACAGTAGGCCTAATGATTTTAATGGTGCTCTATTACATAAAATGTGAAATTCTTGATATTTTACTTAGTGAAATAGCACTAAATTGGGTTTGGTACAACTTGTCAATAAAACTGCTTAAAATAATCATTTAAATATTTATACAAATCAAAAACCAATATTGACGTCTCTTAAAACTTATTGGACATTATTATTGCCACAACCGATAGGCCCACCCCACAAACAATTTCACAGACAAACCAGAGTTAAAGACAAGCAGACTGTAGAAAAATGAGGGTACTGTACTGTATCTGTTGTATGGTAAAAATATACTGAGGGAGGGTGTTTAATACAGTATTTTTGTTACAATTCTATTTTTCAGCGGATAAATTGCTTATTTTCCATTTTCAGGGCCTAGTGAAGCCAGATATAACATTTTTTGGAGAAATGCTGCCACAGCGGTTTGGTGAACTATCTGAAATCGACACAAGTGAAACCGATTTCCTCATTGTGATTGGTACATCATTAGTGGTAAGGACTTGAAATTTCCTGCATTTTATGCTTTGTCTTGCTAAAGATACTTACTATTTTTAAGTTACAGATTGTTTAATAAAATCTTAACACTTAGCTAAGAAAACCATAATGGGACATTTTGGCTATAAAATAGACTCTCGCTACCTAACTAAAAATTAATGGACCTATAGTTTTCCTTTGGTTTACGCTTAGTTTGACTTAGAAATAGTTTGGAGTTACAGAGATAATGTTTGTTGAATTCAAATTACCAAGGCACAGAAGAACCTCAATTAACCGTCACCCCATAGATGTTTACTACTTTTACGGTGTCGTAACTGACACCGTACTGAAAGTGTATGCGCTATTTTGATTGGACATGATTCAAATGGCCTTGATTTTGCCGGGAAATAATGCCTAATAAAGGGGAGGGTAGTTGGGCGAGACCACTGAAGATGGATTCAGTTGTAGCTCAGTACTGTACCACAGTCTATCATCAGACAGTCGTAATCATACTTAAAAAGGGTGGGGCCCGGAAACAGCTAGCAGTTCTTGGTGCTTAGAGTCGCAAACACCATTGTTTTCCTATTAAATCCAACGCCTGTAAGAGAACATATCCACCTCGTTAATAGTGCATGAAATTTATCATTCCACTCGTAAACCAATAAAGGTTTTTATTGTGGAAGATATTATTTCAAAATCGAAACATTGTGATTGCATTATTTATGGCCAATCCATTAGTAAAATCCTCATAAAAAGGCAATGACTAACTGAATTGCTAGTCTAGACCCTGGGAAAGGAAACTGTCTGATTGTCGCGATTATTCTATGATACCTATGCATGAGTAATGGCATGTAGTGCTTTTGGTTAATCAACTAACTGTTAATTGTTACATATGTGCTGATATTAACTTAATCCGGTTAATTATTATTAATTAAGTATTATTAACTATCCAGATGTGCTTCGGAGATGATTAAAAAGGAAAACTATTTGTATTAGGAACTGACAAAAACCTGGAAATTTTTAACATTTCAGGAAGGGAACCTCTACAATAATCATGTGGATTTATGGTATCGATGGAACGATCATAAATTACATAAAACGGGATTTATCAAGTACAACTGAATAGCAGCTTTGTATTACTTATGTAATTTTAATGTAAATGTGTATTATCCACTTGTAGGCTCATAGGGTATAATTTCTTCCGAATCCTTTTAAATCTACTTACTGTTAAGGTTTTAAACACTATATTTCTGTTATCCGTCTATTCACTTAACCGTCATAGTCCTGGTTCTGAGGGTGACGGTTAATAGAGTTTCTCCTGTAATATTCTTAACAATATTGTGACATCAGACAACGCTGTACCAGATGTATCTCCGACTCATGGCGACACAACAACAGATTTTACTTGTGGAGGTAAAGGACAAATTTGCATCGGACTTACATGTTTCAAGGGTATTTTACATTTCGTACCATCTATCGGGACCCTATTTAATGTATATCGTGTTCCGTGTACAGGTGTATCCGTTCGCCGGGCTGGCAGACATGGTGGATCGTTCGGTGCCAAGGCTCCTCATCAATCGGGACGAGGTGGGATCATTCGGTGCTCGACCCCTCGACGCTGTCATGCTCGGTGATATTGTAGAGCAAGTAGAGCTGCTAGCGGCCGAGCTAGGCTGGCTCGGCGACTTGCAAAACCTCATGAACAGCTCACTTGGCACACAAGAATAAACCCTCAAACAAAATTTGTGGGGAACAAGGCGCTAGGACAACAAAACACATCTGCTAGAAGGAATCGAATCAACACTGTTACTTCAGTTATGAAAATTGAAAAATGTTAAAATATCTAAAGGCTGGTAACACACATTTATAAATGAGCAGGTAGGCTGAGTAATGGTGCTAATGTTGGCAGTGTTTTGTTTTCGACACATAAGATTACAAAACCCAACGAACTTGAGACTATTTTTCAATACACACAGGTATAGTGGGGTCATGGACAATCCAACTCAACACACAGTCTTTAAATTAATCAACAGCGTAGCATTAAAGCAAGGCCATCTCTAGTACAAGGCCATGGCGAGCGAGAAGTGGCAACGTTGCACAGGGAGTATTCGGCGCTCTGCCAGTAGCATTGCAGTAAAAGGAGGAAGACACAGGTATAGTGGGGTCATGGACAATCCAACTCAACACACAGTCTTTAAATTAATCAACAGCGTAGCATTAAAGCAAGGCCATCTCTAGTACAAGGCCATGGCGAGCGAGAAGTGGCAACGTTGCACAGGGAGTATTCGGCGCTCTGCCAGTAGCATTGCAGTAAAAGGAGGAAGTCGTGCGCCGTTAACTTTAATCGCCTATATTGTAATGTTTAATTGAAAAGTATAGCTTTAGCCTCTATGGTAATTTAGAGGAAGAGTCAAACTTACTATAATTAACAGCCATAACTCGCTAAAAGCGGTATTTTCATTTCAAGATGAAATTATATCAGGCTTGATGGTAGAAGCGGATAAAGCCGTGATTTACGATTTTCGTTTACTCGGTGTTATATGTGTGTTACAAAAAACTCTTTTTATACAAAATTCCAAATTTAATACGTAAGGAATAAATTTTGTAATTTTAATTATTTTACTAACCAGAAAATAAACGTAAAAAGGAAGCATTAAGCAATCTAGCGTGTGTGATTGATAACAATCCATAGCCGAAATGATCATATTCTTTTACATATTGAAATAACCTAAACAATATTATTTTTATAATCTTCATGAAAATTAATTCTCATTACATTAGTGAATAAAAATTCAAAACATCCAATTTAACTAGTATAACTATAGAATGTATATTTTAAACTAAAACTTTGCAGGATTCTTTTAAATCTAAAACATGCAATAAATTTAAATCTAAGTTTATTTACATTATCATGAACTTACAGAATAAATTTTGCTTGTTTTACATTCAAAATATGGTAATGAACGAACGATTTAATAAATTAATAAGCATACTTTAGATCAAATTATAAATAACAGACTCGTTTCGTAACAACATATAGCTACCTTTAACACCGTAATAATTTCTGAGATTGTGTCCATGACGAAAATTTTATTAAACAATATAATTTGTAAATAAGTATGTGTAGTTAGTATTACAACTAAATTTTTTCCAAACAAATCGTGGTTCAATAAGCTTTTTTCAAAAATGGAAAGTCGGAATATATAAGCAGTTAGTTGAATAAACATTGTATTTTTATTGCAAATTGCCATTCAATTAAAACATTCTATATTGTTTACGTTTTAATTGACCCATCAACTAAGGATATTTACAAATCTTTCATACTAAAGTGCAGTAACGAGGAATAAGTACGTGTAAGTTCCATTGACAACAATAGCGCAAGTGAAAAGAACGTTACTACGGGTAGACACCGTTGCGGCGTTGCCAGTTCGAAGGACATGGCCTTGTACTAGAGATGGCCGTGATTAAAGACA
>CM061537.1:123909759-123945653 GCA_030545055.2 Neoaliturus tenellus
ATGAATAAATAAATAAATAATTAGCCTACATATTTGTTTAAAATATGGAAAATATAACATTATGTACCTATATTGTGTTACGAAACAAGTGCTATGATCAAATTCAAGACAAAAGCAAAGACATATAAACTTAGGGGTTCCACAGGCCCCTAAATGTTAATCTTGATTGATCCCTTCAAGTACTACTATTAAGTACTACATGCGTGGATGATAATACTATGGAAAATCAGCTCATCATTGTTTGGGACATAAATGTTGACAACATCTAGAAAGATCGATGTTAAAGCGATCTGTTGAAGAGCGATGTTAACTACACGTCTTCTGTAGTTAAGAATTGTACAGAATAAAACTAAAAGGACTACAAAAGCAAACTTTTAGACATGGAAAAACGAGAAAAACAGTAACAACTGAAAGTTCTATCGATTGAGAGTGCACAGATATGGATCCTCGTGGTGCACAGGTTTATGGTTAATGACATGACTACATGGATACCTACCTGACCGCAGAGCTCAACTTACTAAGCTTTGTATCAACACCGCAATCAAGAAACCTAAGCCAGCTATTAACCAAAGGAGGGTCTTCATAAGGAAAAATGTTGTATAAAAATACTGTTCAGAAAATTGTGAAAATACTCACAGAATTGAAAGTAAACATGAATATTCAATTTACAGTTACAAAGAAAAAAAATCATTTACAGTTACAACAAAAGTAAACATTAAGTTTGAGTGACACTTAAATCAAACAGATTGAGAATTAAGTTTAAATTTGGAGCAAAGTATCCTCAATCTTGGCAAAGCAAGTTCCAATTAAAATTCATTTACTGTTGCAAGCGCATTTTCTGTACAAAGCGGTGCTGTACTTATATCTCTAGCATATCGCTAATTGAGAGAAGAAAATAGTATTTATGAATAACGCTAATCTTTAAATAAATACATATGAGTTTTTAACGCTTTTCGTGATGTAAACAATTTGCTCAACCAACCAAAATATTACCAACAAAACAAATATTTGGAAAAATATAGGTAGTGGTTTGATAACATTTAAATAAGTTATATCAACTAATAACGGACCAATTATTAATAAACATAAATTAAAATATATCAATAACAACAAGATATCACACGACAAATTATTTACAGCATTTACAGCTAGCAAGAAAAAATATTTTACATAAATTCCACATTTCATTAATTTATTTGTTTTGTCATTATTTCACAGTTTTAACTCAATGAAGATTTATACCATAAATATGTGCCATCAAGCCATACAACTAGTAATAGTTAAGATATTAGAAGTATTCAACAAAACAAACAATTAATACCTGTCAGTGTAATATTCAATGTGCATCAATTCAACAAGAGAACATGCAGCCAGAGAAACTTTTCGAGAGAAAGATTGCTGGGAATCTGGTTAAACTAGAAGGCAATAAAGTTCTTTGTTAAAGAAATGGTGTGGAATGGCGATACCCGACTCCTCCCCCCTTCTTCTCTCACCATCGCACCCCTTCAACCACCCCCGACCACCCTGAGATGCTTAGATCTACAGGTTCTCATTTCCACCACATCTCTCTCGGATAGGTGACAAAGAAACCACAACTCTCAGGCAGGAATTGCATGTAATTAAAATTCTTAAACTAATCCTTGATTAAATTTACTAGATTTTTATTTTAGCAAAGTATATTTTACATGAACTTATAATAGTTAAGCTGAATTACGAACCAAATAGTGTAGTAGAAATCTTATAAGGGAGTAAAGAACTTCATGTTTTTAGTTTTCTATACTAAGTTTTTGTATCAGAACGACAATTAAGTAAAGTAAAATAACGGTGTTTATTCTAAATTGTGATATAAAAATATTTGTTCTTTTCATGACCAACTAAAATGTAAAGCTCAATTGATGGTTGTTGGCAAGAACAAGACATTGAGTGCATGACAATAAAGTTTTAAACAGTTTAACAAATAATAAAATGTTCTTGTAATGCATAATGGTGTGTTGAACAAGAATATTATTTTCGCATAGAACGTATCGTAAATATTTAAAATAAAAGCTCATTTTCGAAAAAGATGAAGAAATGATGTGTTGTATAAATTTACTGAAAAAGAGAAAAAAAACAAAAGTTAGAGTTGTCACTAAAAGATTTTTAAATAAAATTAAACATTGTTCGCTCGTTGTTCAATCCTGCTAGGGTTGAAATTTAAAATTAATTTCCTGTGGTTAGGCCAGTCACGAAACTTTAACCTTACAAGGCAAAGGTAAAGGAAGTATTGTAATGGTTTTGTTTAATGTTACTCATTATGTTATGGGGCCATTTCATGGATGATTTCTTAACAAAGTGCGTTAAATTAGGCTAAAAAACGGTAGTATCAAAATTACCCTAGAAGCATCTAAATAATATATTTACCACTGATTTATATTAGAGTTTATAAATGCAGGTTACATTAGCCAGTGTAAAGCCTTTTTCTATAGCACATAAAGGCCCAACCGGAGATCATTTCACAGTATATTCCTCTCGTTGTGAGATTGTGAGAGGTAAAAATCACAAAGAAGAGCCACAATTGCCGTGTACACTACAGCCGTATTGTGGTCGCTCAAATCACTGTCCTCAAATCAGCTTACCTGCTCCTTGTTCGGAGTGATTCTTTTACCTTCTCCCCCTATACCATAGTATATGGAGAAAGTATTGTTTTCGTCAAAATTTTCGAATTTGAGTTGTTGGTGGATTTATCCATTATGGTTCCCCCTGAGTCCAAAAAAGTGGTTTTCGGAGTGATGTCTGTGTGTGTGTGTGTGTGTGTGTGTGTGTGTGTGTGTGTGTGTGTGTGTGTGTGTGTGTGTGTGTGTGTGTGTGTGTGTGTGTGTGTGTGTGTGTCAGGATGTAAACAGAGCTAGAGAATGCCCTAATGGTCCGATTTTAATGAAATTTGGTATATAGGTAAAAATCCACGATAATTCCAGGCGTTTTTTTCATTTTTTAAAATTTTTGATTTTTAAGGGTATTTTACCCCAAAAAACCCTCAAAAATCATCAAAAATCAAAATTTCTCAAAAACGGCTCTAACGATTTTGATTAAAATTTTGTGGTTTATTAAGCTTAAAATGGTGGATAAAATGACACCACCCGCATCTCCGAGAAAATGCGCGTTCAAAAGTTATAGAGTAAAATGTGTTTAAAAAATCAATTTTTTTGATTTTCAAAATAGCTGTTGTCTTAAAATAAATTTTACTTATCACCATTAAATCAAGCTCAAAAAACTAAATAATCCAGTACTTTAAATTATTGCTCTACGTCAAGTGGTTGAGGAGAAAATACAATTTTTCGTTTAGCGGTAAACGCAGTACGTTGTTAAAAGTCACAGATGCGCGTAGGGTCAAGCTCGCGCTGCTTAGCTGGTAGCTATCCGACAGAGTTGTGTCATCTAGACATTAATGTTTAAAGCTTTTAACGCATGTTTTTATGTTGTTGGGAGAAAGTATGTGTCAGTTATCTGATACCGTTTATTTATAGAAGTTGCGCAAAAGAGATAATCTCTTATTCCTGTTGAAAAAAACGGAGCCTTTGAAGCGTGGTATTTGAAACACTTTTACTTGGAAAAAATTATCTTGCGCTGTGGAGATAGTTCCTCACAGAATCTATTTGTTACGTTGATCAAAGTATAACTTCATTTAATTATAAAAACCATATAAGTTATTTGACTGTATATGTGGGAACTAGATAAAAATACTAAATTCTAATATTTTCTGCCATTAATGTTTTGATAAAGAGGTTCTAAAATTAATTAGTTCAAATTGTACTAAAATTTATCGTTCGTAACATATTTGTGACAAAACTTATTGTTTATATTGTTTTATAAATCACACAAAGTTAGAAATTGGGAGTTTTGCCAGTTCAAATATATTTATAAAAGTAAAATATTAAAATAAGACAGTTTTTACTGATTGGATTTATTAATTACTACGATACCAATCAAATCATTTTCGATGTTCGTACTTCTGTTTAGAGATTTGAGCTCCACTGGATCCAAAGAAGCCTAATAACTTTTTTAATCACTATCGTTCAAAGCTTTCATTTAAGAATTCATTACCCTTTCACTAAAGTGTTTTGCGTGAACTCGATTTGATAAGTTAAACGGAAAAAAATGGAGCGAGTTGTCTAATTAAAATGTATCAATAATTATTTAATATGACGGAGCACAAACATTAAGATTTATTTATATGGTTAATTAATTAATATATTTATAATAGAAGAAAATGTTTGAAACATATTAAAGGAAAATTGGTAAATGGTTATAATTTATTGAGCTAAATGTTTTTAACGACTTGTTATAAAAAAGGTCAAATTTAATTTTATATACATATTATGTAAGTATATTCTGGAGAACTTAACTATTTTTATATTATTAAAATAGCATTCTTTCAGATTTCTTTAGTACATTATGCAATATTTTTAAGTAATAAAAATACCCCAGATAAAATATTTTATTATAAATTTATTCCTTATAACTAAAACTACAAAAATTATATAAAATAACAATCGTACCATAATTCAATTGACTAAAAATATTTGAATAAATAATTATTCAACAAACCAATTTTATAAAATTATCAAACTACAGTGATTAAAAGTGAGCTTAATAATTACAGTACTGTCTTTACATATTTTTCAATATTTAACTACCAATGTTATTAATGAGTTTTGATACATTTTAAATAAACTACTGGTATAAAGTACCACATCATATTTCCAACATATAATTTTGCCAAATTGTAACCTTAAAATTCATAGCTAAAATGATAATTCTATATTATTTTTCACAAATATTTCTATTTATTTAGAAGAAAAACGATAACTTTTAAAGCATTAACTTATTTTTAAACCAATTTACAAATTGGCACTTCTTGAAGCATCGAAGTTTAGCAGTTAACACTTTGCAAGAGAGGTTTACAATGAGAGGCGGGAGGTCGCCATATTGCAGGGGGTTTTTATCCTCCCCTCGACACAACTTGGCCCCAACTTTTCTGTAATGTAGAGTGTTTCTTCTGCTAGTCCCTTAAAACCAACTTGTTATTGCGACCTGGAGGGAACTTTAAAGGTTGAATGTTGACGCTTAGAAGTTTAACGGGGTTTGCACATCGTGCATAAAATAGGGAGAGTCCATTGTTACTTGCCTGCTGCAAACCCAAACCTGAATCTCTATAAATTTTGTTACTCTTTTTTTTATAATGTTAGTAATTTTTCAAATCCATATTAATTGTATCGAATAATTTCCCTTTGAAAATTATTTTGCATGTAAAATAAAAGTAATTTAACATAATAATGATAGGAAATTTTATTGCATTTAACTTTTAATTTTTAGTTTCCTAGTAACGAATTTTACTAAACATTTTAAAATAAACTATGTGGACTTGCTGTAATGTTTACAAAATAACTTAAACAATATCGAATCTCTCAAAACAAAGCCTCTATAGTTCGTGTTGATGTTTATAACCAAACAACACTATTTATTCCATTGGGGCATTTATAACACATGTTATGTTCCGTCAACTGGCTGGGTAGCTCAGTGGTTATAGTGCTCGCCTTTGAATCCAAAGGTTGCCGGTTCGATCCCGAGGAAAGTTAGTAGCTTTTTAAAGGATCGATTCCGGACCCAGTTGCCATTTGTCATTGGGCTATTAATTAATGATGCTTTCTAACAACTGGTCGATGTTAGATAGTAACAAGACTGGGGTTTGGACCGTTCCCCGTCAAAACGTTAAAAATGCCTTTGGCGTAGAGAGACACGAAATAGAGATGTTAAATATTTCTTTATTTCAATTAATTATGATCAATTAGTTCATCACACAACAATTATTGAACAAAAATGTTTGTGCAAAAAATGAATGAACTAATAAAGAAGTGGTTACAAATATTATTGATTTATACAGTATTAGTATAACAAAGTATTGTGGGAATAAATATGTTTAATTTATTATTGCATACTAACAATGGTAGCCGATGAGGAGGATGCCGATGTAGCGGATATTTCTGAACCTGCGATCCTCGAAGTCGTATAAATAGCATCAGCCAATCTGATTGCCTCTTCTGAAGACTGCATCGAAAAACTGTCATGTACAAGTCTTGGGCGGGGTCTTGCATAATCAATTGCTCCAATGACATCGCGCAAATTATATTCAGTGGAACGCATTCGTCCCAGTAATAATCAAGTGAATGACCATCAAAAGTCTTCGTCTTGGGAATCTTTTGGAACTCGTACGCTTTCTCGTAGCATTCTAGACGAAACGGCATCAGCATAAACAGAATTTTCACTAGTGACATGGCCATCACCTTCTGACGTTTCTTGGACTCCTGATGTGCAGGTTCCAGCTTCCTCTTGCTCGCTGCTGCTTGTTGAGACGGTTCTTCATGTGATGGAGGAACAAGGAGAGGAGGTAGATGACTCTGTTGAATCGGTTGTGTCCCCTCGTCTTTACTTCCGCTGTCCTTCTCCCCTTGATGGTGGGCGGCGGCACTTGTTTGATCCTCATCGGTCATCTCCCTCTTCTTTATTTGTTGAATTACCTCTGCCTGACATGCTTGGGATGGGTCAAAGTTGTCCTCGACGATCTCCACCTCTGTACCGATATCGGCGTCGATGAGTTGTTAATCTGTGATGTCACCTCCAGCGACGGTCATAGAGGATACACCACTTATCTTCTCTGTATAACTGACCTTCTTGACTCTTTGAATGAAACTGGATGTACCCACTACTCAATTAACGAACCAGGTCTTCTTTGGCGACGGACGTTAACCGTAGATCAAGTGTAATAAATAATTGTCCTTCAGAAATTCGACGGGTACCGCCTGTTGATGAAGAACTTTTACAACTTGGCATACACTCATGGACAACTCACACCACTGTCAGGCGTGGCCAGATAGTGTCATATATACAGAGAAACGCCCGTGCCGTGTGCAAGATGACCCGGACAAGGGTCGACACTGAGGCGCCCGGCACTTGTAGATAGTTGTGGAGTGTGCGTCACTGCCCTCCTTGGCTGTTGGCCAAATGTTGTGGTAGGCCGCGACGTCATGGTCACGTGACCAGTGCTAACTTTCCGGGCCTTCGGCAACCAAAAGGCATGCCAGCCGTGAACCGTGAACTGCCCATAGTGCCAGACTGAGGAGGTCGAGCCATCGTAGGAGAGTCTGACAAACTTTAAATTCTTTGGGATGAAGTATTTCAGAAATAAATACGTCAAGTATGTCACTCATATGCTGGATTGTTATAAGTAGTCAATATTTATAAGTTTTTTGCCACAGCTATTAAGAAATATAACATAACTCAAAACCTAAGTTAAGATTGCTATTGTCATTGTTATAATTAAATTAAAATTTTCTAGACGTTCTAACAATAAACAATCATGGATGCCTGAGAAAACGCAGTGTTAAAAAATTTTTAATGGATATAACATGCAGTTTTTTAATGGCTGATACTTTGTAATATTTTTATTAGGGACAAAACACAAAGACCTCGGCAAATTTCTCGTAAATGTTTGCACATTGTGCAACAAAGAGTCCCTCCTACGTTTGCATAAATGCATCAATAGATCTATTAATCGTTAGTGTCGAAGTCGAATCTCGATCATCGTATCCACTTAATCTTGACCAAAGATTCGGATTCGAGAATCGATTGAAAAAGAATCGACATTTGAATCCAAACAAAGTGAGTGGGAGATCCGCCGCGCCAAAATTTTTGCATTATTTAGTCAGAGCAGTAGCAGAAGGAGGCGTTAAAAAGTTTAGTTTTCCGAACACAACAATATTAAAAGTATTAACAACAATAAATGTGTAGGCCTACTTGATGTTACCCATTAAAACTATTGTATAATGTGGGACTATCGACAATCAAGTATTATAAACTTATGTGATTTAATAACTAATTTAAAACAAGTTCTCTTTCCATTCCAGTCGGCTTTAAAGAACAACACTGAACTTGAATGTCGAGCACATTACAGTGAGCACAACGAGGTAAGTTTTAGGCAACGATATTGTAGTAGCGGCTGTTTAAAGTTGGCGGTAGAACCACAATTGTGGAGTGACTCGCCACATTGTTGCCGGTCTTATCTGTCCACTTTGCTTAACTTTTGGGACCGTCTTTTGTCAAGAGGGTTGGACTAGACGGAATCAACCATCAGAGCAAAGTTTTCGAGGGGAAAGAACTATAGAAATGGTGTTCAAGTTCAATTGATTGGGAAATACACACAGGTTTTAAAGAAAGCATTATAAGCGTTATTCGTACGGGTAAATAAACAAAACTTTATATCTAATTTATATTCAGTCATTATATAACAACACTTAGTATACAGGGTGTCTTTTAAATCCGTCACGAAATTTCATAATATGGCTACTAAGCAAAAGGCTAAAAAGTTCATATGAAGGTGTGTCCTAATATGCATATTTAATTAGATATTCCCCATTTTTTCTACTGGATAATTTTTATTTCGGTGACGGATTGATGTTAGAACTTCATATTTGGCATGGACATTTATAATACCAAGGTCTATTCCCATAGTAAATTTTTGGCTATGTGTATTTTTAAAATGGCAAACGTTTTACATTTTTAAACACAAATATCTTCTAACCAGTAAATATAAAAATTTTAAAGAAGACATAATTATTGACAAATTATATTATCAAAACAATAACACCAAGTTTGTGAAGATGTGACATCAACTACCGGAGTTATTGCGATTTTTCTATTATATTTAAGTTAATTTGCATTAATTCTAATGTAAAATATCAATGTTTCCGAAAAGGAAAATTGCAAACATTCCGTTATTTGTTGTCAGGTCCCTACAAACTTAACACAATGGAGTTGATGGTTAAATTTGTCAATATTTTTATTTGTTCTAAAATTTTGATGAGGTTTACAGGTTTTATAATATTTGTATTTAAAAGATTTAAAATGGCCGCTATTTTAAATATACACATAGGAAAAAATAATTTTTACTGTGGAAATGGATATTGATATTATAAAGGTTCATACGATATATGTTCCTACATCAATCGGTCACCGAAATATAAATCGTTAAGTGGAAAAACAAAATCGGGGGGGGGGGGGGGGGTATCTTTGTAAATAAATATAAGTATATAATTTTGATTAGGACATACCTTCATATGAACGTTTTTGTTTGAATGATGATTATGCAAATATGAATCATATTAAATCACCCTTCATTCTGAAAACATTCGAATTAATTGTTATGGTTGTGTCAGAATATATTAGACGGTTCCAGATACAGTTGGCATACTGTACTATGGTAAAAATACAGCTATTTTAAGCCAAGTAGGTCTGTAGGGTGAGTGATAAACGCTATCCGGTTGTATTATGACGCTTGATAATGGCAATCAAAGCGTGCCCTATTACGATCATTATGGGGAAAACCCATCCGATCGCCTCTGTTTGGAATGATGAACTACATTGTGGAAATTAAGGTCAAATGATCACCGCTTTATGTGGATCGATTTCAGAATTATTTTTGACCATAATATTTAATTGGTGTTCAATTATAACTTAAAATATACATGCCAATAAAATGTTACACATTGGAAGCGCAAGAATGTTTGTTAGGCTTTGAACTTCTCACAAGCTTTGTTAAATTTATAGACCAAAGAAAGCACATAAGTGGTGGACTTTTTTCTGAAATGGTTCTTTTTCCGTTCCAATGGGTTTGAAATTTCTCAGACTATCCTACTTAACAAAAGTTGAAACAAGACGATTGGTTAAACCGATTTTAATAAGGAGAATAGGTTGTTGAAAACACATACTAAGATGAATGTTTACATTACAATGTTTACAATAGGGATTGATTATTTAAGGATTAGCTGATTAACATAAATTAGATGTCTTAAGAGTGGTCTTGATTGAAATAATTTCCTTTACACAGTGTACCTTGATTTTTACGTAACACAGATGTTTTGTATATCGAGATGGTTCAACCCAAACGTGCGTTTTGTTTCTACTTTGAAAGTACCAGTTTCTCTTTCAAAATCAAAATGTACCATTTTCCCTTCAAGTCCAATTGATGTTCCCTTCATTTTTACCTAAATTAGAAAGTCCTTTTTCAAAATGGGTTTCTGATATGGTAAATATTTTCTATTTATTAAGTTATGTGTTTTTCTGGTAGCTCATTTGCTAAATAACGTTTCAACCTGCCATAAGTAAAAGAAAAAAAAATACAGTTTTCCCTAAAAAGACTTGCACAGATGGACTACCTATGGACAAGAGTGTTTTGTTTAATAAAACCACTTATCTTTAAATTTATTTTAATAGGTTGTGTTGGAAAGAGGTTTTCACTGAAACCAAGAACAGTTTTTTTTTTTTTTTTTTTTTTTTTTTTTTTTTTTTTTTTTGTGAATTTAGTGAGGAAAATATAATTTCGCGTTTGATTATCAGTTGCGGCATTAACCTTGTTATTGATGTACTCGAGGGCAAGAACCATTTTTAAAGCAAAGTAAGTTATAATGCTAAAAACAATCGGACAAGATGTTCTTTGCAACAGTAGTTCAGAATCGTGAAGGAATTTGAATGTAGAATCTATTATTACTCATAACTCAACTTTTTATTTGTCTGGACAAGTTCGAATTGAAACTGGTCTCCTGAATTATTCTAGTGGTGATTTTCATTAGTCCAGTGCAACACTAATTTGTGATGTAATCGCTGTTAATGTCTATGTCTGTATAGTATGTTTGTTTCTGTACCTGGAACCCTTCGTGGGAGGTGAGCACGCAGGTGACGTTTCTCTCCATGGAGCCCGCCCCCATCTTGGAGAGCTCGGAGTCTCCCGGCAGACAAGGACCCCAATCCCCTACCCGCCACTCCAGGTGATCTGGAAACGACATCACGATAGTCATACACAAACTGAAAGAGAAACGACAGTAGTGACACATTGTTGGTTTTTGGCAGATTGAAAGCAGTTCAACCTGAATCACGAGGTACTGTTACAAAAACGATAACAAACTTGTTTGACAAGTAAGGAGTCTACTGGATCAGCCACCGAGGACTGTTATTCCCATAAGACTTATGTTTAGTTTGAAACGTACGCTCTATAGTTGTGATTTTTATGTCACAGTCCCCTAGATATTAATTTCCTTTAAAATAACATGAAGATGAATACACTACTTTCAATCAATATTAAAGGCGTAGCGGGATGTATTATATTTAGTAAATATATGATAAGAATATTTATTTTGTATGTGTATGAAAAGAAACCTTCATGGAGTTACTTCCTCAATAGCAAGCGTATATGCTATCTCAGTCCTTCCCTAGAGTAAAAAGGAAATATATCGTTACGCTTTCTTTTGTCGAGATATATAAGTAGTATAGAGACGTCACTTCTGCGCCATGAGGGGGTGCGAGGGGTGCGAATTTCCTAACAGTCCTAGACCCGCAGACCCATTTTTAACCGGTTTTCAGTGATTTTTGCCTACTTTTTGGCAATTTTACAGCACTTTTCAGGAATTCCGAGGCATAAAAACCTGATAGAGGAGGGTGACTGCGCCATGAGATGGTACGAATTTCCTAACAGTTCTACGTAAGGACTAGTCCCGTGTAAGGACTATTGTATTTAGATAGCCCCGCGCAAGGACTAGTCCCGCTTGCTATTGTATGTAAATGGTCCTACACAAGGACTAGTCCGTTTGCTATCGTATTTAGATGGCCCTGCGTGGGGACTAGTCCTGCGTGCTATTGTATTTAGGTGGTCCCGCATGAGGACTAGTCCTGTGCAAGGACTGTTAAATTTAAATAGTCCGGCGTGGGCACTATTATTTAAGTAGTCCGGCATGGGGGCTGATGTATTTAAATGGCCTAGCGTGGGGAATATTGTATTTTAATGGTAAGGGGACTATTGTATTTAAATGGTCCTGCAAAGCCCTAATACCTAGCAGCTAAGGCTTTGAAATGTGAAAAGAGCCTATAAGCCACCAGCTTAGACCTAATGTGTTGGACCTAAGGTCAAAACCTAAGGCATTGCACCAGAGTAGAGAGCCCTAAAACGAAGCAGCTAAGGCTTTGACCTGTCAATAGGGCCTATTAGCTACCAGCTTAGACCTAATGTGTTGCACCTAAGTAAATAGTCCGTCGTGGGGATTGTTGTATTTTAATGGTCCGGGGACTATTGTATTTAAATGGTCCTGCAAAGCCCTAATACCTAGCAGCTAAGGCTTTGACCTGTGAATAGAGCCTATAAGCCACCAGCTTAGTCCTAATGTGTTGGACCTAAGGTCTAAACCTAAGGCATTGCACCAGAGTAGAGGGCCCTAAAACGAAGCAGCTAAGGCTTTGACCTGTGAATAGAGCCTATTAGCCAACAGCTTAGACCAGATGTGATGGACCTAAGGTCTAAACCTAAGGCATTACACCTGAGTAGAAAGCCCTATAACCTAGCAGCTAAGGCTTTGACCTGTGAATAGGGCCTATTAGCCACCTGCTTAGACCTAATGTGTTGCACCTAAGATTTAAACCTAAGGCCTTACACCTAAGTGTAAAGCCCTAAAACCTAGCAGCTAAGGCTTTGACCTGTGAATAGGGCCTATTAGCCACCAGATTGGACCTAATGTGTTGTACCTAAGGTATAAACCTAAGGCCTTACACCTGAGTCTAAAGCCCTAAAACCTGGCAGCTAAGGCTTTTAACCTGAGAATAGAGGCTATTAACCACCAGCTTAGACCTAATCTGTTGCACCTAAGATCTAAACCCAAGGCCTTATACCTGAGTCCAAAACCATAAAACCTATCAGCTAAGGCTTTGACCTGTGAATAGGGCCTATCAGCCACCAGCTTACACCTAGTGTGTTGCACCTAAGATTTAAACCTAGGGCCTTATGCCTGAATCAAAAACCATAAAACCTATCAGCTAAGGCTTTGACCCGTGAATAGGCCCTATTAGCCAACATCCTAGACCTAATGTGTTGGACCCAAGATCCAAACCTAAGGCCTTACACCTGAGTCTGAAGACCTAAAACTTAGCAGCTAAGGCTTTGACATGTGAATAGTGCCTATTAGCCACCAGCTTACACCTAGTGTGTTGCACCTAAGATTTAAACCTAAGACCTTATGCCTGAATCCAAAACCATAAAAGCTATCAGCTAAAGCTTTGACCTGTGAATGGGCCCTATTAGTCATTAGCAAGACCTAATGTGTTGGACCTAAGATCCAAACCTTACATCTGAGTCCAAAGTCATAAGAATTAGCAGCTAAGGCTTTGACCTTTGAATAGGACCAATTAGCCAACAGCCTAGACCTAATTTGTTTGACCTAAAGCCTTACACCTGGTTTCTAAGATCAAATTCCTTAGACAAGACTAAATCCTTAGACTAAAGATCTAATTCCTTACACCTGAGGCCTTAGACTTAGGACTTAAAACAAGGTAGCTAAGGCTTTGATCTGTGAATAGGGCCAATTAGCCAACTGCCTGATGTAAACCCAAGGCCTTACACATGGTTCCTAAAGCCCAATTACCTTCGACTAGACTAAATCCTTAGACCGATGATCTAATTCCTTAGATCAGAGGCCTTTGACTTAGGCCCTAAAACTTAGCAGCTAAGGCTTTGGCCTGTGAATAACACCTATTAACCATTCGCATAGACCTAATGTGTTGGACCTAAGATCTAAACCTAAGGTCTGACACCTGAGTCCAAAGCTCTAAAACCTAGCAGCTAATCCTTTAACCTGTGAATTGGGTCTATTATCCATCAGCTTAGGCCTAATTTCTTAGACCTAAGATCTAAACATAAGGCCTTACACATGGTTCCTAAGACCAAATGCCTTGACCAAATCAAATCCTTAGACCAACGATCTAATTCCATAGACCCAAGTCTTAGGTCCTAAAACCAAGCAGCTAAGGATTTGACCTGTGAATGGGACCTATTAGCAAACAGCCCAAAACCTAATGTGTTGGGACTAAGATGTAAACCTAAGGCCTTGCACCTGAGTCCAAAGCCCTAAAACCTAGCAGCTAAGGATTTGACCTGTGAATGAGGCCTATTAGCCAACAGCCTAGACCTAATGTGTTAAACCTAAGATCTAAACATAAGGCCTTACACCTAAGTCTAAAGCCCTAAAACCTATCAGCTAAGGCTTTGACCGGAGACTAGGCCCTATTAGCCAACAGCCTAAACCTAATTTGTTGGGACTAAGATGGAAACCTAAGGCCTTGCACCTGAGTCCAAAGCCCTAAAACCTGGCAGCTAAGGATTTGACCTGTGAATAGGGCCTAGTAGCCAACAGCCTAAACCTAATGTGTTGGGACTAAGATGTAAACCTAAGGTCTGCCACCTGAGTACAAAGTCTAAAAACCTAACAGCTAAGGCTTTGACCTGTGAATAGGACCTATTAGCCACGAGCCAGGACCTAATTTGTTGCACCTAAGTTCTAAACCTAAGGCCATACACCTGAGTCCAAACCCCTAAAACTTAGCAGCTAGACCTGTGAATATGGCCTATTATCCATCAGCTTAGGCCTAATGTGTTGGACCTAAAACCTAAACCTAAGGCCTTACATATGGTTCCTAAGACCAAATGCATTGGACCAAAATCAATCCTTAGACCAACGATCTAATTCCATAGACCCAAGGCCTTAGACTTAGGTCCTAAAACCTAGCAGCTAAGGATTTGACCTGTGAATAGTGCCTATTAGCCAACAGCCTAAACCTAATGTGTTGGGAGTAAGATGTAAACCTAAGGCCTTGCAACTGAGTCCAAAGCCCTAAAACCTAGCAAATAAGGATTTGACCTGTGAATAGGGCCTATTTGCCAACAGCCTAAACCTAATTTGTTGGGACTAAGATGGAAACCTAAGGCCTTGCAACTGAGTCCAAAGCCCTAAAACCTAGCATCTAAGGATTTGACCTGTGAATGGGACCTATTAGCCAACAGCCTAAACCTAATGTGTTGGGACTAAGATGTAAACCTAAGGCCTTGCAACTCAGCCCAAAGCCCTAAAACCTAGCAGCTAAGGATTCGACCTGTGAATAGGGCCTACAAGCCAACAGCCTAGACCTAATGTGTTGGACCCATGATCTAAACCTAAGGCCTTACACCCGAGTCCAAAGCCCTACAACCTAGCAGCTAAGGCTTTGACCTGTGAAAAGGACCAGGAGGCCTTAGACTTAAGACCTAAGACCTAGCAGCTGAAGTGACCTATGAGCCATTAGCCTAGAACTAAAACCTGATCTAATTAGACCTAAGATCCAAACCTAAGGCCTTACATTGCACCTGAGTCCAAACTCCAAACACCTTAGACTAGACTAATTCCTTAAACCTAAGATCTAATTCCTAAGACCCAAGGCCTTAGACTTAAGACCTAAAAATCTACAAGGGGCCGCGATTCACAGCCAGCCCCTCATGTATTGAGCAAACATTAGACAACGAGGTCTTATTTCTTTGATTTTAAAAACATGATCAGCTATGGTTGTCAGATTCAGATTGGGGTGTTTGAAGACCAACCTCCATCTATTTTACCCAACACCTAAGACCCTACCGCATGGACCAGACCCAAGACATAAAGCTAGACACTATAGTCTTGGCTTTTAAGTTCTTAGACCCAAGACATAAGGCCTTACACCAGGGTCTAGAACCAACACCAAAGATCCGTGGTCAAGGATATTAGGTTCTTATTCCCAAGACCTAAGACCCTACACCAGAATCTAGGACCAATGCAAGGTCTAGACCTTAGGGTCTGTGGTCTAGACTTTTTGGTTCTTATACCCAAGGACTAAGGCCCTACACCAGGGTCTAGAACCAAGAACAAAAGTCCGTGGTCTAGGCTTTTAGGTTCTTATACCCAAGACCTAGGGCCCTACACCAGGGTCTAGAACCAAGACCTAAGACCCTACACCAGAGTCTAGGACCAAGTTCCGTGGTCTAGACTTTTAGGTTCTTATACCCAAGGACTAAGGCCCTACACCAGGGTCTAGAACCAAGAACAAAAGTCCGTGGTCTAGGCTTTTAGGTTCTTATACCCAAGACCTAAGGCCCTACACCAGCGTCAAGAACCAAGACCCAAGTTTTGTGGTCTAGGCTTTTAGTTTCTTATACCCAAGACCTAAGACCCTACACCAAGGTCTAGAACCAAGACCCAAGGTTCGTGGTCTAGGCTTTTAGGTTCTTATTCCCAAGACCTAAACCCTACACCAGAGCCGAGGACCAAGGTCTAAGTTCCGTGGTCTAGACTTTTAGGATCTTATACCCAAGGGCTAAAGGCCAATACCAGGGTCTAGAACCAAGACCAAAGGTCCGTGGTCTAGGATTTTAGGTTCTTATTCCCAAGACCTAAGACCCTACACCAGAGCCTAGGACCAAGGTCTAAGTTCCGTGGTCTAGACTTTTAGGTTCTTATACCCAAGGACTAAGGGCCAACACCAGGTTCTAGAACCAAGACCAAAGGTCCGTGGTCTAGATTTTTAGGTTCTTATACCCAAGGACTAAGGCCCTACGCCAGGGCCTAGAACCAAGACCAACGGTTGGTGGTCTAGGCTTTTAGGTTCTTATACACAAGACCTAAGGCCCTACACCAGGGTCTAGATCCAAGACTTGAGGCCTGTGGGCTAGGCAATTAGGTTCTTAGACTCAAGGACCCACACCCATGGTCTAGACCCAAGCCCTAAGGTCATACACCATAATCTAGACCCTAAGACTAAAGGCCTTACACCATGGTCTAGTACTCGGCTTTAACCGTGTGCAGTTTCATCCATACCTAGAGGAAAGTCAGCCAACAAGTTCTTCGGCCCAAGACCTAAGACCCACCAGCATGGTCTAGATCCTCAAGCCCTGAGACCATACACCGTGGTTTAAGTCCTTAGACCCAATTTCTAATCCACCGTGGTTTAGATCCCCAAGACTTAAAGCTATACACCGTGGTCCTCAGGCTATACACCGTAGTCTTAAGGCTATACACATTATTCTTAGACCCAAATTCTAAGCCCCTCAACCGTGGTCTAGATCCCCAACACCTAAGGCTATACACGGTGTTCTATGTCCTTAGACCCATATTCTAATTCCACCATGGTCTAGATCCCCAAGACCTAAGGCCATACACCGTGGTCTAAGTTCTTAGACCCAAATTCTAATTCCGCCATGGTCTGTATACCCAAGACCTAAGGCCCTACACCATGGTCTAGTATTCGTCTTAAACCGTGCGTAATTAATTGTGGTTGTTTCGGCTATAGCTAGAGAAAATTCGGCCTTTAAGTCCTTAGACATAAAACCTAAGGGCATACACGACGATCTAGACTTAAAACCTCATACCATACACCATGGTATAGACCCAAGACCTAAGTCCCTACACCGTGGCCTAGTACTCTTCTTAAGCCGTTTGCAGTTATTACTGTTTCGTCTATACCTAAAAGGAAATTGGCCTTTTATGTTCTTAGACCTGAGACCTAAGCTTTTACACTATGGTCTAACACTTGTTTTAAGCCGTGTGCAGTTGTGGTTTTTCATTTATAGCTAGAGGAAAGTCGGTCCTTAAGCTCTTAGACCCTAGACCTAATGCCCTACGCCATGGTCTAGACCCAATTCTTAACCCATCGGGGTCTAGTACTCGTCTTAAAGTCGGGTTTTAACTTCTTAGACACAAGACCTAAGACCCTACACCATGGTCTAGTACTCGTCTTAAAGTCGGTCTTTACGTTCTTAGACCCAAGACCTAAGGTCCTACATCTTGGTTTAGACCCAAGACCTAAGGCCATACACCGTGGTCCAGTATTTGTCTTAATCCGTGTGCAGTTATTACTGTTTCGTCTATACCTAGAGGTAAATCGGCCTTTTATGTTCTTAGACCTGTGAACTAGGTTTTTACATCATGGTTTAATACTTGTCTTAAGCCGTGTGCAATCGTGGTTGTTTCATCCATAACTAGAGGAAAGTCGGCCTTTAAGTTCTTAGACCAAGGACCTGAGGCTCTATACCACGGTCCAGACCCAAGACCTAAGGGCATACACCGTGGTCCAGTACTTGTCTTAATCTGTGTGCAGTTATTACTGTCTCGTCTATACCTAGAGGAAAATCGGCCATTTATGTTCTTAGACCTGAGAGCTAAGGTTCACATTCATCACCCGATTTAAAAAACGTTCGCAGACGTTAATTAAAAAAAAACATCGTCTACACATCGATTTTCAAAAACGATGTGTACACGTTAATTTTTAAAAACATCGTCTACAGATCGATTTTCAGAAACGATGTGTACACGTTAATTTTTAAAAACATCGTTTACACATCGATTTTAAAAATCGTCGCGACGTTTATTAAAATCGATGTGTAAACGATGTTTTTAAAAATTAACGTGTACACATCGTTTTTGAAAATCGATCTGTAGACGATGTTTTTAAAAATTAACGTGTACACATCGTTTTTGAAAATCGATGTGTAGACGATGTTTTTTTTTTAATTAACGTCTGCGAACGTTTTTTAAATCGGGTGATGAATGTGAACCTTAGCTCTCAGGTCTAAGAACATAAATGGCCGATTTTCCTCTAGGTATAGACGAGACAGTAATAACTGCACACAGATTAAGACAAGTACTGGACCACGGTGTATGCCCTTAGGTCTTGGGTCTGGACCGTGGTATAGAGCCTCAGGTCCTTGGTCTAAGAACTTAAAGGCCGACTTTCCTCTAGTTATGGATGAAACAACCACGATTGCACACGGCTTAAGACAAGTATTAAACCATGATGTAAAAACCTAGTTCACAGGTCTAAGAACATAAAAGGCCGATTTACCTCTAGGTATAGACGAAACAGTAATAACTGCACACGGATTAAGACAAATACTGGACCACGGTGTATGGCCTTAGGTCTTGGGTCTAAACCAAGATGTAGGACCTTAGGTCTTGGGTCTAAGAACGTAAAGACCGACTTTAAGACGAGTACTAGACCATGGTATAGGGTCTTAGGTCTTGTGTCTAAGAAGTTAAAACCCGACTTTAAGACGAGTACTAGACCCCGATGGGTTAAGGATTGGGTCTAGACCATGGCGTAGGGCATTAGGTCTAGGGTCTAAGAGCTTAAGGACCGACTTTCCTCTAGCTATAAATGAAAAACCACAACTGCACACGGCTTAAAACAAGTGTTAGACCATAGTGTAAAAGCTTAGGTCTCAGGTCTAAGAACATAAAAGGCCAATTTCCTTTTAGGTATAGACGAAACAGTAATAACTGCAAACGGCTTAAGAAGAGTACTAGGCCACGGTGTAGGGACTTAGGTCTTGGGTCTATACCATGGTGTATGGTATGAGGTTTTAAGTCTAGATCGTCGTGTATGCCCTTAGGTTTTATGTCTAAGGACTTAAAGGCCGAATTTTCTCTAGCTATAGCCGAAACAACCACAATTAATTACGCACGGTTTAAGACGAATACTAGACCATGGTGTAGGGCCTTAGGTCTTGGGTATACAGACCATGGCGGAATTAGAATTTGGGTCTAAGAACTTAGACCACGGTGTATGGCCTTAGGTCTTGGGGATCTAGACCATGGTGGAATTAGAATATGGGTCTAAGGACATAGAACACCGTGTATAGCCTTAGGTGTTGGGGATCTAGACCACGGTGGAGGGGCTTAGAATTTGGGTCTAAGAATAATGTGTATAGCCTTAAGACTACGGTGTATAGCCTGAGGACCACGGTGTATAGCTTTAGGTCTTGGGGATCTAAACCACGGTGGATTAGAAATTGGGTCTAAGGACTTAAACCATGGTGTATGGTCTCAGGGCTTGAGGATCTAGACCATGCTGGTAGGTCTTAGGTCTTGGGCCAAAGAACTTGTTGGCTGACTTTCCTCTAGGTATGAATGAAACAAAAACAACTGCACACGGTTAAAGCCGAGTACTAGACCATGGTGTAAGGCCTTTAGTCTTAGGGTCTAGATCATGGTGTATGACCTTAGGGCTTGGGTGTAGACCATGGGTGTGGGTCCTTAGGTCTTGGATCTAAGAACCTAATGGCCTAGCCCACAGGCCTCAAGTCTTGGATCTAGACCCTGGTGTAGGGCCTTAGGTCTTGGGTATAAGAACCAAAAAGCCTGGACCTCGAACCTTATGTCTTGGTTCTAGATCCTGGTGTAGGGCCTTAGGTATTGGGTATAAGAACCTAAAAGCCTAGACCATGGACCTTAGGTCTTGGTTCTAGACCCTGCTTTAGGGCCTTAGGTCTTGGGTATAAGAACCTAAAAGCCTAGACCACGGATCTTTGGACTTGGTTCTAGACCATGGTGTAGGGACTTAGTCCTTGGGTATAAGAACCTAAAAGTCTAGACCACGGACCTTAGATCTTGGTTCTTGACCCTGGTGTTGGCCCTTAGTCCTTGGGTATAAGAACCTAAAAGTCTAGACCACGGACCTTAGGTCTTGGTTCTAGACCCTGGTGTAGGGACTTAGTCCTTGGGTATAAGAACCTAAAAGTGTATACCACGGAACATAGGTCTTGGTTATAGATCCTGGTGTAGGGCCTTTGGTCTTGGGTCTAAGAACTTAGAGACCTAGATCACAGGCCTTACGTTTAGGGTCTAGACCATAATGTACGGTCTTAGGTCTTGGGCCAAAGAACTTGTTGGCTGACTTTCCTCTAGGTATGAATGAAACAAAAACAACTGCACACGGTTAAAGCCGAGTACTAGACCATGGTGTAAGGCCTTTAGTCTTAGGGTCTAGATCATGGTGTATGACCTTAGGGCTTGGGTGTAGACCATGGGTGTGGGTCCTTAGGTCTTGGATCTAAGAAAATAATGGCCTAGCCCACAGGCCTCAAGTCTTGGATCTAGACCCTGGTGTAGGGCCTTAGGTCTTGGGTATAAGAACCAAAAAGCCTGGACCTCGGACCTTATGTCTTGGTTCTAGATCCTGGTGTAGGGCCTTAGGTATTGGGTATAAGAACCTAAAAGCCTAGACCATGGACCTTAGGTCTTGGTTCTAGACCCTGCTTTAGGGCCTTAGGTCTTGGGTATAAGAACCTAAAAGCCTAGACCACGGATCTTTGGACTTGGTTCTAGACCATGGTGTAGGGACTTAGTCCTTGGGTATAAGAACCTAAAAGTCTAGACCACGGACCTTAGATCTTGGTTCTTGACCCTGGTGTTGGCCCTTAGTCCTTGGGTATAAGAACCTAAAAGTCTAGACAACGGACCTTAGGTCTTGGTTCTAGACCCTGGTGTAGGGACTTAGTCCTTGGGTATAAGAACCTAAAAGTGTATACCACGGAACATAGGTCTTGGTTATAGATCCTGGTGTAGGGCCTTTGGTCTTGGGTCTAAGAACTTAGAGACCTAGATCACAGGCCTTACGTTTAGGGTCTAGACCATAATGTACGGTCTTAGGTCTTGGATCCAAGAACCTAAAGGCGTAGACCGTGGGCCTTAGATTTAGAGGTTAAAAACCTAAATGCCTAGACCACGGGCCTTAGATCTTGGGGCTTAGAACCTAAAGGCCTAGACCACAGGCCTTAGATCTTGGGTCTAGACCATGGTGTTGGGTCTTAGGTCTTGGGTCTAATAGCTTAAAAGCCTAGACCATGATGTAAAACCTTAGGTCTAGACCACAGTGTCTGTTCAGGGGGGTCGTGAATCGCGACCCTCTTTGTAAGTTTTCAGTTCTTAACTATACGGCCTCAGGTCTTTGGTCTAAGAACTTAAAAGCCTAAACCATGGTGTATATCCTTAGGTGTTGGATCTATCCCATGCGGTAGGGCCTTAGGACCGGCCGCCTTTAAAACGAGTTTTAGAACACTGTGCATGGTCTTAGGTCTTGGGTCAAAGAAACCTAAAGGCCTAGTCCACGGGCCGTATTTTGGGTCTAAGAACTTAAAAGCCTAGACCACTCATCTTATGGCTTGGGTCTAAGAACCTAAGGGCCTAGTCCACGGGCCTTAGATCTTGGGGCTAAGAACCTAAAAGCCTAGACCGCAGGCCTTAGATCTTGGGTCTAGACCATGGTGTAGAGCCCTAAGTCTTGGGTCTAATAGCTTAAAAGCCTAGACCATGGTGTAAGGCTATAAGTCTTGGGTCTAATAGCTTAAAAGCCTAGACCATGGTGTAAGGCTATAGGTCTTGGGTCAAGTCCATGCGGTAGGGCTCTAGGTCTTGGGTAAGATGGATGGAGGTTGGTCTTCAAATACGCCAATCTGAATCTGATAACCATTTCTGATCATGATTTCATAATCAAAGAAAATAGACCTCGTTGCCTAATGTTTGCTCAATTCATGGGGGGCTGTGAATCGCGGCCCCTTGTAGGATTTTAGGTCTTAAGTCTAAAGCCTTGGGTCTTAGGAATTAGATCTTGGGTTTAAGGAATTAGTCTAGTCTAAGGTGTTTGGACTTTGGACTTAGTGTAAGGCCTTAGATTTAGATCTTAGGTCTAATTCATTAGTTCTAGGCTAATGGCCCATAGGTCACTTTAGCTGCTAGGTCTTAGGTCTTAAGTCTAAGGCTTCGTGTCTAAGGAATTAGATCATAGGTCTTGGAATTGGTGTAGTCTAAGGTTTTGGTCTTAGGAACCAGGTGTAAGACCTTAGGCTTATATCTTAGGTCCAACACATTAGGTCTAAGCTAATGGCTAATAGGTCCTATTCACAGGTCATAGCTGATAGGTTTTCGGGCCCAAGTATAAGCCTCGGGTCTATGGAATTAGATCTTTGGGCTAAGGATTTAGTCTAGTCTAAGGTATTTGGTCCTAGGAGCCAGGTGTAAAGCCTTAGGTTTAGATCTTAGGTGCAACACATTAGGTGTAAGCTTTTGGCTAATAGGTAGTATTCACAGGTAAAAGTTTTAGCTGCTAGGTTTAATGGCTTTGTACTAAGGTGTCAGGCCTTAGGTTTGGATATTTGGTCCAACACATTAGGTCTAAGCTGGTGGCTAATAGGCCCTATTCACAGGTCAGTGCCTTAGCTGCTAGGATTTAAGGTTTTGGACTCAGGTGTAAGGCCTTAGGCTTAGATCTTAGGTGCAAAACATTAGGTTCAAGCTGGTGGCCAATAGACCCTATTCACAGGTTAAAGCCTTCGCTGCTAGGTTTTAGGGCTCTGCAGGACCATTTAAATACAATAGTCCTTGCACGGGACTAGTCGTTACGCAGGACTACCCCTAAATACAATATTTCTTACACGGGACTAGTCCTTACGCGGAACTATCTAAATTCAATAGTCCTTATGCTGGACCTTTTAAATATAATAAGCACTCCAGACTATCTAAATTTAATGGCATGCAGAACCATTTAAATACAATAGTCCCCACGCCGGACTATCCAAATATAATATTCCCACACCGGACTATCTAAATACAATAGTCCCCATGTAGGACTATCTAAAATTCAATAGTCCTCACGCCGGACTATCTAAAACTCAATAGTCCTCATGCAGGACTATCTCAAATTCAATAGTCCCCACACCGGACCATCTAAAATGCAATAGTCCTCACGCCAGATTATCTAAAATGTAATAGTCCTCACGCCGGACTATCTAAAATGTGATAGTCCCCATGCCGGTTTATCTACATACAATAGTCCTCATGTCGGACTATTTAAAATTCAATAGTCCTCACACCGGACTATCTAAAACTCAATAGTCCTCATGTAGGACTATCTCAAATTCAATAGTCCCCACACCGGACTATATAAAATGCAATAGTCCACACGCCGGACTACCTAAAATTTAATAGTAATCACGCCGGACTATCTAAAATACGATAGTCCCCATGCCGGACTATCTACATACAATAGTCCCCATGTCGGACTATCTAAAATTCAATAGCCCTCACACCGGACTATCTAAAACTCAATAGTCCTCATGCAGGACTATCTCAAATTCAATAGTCCCCACACCGGACTATCTAAAATGCAATAGTCCTCACGCCGGACTATCTAAAATGTAATAGTCCTCACGCCGGACTATCTAAAATGCAATAGTCCCCATGCCGGACTATCTACATACAATAGTCCCCATGTCGGACTATCTAAAATTCAATAGTCCTCACGCAGGACCATCTATATAATAGTCCTTACGCGGGACCATCTAAATTCAATAGTCCCCACGTTGGACCATCTAAATACAATAGTCCTCACAGGTCAAAATCTTGCTAGGTTTTAGGGCTTAAGTCTAAAGCCTTGGGTCTAAGGAATTAGATCTGAGGTGCAACACATTATGTCTAAGTTGGTGGCTTATTGGCCCTATTCATAGGTCAAAGCCTTAGCTGCTAGGTTTTAGGGCTTTCTCTAAGGTTTAATGCCTTAGGTTTAGGTCTTAGGTCCAACACATTAGGTCTAAGCTGGTGGCTAATAGGCCCTATTCACAGGTCAAAGCCTTAGCTGATAGGATGTAGGGCTTTGGACTCAGGTGCAAGGCCTTAGATTTACGTCTTAGTCTCAACACATTAGGTTTAGGGTGTTGGCTAATAGGCACTATTCACAGGTCAAATCCTTAGCTGCTAGGTTTTAGGACATAAGTCTAAGGCCTTGGGTCTATGGAATTAGATCGTTGGTCTAAGGATTTAATCTGGTCTAAGGCATTTGGTCTTAAGTACCAGGTGTAAGCCCTTAGGTTTACATCTTAGGTCCAACACATAGGTCTAGGCTGTTGGCTAAATGGTCCTATTCACAGGTCCAAACCTTAGCTGCTAGGTTTTAGGGCTTTGGACCCAGGTGTAAGGCCTTAGGTTTACATCTTAGTCCCAACACATTAGGTCCAGGCTGTTGGCTAATAGGCCCTATTCACGTTTCAAAGCCTTAGCTGCTAGGTTTTAGGGTTTTGGACTCAGCTGTAAGGCCTTAGATTTATATCTTAGGCTCAACACATTAAGTCTAATGTAAAGGCTAATAGGTCCTATGCACAAGGCAAAGCCTTAGCTGCTAGGTTTTAGGGCTTTGGACTCAGGTGTAAGGCCTTAGGTTTAGATGTTAGGCTCAACACATTAGGTCTAAGGTAAAGGCTAATAGGTCGTATTCACAGGCCAAAGCCATAAGTGCTAGGTTTTAGGACCTAAGTGTAAGGCCTTGGGTCTATGGAATTAGATCGTTGGTCTAAGGATTTAGTCTGGTCTAAGGCATTTGGTCTATGGAATTAGATCGTTGGTCTAAGGATTTAATCTGGTCTAATTCATTTGGTCTTAAGTACCAGGTGTAAGCCCTTATTTTTACATTTTAGGTCCAACACATAGGTCTAGGCTGTTGGCTAAATGGTCCTATTCACAGGTCCAAACCTTAGCTGCTAGGTTTTAGGGCTTTGGACCCAGGTGTAAGGCCTTAGGTTTACATCTTAGTCCCAACACATTAGGTCCAGGCTGTTGGCTAATAGGCCCTATTCACAGGTCAAAGCCTGGTAGGTTATAGGGCTTTCTACTCAGGTGTAATGCCTTAGGTTTAGACCTTAGTTCCATCACATTAGGTCTAGACCTTAGGTCCATCACATTAGGTCTAAGCTGGTGGCTAATAGGCTCTATTCACAGGTCAATTCCTTAGCTGCTAGGTTATAGGGCTTTCTACTCAGGTGTAATGCCTTAGGTTTAGACCTTAGGTCCAACACATTAGGTCTAAGCTGGTGGCTAATAGGCTCTATTCACTGGTCAAAGCCTTAGCTGCTAGGTTATAGGGCTTTCTACTCAGGTGTAATGCCTTAGGCTTAGACCATAGGTCCAACACATTAGGTCTAAGCTGGTGGCTAATAGGCTCTATTCACGTTTCAAAGCCTTAGCTGCTAGGTTTTAGGGTTTTGGACTCAGCTGTAAGGCCTTAGATTTATATCTTAGGCTCAACACATTAAGTCTAATGTAAAGGCTAATAGGTCCTATGCACAAGGCAAAGCCTTAGCTGCTAGGTTTTAGGGCTTTGGACTCAGGTGTAAGGCCTTAGGTTTAGATGTTAGGCTCAACACATTAGGTCTAAGGTAAAGGCTAATAGGTCGTATTCACAGGCCAAAGCCATAAGTGCTAGGTTTTAGGACCTAAGCCTAAGGCCTTGGGTCTATGGAATTAGATCGTTGGTCTAAGGATTTAGTCTGGTCTAAGGCATTTGGTCTATGGAATTAGATCGTTGGTCTAAGGATTTAATCTGGTCTAATTCATTTGGTCTTAAGTACCAGGTGTAAGCCCTTATTTTTACATTTTAGGTCCAACACATAGGTCTAGGCTGTTGGCTAAATGGTCCTATTCACAGGTCCAAACCTTAGCTGCTAGGTTTTAGGGCTTTGGACCCAGGTGTAAGGCCTTAGGTTTACATCTTAGTCCCAACACATTAGGTCCAGGCTGTTGGCTAATAGGCCCTATTCACAGGTCAAAGCCTGGTAGGTTATAGGGCTTTCTACTCAGGTGTAATGCCTTAGGTTTAGACCTTAGTTCCATCACATTAGGTCTAGCCCTTAGGTCCATCACATTAGGTCTAAGCTGGTGGCTAATAGGCTCTATTCACAGGTCAATTCCTTAGCTGCTAGGTTATAGGGCTTTCTACTCAGGTGTAATGCCTTAGGTTTAGACCTTAGGTCCAACACATTAGGTCTAAGCTGGTGGCTAATAGGCTCTATTCACTGGTCAAAGCCTTAGCTGCTAGGTTATAGGGCTTTCTACTCAGGTGTAATGCCTTAGGCTTAGACCATAGGTCCAACACATTAGGTCTAAGCTGGTGGCTAATAGGCTCTATTCACAGGTCAAAGCCTTAGCTGCTAGGTGTTAGGGCTTTGCAGGACCATTTAAATACAATAGTCCCCGGACCATTAAAATACAACAATCCCAACGCCGGACTATTTAAATTCAACAGTCCTTGCACAGGACTAGTCCTCATGCGGGACCATCAGAATATAAAATTCCCCACGCAGGACTAGTCCCCACACACAGGACCATCTAAATACGATAGCAGGCGGGACTAGTCCTTGTGTAGGACCATTTAAATACAATCGCAAGCGGGACTAGTCCTTGCACGGGACTCTCTAAATACAATAGTCCTTTACACGGGACTAGTCCTTACGTAGGACTGTTAGGAAATTCGTTAGCCTCATGGCGCAGTCACCCTCCTCTATCAGGTTTTTATGCCTCGGAATTCCTGAAAAATGCTGTAAAATTGCCAAAAACGTAGGCAAAGATCACAGAAACCCGGTTAAAAATGGGCCTGCGGGACTGTTAGGAAATTCATACCCCTCATACCCCCTCATGTTTTGGGAGTGACGTATATATACTACTACTAACTTTAGCCCCGTGGTACGAAAAAACTAGAGTTTTCCCTAGGTAGAACAATTAAGTATTCAAATCACATGGGATAGAAATTAGTATACTTTACTACTGTATTCCAAGGAGTAAAATACGGCTTTAGATAGTAGGTGGAGGAAAAACTAATTATTTTAATGTTAAGTTTGATTTCCTGCCATTTTTTATTCGATTTTAAGGTCTGGTTTACGGCACCGTCCTTTATTCAAAGAGACCTTTAATTTGATGTACATTCTGCTCTAAGAGCCTATGCTTACGTACAAGATTTTATTCTGCCTCCTTGAGGACTGTTCCCCCTTTGAAGGTTCTATTTTGATAATAGTTTTGGGAAATGTGGTGTTTGTGAAACAAATTACAGCATTGCACTTAATAACGTGTAATATCTATATTTTTACTATAACATCGTTTCAGTTTGTTGTCGAATTTAAAATTTATGTGATTTGAACTTGTGTCAGAATTTGATAGTTGCTAAAAGAATGACAATGTAAATTTTATTTAATACAGATAATAGCCTAAATTTACATTACTCATTCTTCTTAAATTGAGTTCAAGTGATAGATTATTGATTTGCATCGGGAAGCCAATTTATTGATTTAAAAGAAATGTAATTGCTTCTATTGGTTGATTAAACAGATCGTTCTTTGATAAAACAACATAGCCTAATAAATATATTCTAGAACAGACATAAGTAAAAAATTACTACGCATGAGAAAAATCCAACTGTACTGTAAATCATTACATTTATTACAGTATGCACCTGTTAAAACGCTAATTATCTATGCTCTAGTTTGATTTGAACCCCTGTAAAACAAACAGCATGCCAGTAAATACCTCCACGTGAACCGTCATTTCGAAAATGAAACGATAAATAGCAGAGGCTAATTGAATAGATGATTTGTGAAGTCCATTATAAACATGGGTTTTAATCTCTGTTTGAAATGTTGGTATCCCTGCAATCGGCAGTTTTGCCAACTATAAATTTTACACTCGCTGCCGATACGGGCAATAAACACTGGTTGTTGCGATACCGACGAGCGTATTGTTGATCCGAGGCGAAAAATGGGAAACCTAATGACAATTTCACAGTTGATTGCACCAATAGTGATTCGCCTTTCCGCGATCAGTCAAATGTTAGCGAGTTGTTCGTTCCAACAATCCATTACGCTGGTTCGTGTTTCATGTTTATTCGCTTGGTTTGAACTGCACCTAACCAGCTGGAGGTGAGATTAATCGATTTCTCTACGAAATAAAGTGTAAAGTTACGCAAACTGGTTTAATTTTAAAATCAGGTACAACTAGGTGCTGGAAACATAGTAGATTTGGTCGTTAGAAACCACCGAGAAATGTCTTATTTGGTAAAGATACTTTTTCATGCTGTTAGGTAAATGAACTTTTTGACAATTTCAACTACGTGTTCCAGTATAAATCTGTGGGTTTTCATTGTAACCAGTAACAGAATAACTGAATGATAAAACTTACTACAGTATTAAAAGTAGTTAGTTAACCAACAAGTGCGCAAAATTCCATCAGTTTGCTGCACCCCTAGAGAAAACGCACGAGCCGCAGGCGAGTGCGGAAGGCACTTTGCGCACGTGTTGCGGAATATTAAAATTATCCTACGACTGCCAAATATTTATAATAAGTATAAATATTTAATATTTATGATAGCCTGTATAAAGCATTACCTACCAGTTACAATTGCATTGGATTTTTCATATAGGAGATTTAACTGACTGTTTTAGCAGTCTCTGCAAGCTCGTCTGGGTGAATAAGTCACTAAAGTCACTGCCATAGTTGTTCATTTTGTGTACTTACACACAGTCTCATCTCATGCTGGTTTGCAGGTTATGTTTATGTCGATTCCCAATCGTAAACATTTATATCAGTGTTTCCAACTTAATACCTGCTTAAACAACGTACCTTGCTGGCTAATGCACACTCTTATGTTAAAGTTTAGAAACTGTAGTGCACAAAGTAAATGAACAGTGCGCAAAGTAAATTAAGAGCGCGCAAAGTAAAATTGATACGGGAATCAACCTGTTTTGTGACGCGAATCAAGAGCGGGAACTTCTTTCTTGGACATACGTAGAAAAAATCAGTTATCAAATAGTTCTTTACTGTTAATTATGCTATATAGCCTACTGTATAATGTAATCAATTGTCACATGTTGGTATTAACTTTATTCTAAAACTTGACCTCGTTCGAAAAGTGCACTTCAGATTCTAGAAATGAAACTAAATGATAACTAGATGTATATTTATAGATAAATGGAAAACAGTATTACAAAATTTTAATAATTGCCTATTTGTTTGTCAAAAAATATTCTATTACTGATCCTCAGGTTGAAAAACTTTGATATTATGAGTGAGAAGATGTTAAAATTGTCTATATAAAAAAGTAGTATAAATTATATATAATTTTATTCCAAAATAACACTTCCTCAGTTTAGAGGTTGCCCAATGGGACAAAGAATAACGACACACACACAAAAAAGAAGAGTAGGTTACAGAAAATTTAGAAATTAATATCCTTAGATGGCATAAAGATGATTTAAAAAAGTTTTGATGGAGTCTTTCAGTGCACTTAATGACAGTTTTCTTATAATCTTTTTTGGAATTTTAAACTTTTTCTTTAATTTTTCGGTTTGTTTGGTTATTGTGCTTCTTGCTCCAATCATTACTCCTACCACTTCAATAATCTCTAGGTTATATTTTTCTTGGTAATAGAAAAAGTCTAGAAGCGATATAATATCTTTAAAATTATTAAACTTAAAAAACGGAAACATTGCAAATTAGTTTTGAGTCTTAACGTCTACTTACCAAAGTTTTCCAACGTTAAAAGTACGACCGAGTCAAAAATGGTCAAAGTGGCAATCAAAAATTTTAACCGTCTGATAATTTTGTTTGAAGTGCTTGCATACAAATAACATTTCATTCGTTGTATTCACATTAAGAGGGACAATTCTTCAACCAGGAAAACAACTATTCCCTTCCAATGCAGTTTTGTTTCTTTGGAAGTCAGTTACAAAAACTAATTCCTAAAACCAAAATAAAAAAGGAATCGCGCCAAAACTTGCTAAAACCAATCTCAAAGGTAGCAATTTAAGTCAATCGTCAATTTTTCACAACTCCAAGAGAGGTGGCTATTAACAAAGACAGTGCGGTGTTAATACGGCCAGACCGTTCATCCTTCAAAGTCAACCTCCCCCCTCCTCTACCCCTCACCATCCCACCCGTGATAAATCTGCTCCCTTATTCGCTCCCTAATCCTCCCCTGTCTCCAATTACACCGGCTCTGATAAAACTTTCAAAACTCACGCCCCCGACTCACAAACCTATTACCGCCGTGGCGCGAGCTAACTTCGATAGTGATTTACTGAACCGCGATTTGAGTGAGAGATTGTTTCGAGTAAACAAGGGATCTGAAGGACCAGCGGCGGATTTGTGAGAGGGTCTGAGTTGGTGGCGTGAGAAATCATTGAAATGTGACATGTCAACAAGCTAGAGTGCTATTAATTCTAGCGAACTGAGTTTAAATGATGGCGAGTCTATAGTTCGGTTTTCTGCAATATATCTGTGTTACTTAGACGAGCTCATTGTTAGTCATGAGCGTTAGTCAATTAATAATATCTCGGTGACTGATAACAGATGTCCATTTTTCAACCTTTTCTCAATCTTTAACTCAGGTTATAAGGGTCGTTCTTACCACCGTATTGTCGTTGTACCACAGGTAATTACATCACCACACTGTATTATTGATAGGGTCTAAGGTGGAGACAAAGAAGAAGATATTATGTGTGATTCAAAAGTTATTTAAATATTTCTGTGAAAGTAATACTTTACATTTACTCAAGAAATAGAAATAATTACACACTGAATATAACATTAGTAACACCACCGTCCACACTTAAGAGTCATCTTCACATTTGGGCTAGTAGCGCAGTCGGCAATGAACCATACGGTTTTTATTTAAAACATTGTAGTTTATTCCCCTGTTTCGGACCCCGTTTTTCAACAGATTTTCTTTAAACTTGGTAAGTGTTTGGTTGAACAGTTAGGTACATTATACCTCTTAATTTTAAAAATGTGAAAGTTTTACTCTTTGTGACGTTGTAAAGTAACTCAATTCTCCTTACTTTTAAGATGTTTTTCTACTTACCCTATACAATTTATTTTTACTGATATATCAGGTATGAGGGACCTAGATCTAAAGTTAATCTACAGCAGTAAAACATAAATTTTACCAATGAATATCCAAAAACACCGTCTGAAACAGGGGAATACGAAAGCATGTTTTCAGTGTTTTTACAAAGGTGAAGATTACTCTTAAGTAGGCCTACCTATTCCAATGTGCATATTTACTTTCTAAGATGATTGATACTTGGCAAAAATAAGATTGAAAATTAACAGAAAATTCTTTAGTTATAAAGTAAAACAGTTGTTTAGAATGTTACTTTCAACCTCTCTCGCCGTCTTAAGCTTTCATTAACTCTACAGAGGCTGCTCCTCAGTTTTGAAGTGTCCCTTCAGTCTTTACCCCCGGCTGTTCCCAGCACGCGCCGGTTTGCGTGTGGCCAGTTTCGCAGCCCGGTGGTCCGCTGCTGATGTATCCCCTGTCAACTGACCGTGTCCCTCACCCGCCAGCCGACATCGTGGCCCCCGGCAGACGTCAACCTCTCGTCGTCTACCGACCGCCACCGCTACCGTTACCGTCTGGTCAATCCTGAGTTGAAACTGGTCTTGGAACCGCGTTTGGAGCAAAATTGACCATGACACACTACCGTACATCGGACCGTACACAGGACCACGCCTCCAGAGCGCTCGGTACGATGCTCGGTCCAGTGCTGACACATGCTTGGTCCGGTGCTCGTTCCGGTAGTGTGTCGCCGCCTTTTGGCTTATAAGTTTTACAGTAGGCCTACACCTTGATGGGAATTTTAATATTACAGAAATTCTCTAATATAACAGTTGTAAACGGAAACACTATCGTCACCCTCTAACATTTACACTGAAGTAAGAGATCCTACCTCCACATCCCAGTAACTCCAGTGAGCAGCGCCGTCGGCGTCTTTGAAGTCCCCGGCTAAGGAGCTGCGGTCGAGTTTGTTTAACAGCCTTTTGAAGTGGGCACAAAAAGTGCCCGGGCACGTGCAGTCCAGAGGCTGCGTCTGTCGGAGTCAACGCGTAATGCCCACGATAAACAGATCTCGTCTGCGAGGACGCGCTATTCCGGACCGCGTTACTTTAATAATCGCCTCTTGATGTTCGGATATGCTCGTAAAGTTACAAAGGGCAGTTTATGATTATTCCATCCTTGTGGGTCGCTGCCAGATTTGTTTTATGACTTTGGAAAAAATTGGGTTGAAAGAACGATTCGTGATTCGTATCAAGCTATTCTATTTATTCTGGTCTTGGAAAATTTAAGTAAACTAAATCTGAAACACGTTCACTGCGGCACAAAAAAGATAGACCTTCCCAATGTGCTGAAAAATTTACTGCATAAAAACATCCCATATGGTTGCTGAAGACCATCTGATTACATGAAAAGCTCTTCCCGATTCATTTTCTTAAATACCCGTTGTAATGTCCATCACATTATTTAATTTCTAAGGACCCTTTTATACATCGCGTCGAGCAAGCCGGGCGACGCGATTTTAATTAGCACTCACTGCAGTGAGTGCTAGTAGTGTGTTTTTGCGGTTGCTGGCTCAGTTCAATGACCTCTGAGGAATGTGATGACGTCATCGCCAAGGTCAACGACCCCGATGACGTCATCGATGACGTAATCGATGACGTCATCGACGATGACGCAATCGATGACGTCATACCCATGACGTCATCAAAATGACGTCATCGATGACGTAATTGATGACGTCACCATCGATGACGTCATTTCCGTGACGTCACACCCATGACGTCACAGAAATGACATGCTGATGACGTCATCATCCATTACATCATCAAAATGACGTCACTGACACTGTTAAGGTCAAGGTCACGCCGAAACTCAAAATTTTTTTACACTTTTGCCGTTTCTCGCACTACGCTCCGAGTTTCAGTCAGAGTCCACGTGACCTTGACGACTTGGAGCGAATTTGCGATGAGAAACAGCAAAAGTGCCAAGTCAAACTCGAGTTTGCGACATGACCTTGCTTAAACCGTCATCCACTAGTCCTCAGAGGCCATTGAACAAGCACAACATCCGCAATTTCATATTACTGTGACCTTGAACACTTAACAACTACAGAGCGCCGACACCGATGCGCACCCCACGACAGCCACCGAGTGACTGACTGTCAGGCTCCGTGTACTCTAGGTATATGGGGAAGTGGAGGGGGAAATCTCAAGGTCACCCAAATGGAGTTTTAAAAAAGTAAAAGAGTAGAAAGACTACTCTTGTGCCTCCTGGGCGACCTCATCAATTTCTAACGGACTTGTAAACCAATCCGATCTGTAGCGGCAGGAGTCCAGAAAACAGGTGCACCACCCATCAGGTTGTCCGTAGCACTTCCGACAATTGGTAAGATTGGAGAAGTGAAACTTAATACACCGCTGCGGACAACAAGTATAAAAGTATTTGGATTTGTAGATTTTGAAAGTTTGTAGTACAGGTGGTGGCAGCTGTTGGTTCTTGCATCTACACCTGCAACATCCGAAGCATTCGCATTGCCGGCAGGCCAGCCCATCCACGTGCCACTTTGGTAAGAGGAAACACTTATCCTCACAGCAATAGGTTGTCCCCGTCTCTTCCTCCCAACGCTTCTTTGCACAATACGTGACGCCTTGTATCTCCAAACACCTATGCTCGCAACATGAGACACGCTTAGTTTCCATACTTGATGTTGCTTCGGCGAGGGAGCAAGATGAAGTGATGCCGTGGTCAGCGTGAATGGAGCTTATATAAACTAAGGTGAGTGGAGGGGGAAAGGTCAAGGCCATCCAAATGGAGTTTTAAAAAAAGTCAAAGAGTAGAAAGACTACTCTTGTGAGTCTATAGCGATTTCATTGATAGTGAGTGCTTCGGTATGCCAAGTTGATCTGTACTGGCATGCTCCTAAATAATGTTTGCAAAAACCTGCAAAATGATTGTTGCACATTTTGCAGCCAGTTAGCTGTCTTAGTGTGAATTCAATGCAACGTTCAGGGCAACAAGTGTACTTATGCCCTCTCATCTGGTACACATGGAATGTCTTCAACTCTGGTTTAGGCTTCTTCCAAGACTTGCACTTGCACATGCACTGACCAAAAGCTTCACATTTTCTACACGCCAGGCCATCCACCATATCAATGTCATTTGGCCATGAAAAACATTTCTGTTCGCAACAGTAGTTGAGTTGACTCTCCATGTTGCTGTAGTGAAGGCGCGCGATGAAATGATGCTGCAGTCAGTGAGAGTGCACTTTACATAAACCCAGTGGAGGGGGAAAGGTCAAGGCCATCCAAACGGAGTTTTAAAAAAGATAACTAGTCGTCCTCCTCCTCCTCGTCCGTTGTACTTGGAGAGCTGTCAGACGAAGAGCCCCGTGTAGGTGCTCCCCAGATGAAAAACAAATCAATTTTAAAACGAAGACCAGGATCTTGCATCATCAATTCCTTTAATTTGTCACATACTAAGTCGACCTTGTGTAAGGTGTCAACAACAAGCTTCCAATTTGTTGGCTCAATATAACTTGTAGTAGAGTCCGCCTCGCTGATAACCACATCCTCCGGCCGTATTGGAGTGTAAAGATGTGTAAAGTTCTTTGGCTGAAGCTGAGGCTCAGGCTGGCTTGAAGTGGAAGGTTGAGTGTGGACCCCTGTCGCATCGAAATCCATAGTCATTCTACATTCAATGTTGGGGTTTTCGTTTAATACATACACCAATTTCTCATGCAACATATCCACTTCTGCCGAGTCTTGCAAATGAACATTCCAGGAAAATGGCCATTCTTCATCCGTAGTGGAGTCAACTCGAGAAAGAGTGCTGTCCGCCATGATAGCTAAGCAAGGAATGATGTGAGCTACAGACTGTGGTAACAGTATTGAAAAGTAGAGGGGGTAAACCAAAAGTACGTGGAGGGGGTATTTTCAAGGTCATTTAATTTGGGTTTTAAAAAAAGGAAATAGTGGAGGGGGAATTCTCAAGGTCATCCAATTTAGGTTTAAAAAAAAAAAGAATGAAGCTTACTCCTCTTCAGCCTCGTTGTCCCCTGCATCTTCATCAGCCTCATCTTCATCGACGTCAGACTCGCCGTAAGGGTAGATCGGGGACATGGGCGAATATTGTGGAGATTGTTGACCGTTGTTGTCGTCCCCTTGCATTCTAACTTGGGACCAATCATAATTTAAATTCATTTGTATTATGATCCCAGGGTTGTCCCGCAGTATTTCCTTCATACGTTCGCAAATCGACTCCAAATAGTGTATACTATCGATCGACAGTGTCCAACCCGTACTTGTACCGACATCAGTAGTGGAGTCAGCTTGGCTGATGGTGTTGTCTGCCATGGTTGCTTGTCGGACAAGGAATGACGGTTGATGTGATGCTCATGCAGGAACATGGTGAAGTGGTGGGGGGCGTGGTGTAGTAGTGGGGGAAGTTTCAAGGTCATCCAAACGGAGTTTTAAAAAAAAAGGAAAACCTACAAAGTAACATTAAAACTTTCCAATTGATGGTGGCGGGCGTTTTCTTCCGCAACCTTGCCGACACATGTGACT